>BLSH010239309.1:764178-793579 GCA_018402905.1 Glandirana rugosa
TAGGAGTTTGTTTTCCACTACAACAGTACCTCCTCACCTTCTCCTGAGGTTACCGTTGGGCACTTCGAGACCACTTGAGGTACGAGTTCTCTCAATTCCGTCACGACCTTTTATTACCACCGGTGTGTTTTATAACTGTGGAACCCGGGTTAAACGTGTAAAAGTGAATCCCCACATGAGTGAAAACAACGGTCGCCAAATCTGTAATTACCGACACACAACTTAATAAAACTCCCCCGTCGTTTAAATGTGCTTGAGCATGGAGTTCACCAGAGCTTCACGGGTTGCCATTGGAGTCCTCTTCCACTCCTCCATGACAACATCACCTTTTGTTTGAGGATGCCCCACAGATGCTCAATAGGGTTTAGGTCTGGAGACATGCTTGGCCAGTCCATCACCTTTACCCTCAGTGGTCCTCTTGGAGGTATGTTTGGGGTCATTATCATGTTGGAATACTGCCCTGTGGCCCAGTCTCTGAAGGGAGGGGATCATCCGCTGCTTCAGTATGTCACAGTTCATGTTGGCATTCATGGCTCCCTCAATGAACTGTAGCTCCCCAGTGCTGGCAGCACTCATGCAGCCCCAGACCATGACACTCCCACCACCATGCTTGACTGTAGGCAAGACACTTGTCTTTGTACTCCTCACCTGGTTGCCGCCACACCCACTTGACACCATCTGAACCAAATAAGTTTACCTTGGTCTCATCAGACCACAGGATATGGTTCCAGTAATCCATGTCCTTAGTCTGCTTGTCTTCAACAAACTGTTTGAAGGCTTTCTTGTGCATCATCTTTAGAAGAGCCTTCCTTCTAGGACAACAGCCATGCAGACCAATTTGATGCAGTGTGCGGCGTATGGTCTGAGCACTGACAAGTTGACCCCCCACCCCTTCAACCTCTGCAGCAATGCTGGCAGCACTCATACGTCTATTTCCCAAAGACAACCTTCTTTGGGCGACCATGGCGAGGCCTGTTCTGAGTGGGGAGCCCATTGAAATAATGAATTTCCTTAACTCCTAACAGGTAAATACCTGAAGTCCCAGGCCAGCTTGGTTATTTATCTTTTAAGTATTTATAAATGATAAAAATATCAGCTGCTTAACTTGTAAGATAGATAGATTGTAGATAGAAAAAATGATAGACACATTGATAGCCTGATAGATAGATAGATAGATAGATAGATAGATAGATAGATAGATAGATAGATAGATAGATAGATAGATAGATAGATAGATAGATAGATAGATAGATCAATCTTACAACATAGGAAGAAAATGTAATTAATTGCTGGTAACATTGAAATTCTTTAGCAAATGACCCAAATCTAAACAATTAAACAATGAAATACAGTTCATGGAAGCAATTATTTTATTGATTAGAGAAACAAAACTGATTTCCAGTAATATGTTTAAAAAGAGCAGTGAGATGTTTGAAGTAATTGTTTGCATCTGGGTAAAAGTCATTAAACTCTTTAAATTGAAAAATGGTATGTAGTCTGTAGACAGAATAGATTAATTTCATACTAGCGAAAATCAACGGTGACACCTATTTAGACTTATAGGGAAGCCAAAATGATTTTGGGTCAAATCAAAGTTAACTTTTTGTCTACATTTCTTTTAAGAATATGGATCTTTAAACTGTAGAAAGATACTGTAGATAGATAGATAAATAGATAGATAGATAGATAGATAGATAGATAGATAGATAGATAGATAAAATGATAGTGAATGCTGTGAAAAAAATAATTGCCCCCCACTTGCTAAATCATGAATGAACTGAACTGTGATTAACAACATGTTTTGGAAAGCTGAGTTATATTTCACTTGTCACGCCCAGGCCTGATCATGCCACAATCTAAAGACATTCAAAAACAGATGAGAAACAAAGTAATTGACATCTATCAGTATAGAAAGGGTTAAAAAGCCAACTCTAAGGCTTTGGGACTCCAGCGAACCATGGTGAGAGCCATTATCCAGAAATGGAGAATACTTTGAACAGTGGTGAACCTTCCCAGGAGTGGACGGCTTACCAAAATTACTCCAAGAGCACAACGATGACTCATCCAGGAGGTCATAAAAGAACCCAGAACAATATCTAAAGAACTGCACGCCTCACTTGCCTCAGTTAAGGTAAGTATTCATGATTTAAAGTGATTGTAAAGGCTCGCTTTTTAAAAAAAAAACAAAAAACAAACATGTCATACTTACCTCCTCTGTGCAGTTGAATTTGCACAGAGCAGCTCGGATCCTCCTCTTCTTGGGTCCCTCTTTGCAGCTCCTGGCCCCACCCCCCTTTGAGTGCCCCCTCAGCCAGCAGCTTGCTACAGGGGGCACCCGAGCCAAGTCAGAGCTCCGTGTATCCATTCAGACACGGCCTGCCCCCTCTCTCCCCTGATTGGCTGACAGACTTTGATTGACAGCCGCGGGAGCCAGTGGTGCCGCTGCTGTTTTTTAGTCAATCAGAAGGAGCGTCCTGGATGGCTGAGGGGATCGTGGACATCTCTGGAGAGAGAAGGGGTTCAGGGTAAGTATTAGGGGGTGCTGGGGGGGCTGCTACACACAGAAGTTTTTTTTATCTTAATGCATAGAATACATTAAGATAAAAAAAAAACCCTTCTGCCTTTACAACCCCTTTAACAATAAGAAAGAGACTGGGCAAAAATGGCATCCATGAGAGAGTTCCAAGGTGAAAGCCACTGCTGACCAAAAAGGACACAAAGGCCGGACTCACATTTGTCAAAAAAAGTCTTGATTATCCCCAAGACTTTTGGGCAAATATTCTGTGGACTGATGAGACAAAAGTTGAACTTTTTGGAAGGTGTACATCTCGTTACATCTGGTGTAAAATGAACTCAGCATTTCATACAAAGAACATCATACCAACAGTCAAACATGGTGGTGGTGGTGGTGTGATGGTTTGGGGCTGCTTTACAGCTTCAGGGCCTGGCGACTTGCCATCATTAATGGAACCATGAATTCTGCACTCTACCAAAAAACCTGAAGGAGAATTTCCAGCCATCAGTTTGTGACCTTAAAGTTGATGTAAACCCTCACACGTACCCAGTGAAGTGAACAGCCTCAGTTGGTACACAGAGACGAAACAAACTTCCCTACATTCGTTTTACATGTATATATGCTGTCTTCAGCTGTATTTATCCTTTAGAAAGTACTATTCGGGTTAGGATTTTTTCTCTCCCTGCTTAGCCCTGCACAGAAGCCTGGGCACTAAGCCAAGACAGCTGATTGGAGGAAAGGCACACACACCTCTCCTCATAGGTAGAGACTTTCAGTTCTCTACCTTTTATTGTCCAGAGCTGTGCTAATCTATGTATAGCAACTTCCCCAACACAAAACTCTTATCATAATGTGGCGGAAACTTGTTAGTCTGATAACAGAGGAACGGTGCAGAACAAAGCTATGAGACACAGGGCTTTGAAGAGAGACAAAAAAACTCTGCAGATAGATGTGCCCAGCTCAAATTTCATGAATCTGGTTTACATCTACTTTAAGCTCAAGTGCACTTGGGTTATGCAGCAGGGCAACAATCCAAAACGCACCAGTAAGTCCACCTCTTAATGGTATGAAAATAACCAAAATGAAGGTTTTGGAGTGGCCTAGTCAAAGTCCAGACCTAAATCCAATTGAAATGCTATGGCATGACCTTAAACAGGCCATTCATGTTCGAAAACCCTCCAATGTGGCTGAATTAAACCAATTCTGCAAAGAAGAGTGGGCCAAAATTCCTCCACAGCGATGTGAAAGACTTCACTTATCGCAAGTCCTTGATTGCAGTTGTTGCTGCCAGGGGTGGTTTAGGGGGCAAACATACTGAAAATTCAGATTGCAAAGAATACCCAATCATGTGCAAGGAGAACTAAGAAAATGGGCTTTATTTGCTCGCACATGATTGGATGATTGATTCAGGCACAGCTCCACCTTCACAGGGCTAACAGATTATCCATTTTAATAACTTTTTGGCCAAGAACAGCAAATATACATTTTCTGGAAGTACAGAAAAATACCTGTTGATCCTGCCAAAAGTCTTGTTTCCTTGAACCTCCTGTGCACCAAAGTTAAATCTCAAACAAGGTTATCAGTTTTCTCAGCTTTATTCTGTTTATGCTATAGCAACAACCCTCTGTGTAATGGGAATGAGGAGAGGGGGGAGGTGTTTGTAGTCCAATCAAGAGCGCAGTATAGGGTGACAATGCAAATCTTCCATAGATACAAAAAGTGAGTGAGTGTTGTCACCCCAGAACGGGAATTGTTATAAAAATCAACAGATGAAAATAAAGAAAAAACAAAAACAAAATGTGGGGTGGTGGGAGAGGTGTGCAGGGAACAGGGTGTTACCTTGGAGGCACTTGTGGATTTCCTCCTGCCTACAGTCCTCTACAATCCTCTGATTCTATTGCCCTTACCTTCATTTTGTGATGGGTTGGAGGTGTGAGGTGGTAAGAGAGATGTGCGTGGAATAGGGGAACAGGGTGCCTGTGACCATATTACATTTTTAACTTTATATTTAGCTTTAGAATTTATACTTAAGAGATTTTAGGATTTAAATTAAAAAAAAAAACGTATTTGCGTTCTGAAATAATTTCAGAAATGTTATTATTTTGTTTATTACAGGTACTTTATATAGCACTGACAATTTACACAGCTCTTTACATATATATATTTAAAAAACAATTCCTGTCCTTAGGCCGTTTATAAACAGACTAAGGTTAAAGTGGTTATACCAAGATCATGGTTGAGGTTAAACCATGATCCCGGTATGTTTTTTTTTTTAGCAGATGATTCCCTACAATGTAAAAGTGATCCAAGTGGCTATAGAGCCACTAGATCGCTTTTAGGCCTCGTGCACACAGGATATTAAAAAAAAGTTCTAAAAACATCAGTAGCTTTGTAGTGAGTTTTTCAGCTTTTTTCAGCATTTTGCACTAGTGTTTTTGAATGTTTTTGAACAGTAGCGTATTTGAGCTTTTTTTTTATTCTTCAATGGATTAAAAACATTCAAAAACATTGGTAAACCGCGTTTTTGCGCATTTTTGAATGTTTTTGAGCATTTTTACAGTTAAAAAACGTCTCTCAGAACCCACTAGTCTTGGGGTTTTTTTAAAACTCAAAAACGCCCCAGCCAAAAACAGTTGATAACAGCCTATGTGTGCATGAACACATAGGATAACATGATGGGGAGTTTATTCACTGTAGGAAAAACCACCTGAAGCTAAAAACAGCTGCTGTAAAAACATCCAAAAACATCCTGTGTGCATGAAGCCTTACAGTCAGCTGAAGAGGGTACTCCTGTAAGGATGTGACCGGTGGGACACAGGGACCGGAACTGATGTTGTTCCTCCCACTGTAACATCAGCAACCGGAAGCAACAAGGATTTTGTCACTTCTGTTTTCAGTGTCATGTAAACAAGCCATTGCTGCCTTGTGAAACTACCTAATCCAACCAATCTCAGTGTGATCAGATGCTTTAGAGGCTAGATGAGAGATCTCTCCAAAAAGAGGACCTGTCAAGACCCATGCTATTACAAGGAATGTTAGTCATCCCGTGTGATAGCAATAAAGTTGATCCAAAAAAATGAAAGTTACAATGTAGAAATAAATAAATAAATTAAATAAAACATTTTTAAAAAATGAAGACCCCCCCCCCCCCCCCCCGTGCTCACGCACAAATGTGAATGTGCACATAGACCCACACATAAATGGTGATCGCAACACACATATGAGCTATTGCTGCAAACGTCAGAGCAAGAGCAATAATTCTGGCACCAGACCTCCTGTGTAACTCTAAACTGTAACCTGTGCAGGCTTTAATAGCATCACCTATACAGATTTTTAGGTACTCTCGTTTGGCGCCTTTCCATGGGTGTACACAATAAAGCATGACATGTTAGGTGTCTATTTTACTAACATCATCTGTTATATTTTACCAAACAATTGGGTATTATATTGTGCTTTTGTGCAGTAAACTTCATTAACCACTTGCCGTCCGCGTATCGACTATAAACGGCGACAGCGTGGCTCTGTCCTGCGAATCTCCGCTTATAATTGTCACTCGCATGCACGACGGCTAGGGGGCGAGCGCGTGCCACCAGCGGCATGCTCTCGTGCCCGCCGCACGCTCCCTGAGCGGTGCCTGCGGGTCGGGTGGACTCGATGTTTGCTGGCGACTCGCGATGCCCTGTGACAGAGCCAGGAAGGGGAACCACTGATGTAAATACGGCAGTACCCTGTTCTGACAAGTGGCATGTCAGAGATCTACTGATCCCTGTACTCGGGATCAGTTAGATCTCTGGTGCCCCTGCCAGCCCAGCCCCCATACAGTTAAAACACACACAGGGAACACAGTTAACCCCTAGAGTGCCCCTGCAGGTTAACCCCTTCCCTGCCAATATAATGTATACAGTAATCAATGGATATTTACATTTCTGACCGCTGTATAAATGTCATTGGTCCCAAAAAAGTGCCAAAAATGTCCGACATGGTATGACAAAGCCGAACAGATCCCCTGGATAAAATTTGAACGTTTAACTGTTCATCCATACTTCCTAGAAGGTCTGATGTGGTCCCCGGCAATCCGACACACCATGCTTGCTAAACTTAATAAAATTGTCTCCCACTCACTACAATTATGGTCTAAATATGGTCACACCCTGTGTCCCCCATCTAATCCTCATTTACTAGCCTCTTTCCTAGGCGACCCTCGCTTACCACAGGCACTTGAAAACCCCTCATCTTTCCATACCTGGATCGATTTAAAACTTACCAGCTTACATGCCCTATCCACTCTATCAATTTTCAACACATTTGATACCCTACAAAACAAATTCAAAATACACCAATCTGAAACTCATAACTATCTTACAATTAAAAACTTTTACTCTAAGTACTATGCCCTCACAACACCACCCATAGGTAACATTATGGAAAATTTATGCTTGACTTCCCCACGACAAAAAGGTCAAATCTCAACTCTATACAACAACTTTAAAATTCTAGCCACACTCACTAAAACCAAATACATGGACCACTGGGAGACAGACCTTGACTGCACTTTCTCACTCAAAGAATGGTCAATCATGATCGCTAACCTAAACAAATGCTCATGCTCATCCTCACTAAAAGAAACTCCACTCAAAGTTTTCACCAGATGGTACTTGACACCATCCAAAATCCACATATTCTATCCTAACATCTCCCCCTGTTGCTTTAGAGGCTGCATGGACCAAGGCACAATCCTACACATATTTTGGGAGTGCAAATTACTGAAACCTATTTGGACGTCAGTAAATCGCATTATTGATACAATCGCCAACAAACATATCATCTTAAAACCTCAATGTTGCCTCCTATTCTGCACATTTCCCGACCTTGACAAATCCCAGAATAACCTAGCCCATACTCTCTGCGGTGCTACACTTTGGATGATTGCTTTTAACTGGAAATCACCTTCACTCATATGGCAACAAGTTGTAAACAGAATGCACATGATTAAATCTATAGAAAACATTTACCATATCTTAAAAGACTCAGTGCACATTTTTAAGAAAAAATGGGATTTATGGGACCGCATTAATTTGTAATTGAGCATTTTTCCACTTTGAGTTATATACTGCATTTTTATATCCCTGACAACTTTATTGTACCCATATCAATATTGTACCATCCTTTTTCTCGATATGTATGCAATATACCTTTTGTTAACCTTTGTATACAACCTTCCAATAAAAAAGTTTGTAAACAAAAAAAAAATGTCCGACATGTCCGCCCCAATATCCCAGAAACTGTGAGTACCCAGCCTGGGCTCGGGCCTACCTCCCCTCCAGCCTGCCACAGGGAGACTCAGACAGACCCCCCCTGTGGAAGGGGTTATCCAGTCTGGCTCTGCTACCTTTAACACCCTGATGCTAGCCATAATCACCTGCCAATCCACCCTCACGGCAAAAATTGACCATGTTCAGACCGAAATGGCCCTCATCCAATGCGATATGGACAATTTTAGAGAACGGGTTACCATGGTGGAGAGGGGTGTGTCGGGGACAGAGGAACTGCAGCATGACCACCATGCAGACCTCCATACCCTAAAAATCAAGGTTAAGCACTTGGAAGCAAGGGCAGAAGATACAGAAAATAGAAACTGCCATAATAACTTGCGGATTCTAGGTCTCCCTGAGAATGCAGAGGGATCTGCTCCAGTGGCCTTCATTGAGCATTTGGTGCCATCCCTGCTTCCTATGGCTAAGTTCTCCCCACATTTCTCTATTGAAAGCGCACACCGCATGCCTGCGACTAGAGGCCTGCAGGGTGCCCCGCCACACACTTTCATCTTTAAACTCATCCACTACTGTGATAGGGATATAGTGCTTTGGGTGGCCCGCATGCAGGGTGAGCTGAAGTTTGAAAATGTAAAGCTGCTTATCTTCATGGAATACTCTGTGGAAACTCAGAGGCAAAGAAAATCGTTTGACCACATTCGGGCCATGCTGAGGTAAACAGGGATCAAGTACAGCATGCTCTTCCCTGCCAAAATGCGTGTCAAAGATGGCGAAAGAGTGCAGTTCTTTACATCACCAAGAGAAGCTGCTGCCTGGGCTGACACAATTCGCACATGAAAAATAGTCTGCGAGTTCCTTCATTACTGGGACTGCCCTAACCTACTGCATAAAATGCGGCTGTTGAGGGCCTCATTTTCCCTAGACTCCTTTTTGGGCCTGCTGCCCCTGACTCTGTCTACCTGATGTCATTTTCTGCTGCTTCAGCAGACCTGAGACAGGGCCTGGTGGGACCTACAATGAATTGGGGGCGGGCAGTCTCCCATTCTCAGAGCTGGGCAAACCCTAGGCTGCGGGACCCGGGGCTCTGGAGGGAGTATCTTACCTAACACTGCACTGAGTTTATGCCCTGCTCCTGGGGAAGGTTTATGCTCAGCCATCTGCTCAAAGTGTTGTTCTCCTTGGCCACTGGAGGTTCTTGCACCCCCCTTTCTGGGGCCCTGGCTGCTACTCCCTGTAACATTCTGATAATTTAGGCAAATGTCTGATATGGTGGGAGCTAGACTGCCTTACTGAGTGAGGGAATTTGGGGGTTATGCAAGGCCCAATAATACTCTCTGGCCCTGGTTACTATTCTGGTTACTGCTGAGAAATGCACCCTGATTTTGTGCCCCTGGGGAACCTATGGACACGGATTACAGCTAAAGGTACCAAAAGTTCACTTAATTAAGTTTTGTGCCGCCAGGGATCCGGCAGATGTATACTGCCTTTGTATTCCACTAATCGCATAAATTGCTGACCATGAAGTTTTATGTCCAGATGCACATCTGGAGTATGCACCATAGAGACCTTGGGTGATCTACAGTTGATCCTTGGTGTTTCAACTTATTAAAATGTATAGTCCCCATATTTGTGTGTTACAGGAGTTGCATCTGGTAGGCAGTAAAACCCTTGGCCTAAAAAAAGTGGAAAAAAGTAGTAAAGGAGAAAGAGCAGCGCCCCACTAAGTGCAGCATGTAGTATAAAAACACATTTTATTAAAATTACACTTACAAGATTTAGGTGTAAAATAGGCATCAAGATATAAAGAGTCCTGGGGTTCTCCTCCGGGATGTGCCTGGTGATGGTGCTGGTCCCGCAGTCCTGGTGTCCTGGCCGCGCCGGTGGTGTCCGGAACTCCAAGGCTTCAGGTGGGCTGGGGGGGCATCATAAGACCGGGATCCGGTGGAGGAGAGAGGAGGTATGCAGCTGTCTAGGCGCGCGTTCGGAGCATCCGTGCTCCTTCGTCAGGCCTCCGTGGCTGCTGACAGGGAAGCGCCATATCGGAGGGGGCGGGGCCAGGATGGCGGCCAATCACGGCCACCCGGCCCGCACCCCGACCCCCGCAGCGCGCCCATGCCGGAGCGACGGGGAAAACAGCTGTGTGTGTGAGAGGCAGATCAGGGACAAACACAAATAACCATTGTGGATCCATCCATCTTTAATCCCACACATCTTAAAGGACCATACTAAGTCCTAAAAATGTGTCGAGCCCCCTCACACAAATCTCTCAAACATCCCAACCTCAGATCCACCTTAAAAGCAGCTCTTGACTTGCTATCTCACAACCATGATCTCATCATCAAACCAGCTGACAAAGGGGGAAGCATCGTAATACAGGACAAAGACGACTAACTCCTAGAATCTTACAGGCTACTCTCGGATCATAATACATATACCAAATTACGTGGAGATCCTCTACCACAATTCAGCTCCGAGGCCAAGTCCTTAGCCACTGATGCCCTCACGGAAGGGGTCATCACCAAGACTGAGGCATCCTTCCTCACCAGAGAGCATTACTCTACCCCGTACTTCTACCACCTACCCAAAATTCATAAAAATCTTGAGAACCCCCCAGGACGCCCTATTGTTGCCGCCATGGAAAGCGTAACCAATTACCTCTCCATGTTCATAGACCACTTTCTTCAGCCCATGGCCCAAAATCTACCAGCTTACATACGAGACGGCCTACACCTTCTGGACATACTGAAGACATATAGATGGGAACCCTCCTACTCATGGCTCTCGTTGGATGTTTAATCTCTCTACACCTCCATCCCACATACAGTAGGCTTGAGAGCCGTACAACACTTTCTAGACCCACTAATGAATCCCAGACAGGCCCAATTCATATTGGAAGCAACTAACTTCTGCCTCACCCATAACTACTTATTTGATGACTAGTATTACTTACAAATCCGCGGCACAGCTATGGGAGCCAACTTTGCACCCAGCTATGCGAACCTGACTATGGGATTCTGGGAACATCTATACATATGGCGGAACAACCCCTTCTCCAAACACATCGTCTTCTTTGGTCGCTAAATCGATGACATCATCATCATCTGGGACGGACCTTGCACACTAGTCAAAGACTTTGTTACATATTGTAATAACAATGAACTTGGCCTGTCATTTACATCAGTCCACGACCCAGACACACTGGCCTTTCTGGACCTGGAACTGTGCCATACCGAAAACATCATCGATGCCAAAAACTACACAAAACCCACAGCAGGCAACTCCTATCTCCACTACACCAGTTGCCATCACCCCAGATGGATCTCCAACATTCCCAAAAGTCAGTTCTGCCACCTCTGACATAATTGCACCCGCGATGAGGACTACTCCGCTCAAGGGCTACTACTCCAAGAAAAATTCCTGGAAAAGAGTTACCCATCATCCCTAATCCAAGAAGACTTCACTCATTACCTCACTGCACCCCCTAGCAGTCACCCCAACAACCATCAAGCACAACCCGTCAGATTCATTACCACCTTCCATACCCAATATAAAAAAATGGAACAAATCTTCCGCAGACACTAGGGAATCCTCTTGGAAGATCCACACCTTAAAAACTCCATCACGGACACTCCAAGAATAACATACAGAAGGGCCCGCAACATTAAGACCCAAATCGCTCCTAGTAAAATGAAACCTGACACTGCCAAAACGGATCCATACCTCACATTTTTAAATCTCAAGGGCATGTACCAATGCCTCAAAAATGCAACTGCCTCACTTGCCAGTTCCTCCAACATGGCCTCAAACATTTCACCACCAAAGGCAAAACCTATACCCTGGACAACTTCTACACCTGTTCCACCGAATATGTCATCTACTGCCTCTCATGCCCATGCGGCCTACTTTATGTAGGTCGCACCATCAGACCCCTAAGAAAAAGAATCGGAGAACATAGGAGGGGCATAGAAGAAGGCAAAGATAAATTCAGTGTACCCAAACACTTCAAAGAATACCACCAACAGTCCACCACTGGCCTCCATGTTTGAGGCCATCCCTAGCAAGCTTCCTCAAGCCGAACGTTTTAAAGCCTGTGCCACAGGGAAACCTACTGGATATACACCCTGGACACCCTATCAGCTGGAGGAATGAATGAAGATCTGGAAATTCAATCTATTTTTTAAGCATCCTGACCCCGAGCCTCCCACGTCTCAACACCCAGGTCACCCTTGCCATGCCTTGGGCACTTCACCGCCTGGAGGACAGAATCCAGACATTGCAACTAATACTATACTCTATACCCCCCACCATAAACCCCCCCTCCCCTTTCCCCCATCCCAACTTCTTGCACCACCCCCCCTCCCCCTTCCCCCACCCTTCCTTCCCCTTCCTCCCCCCACCTTCTTCCCTGACACCCCCCTTCCCCCCACCATCTTGACCATATCCACTTCGTAAACCCCAAATACACCAAATCATAGTCCTCCCCCATTGATCCCCTCTTGACAACATCTATCTACTTATTGCTTATGATTTTTCCTCTCATCCTGCCCCTATAGTATTAACAACAGTCAAAATGGGTCATTTAATTCTCTTTATTTATTTAATCATTATTTTACCCTCATCCTGTCCCATGAGTAATTACACCATCCATGGTTGTCCCTTACAGATACTCACTACTCACTGCTCCACAATGGTTATTTGTGTTTGTCCCTGATCTGCCTCTCACACACACAGCTGTTTTCCCCGTCGCTCCAGGGGTCGGGGGCAGGGCCGGGCGGCCGCGATTGGCCGCTGTCCCGGCCCCGTCCCCTTCCCCCTCCGATATGGCGCTTCCCTGTCTGCGGCCACGGAGGCCTGACGAAGGAGCACGGATGCTCCGAACGCGCGCCTAGACAGCTGCATACCTCCTCTCTCCTCCACTGGATCCTGGTCTGTGTTTTTATACTACATGCTGCACTTAGTGGGGCGCCGCTCTTTCTCCTTTACTACCTTTACAGAGTTGCTTCTACTCCGCGGGCCCCACGGCTCCATCCTACCTTCCTCTACCTTCCTTCCACTACGCTTCCTAGGACCCTGGAGCTCTCATCCCTTTTTGCTACTGTGCATCCTGTAAGCGCTGCATCCTACACACTATACCTAAAAAAAGTGGATGTGGCATCATTATACCTCTACCTACTCCAACTTTGCAAGAGGGGTGAGTGTCTTGATACTCAAGACACTTCCTTTTAAACTCCTAGACCTGACCCTGGACCCGGATGGCAGGTATGTAATACTCCATGTACAGACACAATGTTTGACGTGGGTTATTGACAGCTTGTATTTGCTTCCCTTAAATTGTTAAACCAGATTGACAGTGGGCTCTTCTCATCAAGGCCTGGTGACCTAGGAAGACACGTATGGGCTAACAGACATTTGGCGGTGGAAGAATCCCCAGTCTCGTGCCTATACCTGTCACTCAGCTTCCCACAAAACCTTCTCTCATATTGACCTGGCTTATGCCGGGGGGCTGTCCTACCCAGAGTCTGGGACATAAAAATTCTACCGCGTGGAATTTCAGATCATGCTCCATTGTTTTTGACTCTGGATTTGTGCAAAGTTGGACAAGCTCTGGAGGCTCTCTAGATTTTGGGTCTCGGATGCAGCGGTCGAATGCCAATTTAAGGTTGAGGTGGAGACCTATTGGGGAGCTAATGCTGACTCGGCCTCTGCTGGGTCTGTTTGGGATGCCTTTAAGGCCTACACTAGGGTATCAGACCATCATTGCCAAGGTTCGTAAAGAGCACAGGGCGGATTTGACTAGGACGGAGGCTGAGGCTGCTAGCCAGGAGGCTCTGTATGTTAGAACGCGGGACCCCCTACCATTACACCCGGTTGCAATCATTGACTAAGGACGTTCTCCTGTTGAGAACTGCCCTGACAGAAAAGAAGTTACTCCACCTGTCCCAAAGAATATTCAAACAGGGGGAAAAAAACGGGCGTCTGCTGGCTTGGCTGTCCAGGGAGCAGTCGGGTGGGATAACTATTGCCCATATCCTTAATTCTAATGGTACCCTCCTTTCTGACCCTGCGGTGATAAATAAGTGCTTTGCCTCCTATTACCAATCATTATATGCCTCTCGCGTTTCCTATGATAGTAGTGAATTAGCAGCCTATTTGGAGAACATAGATATCCTCACCTCTGGATACTCTGACAAACTAGATGCCCCCATCACTGTAGCTGAGATTGAAAAGGCGCTAAAAATTATGCAGTCTGGTAAAACCCTGGGGCCGGATGGTATTCCCATAGAGTTCTACAAGACTTATGCTGAAGACCTAGCACACAGACTTCATTTCATGCTAAGTCATTGGAAATGGAAGCACTTCCAGATTCAATGAGTGACGCGGTGAGAGTGGTTATCCCCAAGCCGGGTAAGGACCCCAATCTGTGCTCCTCCTATCGCCCTATTTCTCTCCTTAATGTGGACACAAAGGTGCTCTCCAAGGTCCTGGCCAATCGGTTAAATACAGTGATATCTGCCCTGACGCACCCCGACCAGACGGGCTTCATGCTGGGTCGTGGCACATTAATATCCGACATCTTCATACACATATTGCGATAGCGGATGTGGACAGCCCCGGAGTGGTGGCCTCTCTCGATGCCTAGAAGGCCTTCAACTCGGTCGAATGGGACTATCTGTGGGCTGTCTTGTCCAAATTTGGATTTGACTAAAAAATACCTCACCTGGTTGATGCCCACCCACGAGCATGTATCCGTACTAAGGGAACTTGTCGGATTGTTTTTCCCTGGGGAGGGGGACACGTCAGGGCTGTTTGTCATCCCCTGACCTGTTTGCCCTGGCTTTGGAACCGATGGCCATACTTATTAAATCGGACCAGGCGGTTAAAGGCATAAGAGTGGGTCCGTTAGAACTATGCCTATACGCCGATGACTCCCTCTTGTACCAAGCAGATGCATCACCTTCCCTATGCTCAGCTCTGGCCCCTTTTGATCAGTTTAGCCAGTATTCTGGTATCCAAATTAATTGGGACAAGTCGGTGCTATTTCCGCTCCATCCATCATTGCCCCTCATTGACACACAAACACCTTTACATTGGGTTGATGACTTTACCTACCTGGGAGCTAGAGTATCTGGTTCTCTAGATGATTACCTCGACAACAATGTGTACCCAGTGCTGACACAGCTCGATCAGAGATGTGCGACCTGGCGTACTCTCCCCCTGACACCGGTGGGTTGAGGGAACCTTTTGAAAATGGTCTATTTACCAAAACTCCTATATTTTTTCAGGCAAACCCCGGTTCATATTCCCAAATCCTTTTTTAGATGCTTGGAAAGAGTAGTGACCTCCTGTATATGGGCCGGGCGAACCCCACTGGTAGCGAAGAGCATCTTCTACCTTTCATTGTCGGGCGGAGGTCTGGCACTGCCCAATTTTCAGCTGTATTATTGGGCAGCAGTGCTGGTCACTGTAAGATGGTGGTTTTCCCAACCGTTGCAAAACCCCACAGTGGCACTTGAGGCGGCTCTGCTGGCATCCTATGCAGAACTATCTGATCTAGTGTTTCAGGGAGTCAGGGCCCACTCCTCAGTTACAGGTCCTATGAATGTGGCAGTGCTCTAGGGTGGCATGCCTGAAGCCATCTCATGTTTCTCTGCACACGCCGCTTTGGGGTAACTTGATGATAACTAATTTATACACGGCCCCTGACCCGCCGGTGTGGACCAAACTGGGAATCACCACACTGAAACATGTGATGGTGGAGGGCAAGGTCATGGCCTTTCAGGAAATGAGGTGGTTGTACTCGTTACCTAGGTCCTTCCAATTTCGCTACTGGCAGGTGAGGCATGCCATGGGGTCCCAGTTTCCTGGCCCGGTGGTTCTCCAGTCTGACTCTATTGAGCGTCTCCTGACCTCGGTGGTGATGGGTAAGCCTCTTTCCTCTTTGTGCCTCTACTTAAAGGTTGCCTATGATGTTAATACCTCTCGATTGTTGAATAGATGAAAGGCGGATATTCCCAGTTTGGAAGATGAGGAGTGGGAGGACTGTCTTTCCACATATATCCCCACTATGATCTCAGCTAAAGACCGATTTATTCAGTTGAAATTCCTACATAGGGCATGATATAGAGTCTAGCTAACATTATTATTATTATTATAATATTATTATTATACATGATTTATATAGCTCCAACAGTTTACGCAGCGCTTTACAATGTAGAGGGGGGACAGTACAATTACAATACAGTTCAATGCAGAAGGAATAGAAGGGCCCTGGTCATAGAGCTTACATTCTAAAGGGAGGGGGGAACATATACTCTAATCATAACCCGATGTGCACTAGGTGCACCCTTGAACCTGGAACCTTTTGGCACATGGTCTGGTCCTGTCCTAAGCTCTGTCCCTATTGGGAGGTAGTGGCGGATACTCTGAGCGATCTATGTGATGTGGGCATACCGCTGGACCCTAAGATCTTATTACTGAGCTACTTGGAAGATATAGAGGGAGATAGATATACTAAGTTGTGCAGTACTATTGTCTTATTTTAAGCCAGGAGGGAAATCTTGTTGAGGTGGAAATCGACAGACCTCCCCACACGGGAGTCTTGGCGGAAAACTATCAACAATGTGTTACCATTATACAGAATTGCGTATGAGAGTAGAAATTGTCCAAAGCAGTTTAACAAAGTTAAAAACTGGATTGATACCTCTGGTTAGGCCCTGGTGGTATGGGCTAAATGATCTATGTGCCTAACCCAATTAAGTGTGGGTGGCTTTTGGCCCTTCCTCCCCTTTCCCCCCTCCTTTCTCCCCTCCCCCTTCCCCCCCCCCCCCACTCCTCATTGTTTGTTTCTCCTAAACCCTATCCACACTTTCTCTACTTTATACTCCCCTCCCTCTGTCCGTTTTTTATACTCCTTGGTTGACCCTTCCATTAACAGGGCGACCGGTCTACGTCTGGCTGCTTTCTGGTCTAACAGCCTAATGCACTGTTATATTTTGTTTCTGAGGAAAACATGCACCTTGCACTAATATACTGTCTGGTATAATCTTTGAACTAGAGTTGGTGTTTACTATCATGTCACTAAACTGAATTGTAATGTTATGTACTGTCATTGTGGAGAACCTGTTGATGCTGTTGTTTTGCATTGAAGCTCAATAAAAACCTTTTCTTTTTTAAAAAAAAAACATACGAGGTTAGTTCAACAATCTCCCCGCTGAGATGGCCAGGTGGCCCCCTGCCAGAACATTCCCATCAGCACTCTCTGCTATCGGCTGAGAGCACTGATTGGAGTCGGTCGGATGCTGGTTTTCCATCATGCACATTCGACATATACACTGGCAGAATGTCGGCCGTTTTTATTTTTTGAACTGGCAAATGTCTCCCAACATTCTGCCTGTGTGTATGGGGCTTTAGCCAAATTAGCCATCAGACAGAAACAATAGGTAACTCAATTAACTCAATTAACGATGGGAATTCACACCTAGGAGGCACACAATCGGAGAGACACAAACTTGAGTGTTGATATTGTTGATTAATATTTGTTGTTCATAAATATTTCTGTCCCATTTGAAGGAACTTCTCCCACCCAGTCTGCAGGAGGGCCATTATATTTCCTCTGACCATTAACCTGTACAAAATGAATATTACATCTTTCCATCCACTCCAGACAGGACGTTTTATTGTCCTTATTCAGAGAAATAATCCAAATAAAAAGACAGGCAGGCGCGCCTCTAAGTGTAAACCGTAAAAAGTATTTTATTAAAAATAGTAGTGAGTGGTACTCACAAACAATGCAGTGAAAGTCGCATGGCAGTATAAGCCACTGCATGTCCAGGTAACTCGGCTGCCACTGCAAAGTGTCCAAGTGTCTCAGCTGCCTCTGGGATGGGGGAAGTGGTGGCTGGCTCCAGCTGATGGTAAGGTGGTCTCTGGCGCTTCCTGGTCTCAGAACAGAGTAGCGCGATGTCACTTCCGGTATCGGCTAGGCAGCTATGATGACGTGTATCCGGCGACGCTTTGTCAAGGCCTACGCCCCTTCTTCAGGCCGTGAAGAATGCGTTAATGTATGCATTTATGTGGACTGGATTAAGCGGTATTTTACCAGCCACCATAGCAGGGCTGGTTTCGGGCCGGAGTGGTCCACTGGAGTCCACCAGTAGGTGGACTTAAATAATCAGGAAGAGATTTCACTTGAGCTTTGGCCTGAACCTCAGAGAGGGATCTGAGGGAGCTCTGTGTTCTGTTTTGAACCAAGGTTAAGCATATCTTTTGTGGGTGGCGGGGGAGAGCCCCACACCGTATAGTGAGGAAACTATACTGTTTACTTTAGCGCCGGATGGCAAGGACTTATTTTCTGTTTTGTTTTTAACCTGCAAACTTATTTATCAATAAACCTGGCAAGCCGCCAGATTTTAAGGAAAATTGCCTGCACGCTGACTATTTTTCCTCCGGAAAGCTGATCCCCACAAGCTAATCTCTCACAATATATATACAGTATCTCACAAAAGTGAGTACACCCCTTACATTTTTGTAAATATTTGATTCTATTTTTTCATGTGACAACACTGAAGAAATGACACTTTGCTGCAGTGTTAAGTAGTGAGTGTACAGCTTGTATAACAGTGAGTACATCCCCAAGTGAAAATGTCCAAATTGGGCCCAAAGTGTCAATATTTTGTGTGCCCAGCATGATTTTCCAGCACTGCCTTAACCCTCTTGGGCAAGGAGTTCACCAGAGCTGCACAGGTTGTCACTGGAGTCCTCTTCCACTCCTCCATGATGACATCACAGAGCTGGTGAATGTTAGAGACCTTGCGCTCCTCCACCTTCAATTTGAGGATGCCCCACAGATGCTCAATAGGTTTTAGGTCTGGAGACATGCTTGGCCAGACCCTGAAACGGAGCTGTAGCACAGTGGCCAAGACCATACAGGACAAGTTCCACTCAGAACAGGCCTCGCCATGGTCAACCAAAGAAGTTGAGTGCACATGCTCAGTGTCATATCCAGAAGTTGTCTTTGGAAAATAGACATATGATTGCTGCCAGCATTGCCGCAGGGGTTGATGGGGTGGGGGGTCAGCCTGTTAGTGCTCAGACCATACGCCGCACACTGCATCAAATTGGTCTGCATGGCTGTCATCCCAGAAGGAAGCCTCTTCTAAAGATGATGCACAAGAAAGAGAGTGAAAGTGTCTGGTATTGCAGTGGTTAAAGAGGAGGTCCACCCAGAACTCAAAAAATTAAAAGCCAGCAGCTACACATACTGTAGCTGCTGACTTTTATCATTAGGAGACTTAGCTGTCCTGGAGTCCAGCGATGTCGGCACCGCAGCTGATGATTCCATTGCCGGTAAGGGAACCTAGCAGTGAAGCTTCATGTCTGGGTCCCTACTGCGCATTTGCGTGGCACCGCTGTGCCCTCCTACTGGCCCGGCGGCGGGGGAAGGAGGACGGGAGGTGAGCTGGTGACGTAGTTCGCCGCGGCCTCGTCTCCCGGAGGTGGGGACAGGGTACCTGTCAAGGACAAATGAGTGGAAGTTCCACTTTTGGGTGGAACTCTGCTTTAAATACTAGATGTTTCTGGGTTTTTTTACTGTATTTTTGAAGTTGATGACAGGCTCTTATTAACTTTCCTGTCAAACGGAAAAGGCAGGAGAACAAAGGCGCGGTCCTCTTACCTGAGTTAGTGTGCCTAACAGCTGCATTGTACAAAAAGCCCACATCTGAGAGGAATACAGCGCACTCGCTCACGAACATTAGAAATTCTCCAGTGTAATCTGGGGCTCAGTATCAAAGCAATGCACCGCTTACGAGACAAATTTCGAAACAGATGTGAAAAATCACTGAAACTAGTGAAGTCTGGCCAAATCTGGGGTTTTATGCTGCTTGCAGCACATGGGTGGACTACTGTATCCATTTTCTCATTTTCCTCAGATTATTAACTCGACGCTTTCTTGGCTCTGGCAGAGCCACTTATTCATGTGTTCGGTCTTTTGTTGAACAAAATGCTTTTGTTTTTTTTTCTTTTTACATTTGTTAAAAATGTGCTCCAGTTAAATCTAAAAATGAAAGCTCAAATCCAGCCTGCTTTTTCTTTGTTTTGGATATAGTATGGAAGATTTTAAACCTCTGCCTGTCCTCCCATTGGGAAGATTTTCCCTTTGTATTCCATCTATATTTCAAGTGTATGTCAGGGTACAAAAGAAAAATCCTTTTGTGGGCTGACAACACAAAGCATATTTGTTGACTGAGTGGTGTCAGCCCTGCCCAGATGTATTTTGCTTAACCACTCCCACTCTCAGATCTCTACAACGTAAAGGATATATACTGTGTTGTCCAAGATGTGAAATAGGAGGCCTCTTTGAGATAACACAGGAAGTGTGCAAAGTACACAGGATGGCTCTGAATTATTGACAAGATCAAGGTTTTTTTTTGCACTTACTAAATAGATATAACAAAGCACTTCCAATGATATATTAATTACTTGAAGACCAGGCCTATTCTGACACTTTTTATTTAAAAAATCTGCATTTTTTTTGCTAGAAAATGACTTCCCAAACATTATTTATATATATAAATATTTTTTGCAGAGGCTCTAGAGAATAAAATGGTGGTCGTTGCAATTTTTGATATCACATGGCATTTGTTCAGCGGTTTTCCAAATGTAATTTAAAGAAAAAACATTTTAATGGATTTTTATACGAAAAACACAATATATAACCACATTTCTGTAAACTATAACAGATGATGTTATGCCAAGTAAATAGATACCCAACATGTCACGCTTTAACATTGCTGCGCTTGTGGAATGGCAACAAACTACGATACTTAACCACTTCAATACTGGGCACTTAAACCCCCTTCCTTCCCGCACCAATTTTCAGCTTTCAGCGCTGTTGCAGTTTGAATGACAATTGCGCGGTCATGCAATGCTGTACCCATATGAAATTTTTATCATTTTTTTTCACACAAATAGAGCTTTCTTTTGGTGGTATTTAATCACCCCTGAGATTTTATTTTTTTGCGCTATAAATTAAAAAAGACTGAAAATTTTCAAAAACAATGCATTTTTCTTCGTTTCTGTCATAAAATTTTGCAAATAAGTAATTTCTCTTCATAAATTTTGACCAAAAATGATACTGCTACATTTCTTTGGTAAAAATAACCCAAATCGGAGTTTATTTTGTGTTGGCGGACAGACAGATGTTTTGGGGACTGTGACAGATGTGGCGGGGACAGACAGATGTTTTGTGTATGGTGACAGATGTGACGGAGACAGACAGATGTTTTGGGGACTGTGACAGATGTGACGGGGACATACAGATGTTTTGGGGACTGTGACAGAGGTTTTGTGTATGGTGACAGATGTGACGGGGACATACAGATGTTTTGGGGATTGTGACAGATGTGACGGGGACAGACAGATGTTTTGGGGACTGTGACAGGAGTAGCTGGCATTAAGTCCAGGTACTGCGTGGAGCATGTGTATACCAAGGATGCCACGTCTCCCAAAATGCGTCTTCCCTATTATTAAGCAAGGCTGTTAGGCCCCTTTCACACGGACGGATAGAATCCAGCTTTTAGCTGCGGAGAGATGAAGTTATCTATCAGAGCTATACTGTGACAATGCTTTCCAATGCCCCATTCACACAGATGATTTAGAACGATTAGAAAAAATGGATTTGAATGCGTCCAGGAACGATGTAATGTAGCTATCTGCAGCTATCTGCAGGTAAAAGCAGTGCACTGTGTCACCTACGGATAGCAACGGCAACAAGCATAGAAAATCAATAGGAAGCACTTCAGAAATGTCAAGAATGCACTTCAGAAATGTCAAGAATGTTTCCACTGCAGCTAAACGTAGCTGTAAATAATCTTGGCAAATCGGAATGTACAAATGCAAGTAATTGTTGTGCTTTGGAGTCTGGTATCTGGCTTGCATTTAGCAACGGCAGAACAGCCGCTCGTGTGAAAGGGGCCTAAGACTTCCCATAGATCTGATTTCGTTCTGTCTCACAAACCAATGGCTCATAGTTGGAGAAGATGTTTGTCAGGGATACATGCGCGCACCACTTTCAGTAGATGAGCTGTCAAGGAAAGTTAAAAGCATCGTAAGGGTACTGAATTGAGATGTAGCAGGTAGGCTTGTGGGTCTGTACCTAAGTCTACTGAGGTCAACTGCGAGACTAGATTCCTCACTCCCATCCAGAACTGATCCAGCCGAGAGCTTTGCCAAAATATATGTTACAGCAATATATCAAGCTACAAATAAGCAGTATCACTTATCCGGCGCTTGGGAACAAAAAACAGTAATTAACACCTAAGCAACTGCTATAATATTAAAAAAACTCATGAATTATACGCCATAACAAGTCCTCAGCATTAGTCCATCAGGCTAAAGCAGTGCTACTCCGTGTATTATACACAGAAAAATTCAAATTATCCTGAGATGTAAGCACCCCATAAGAAATGTTCAAATAGCCAGATGACAGTGCCGTGTTTCATGTGATAAACACAAAGAAAATAGTGTCCTAGAATATACAGCCAGTGAGGATTCCTCCAAATAGGTAAAACACTCAGGTCACAGTTCATCTAAAGCAGTGGTTCTCAACTCCTGTCCTTGGGACCCACTAAGGGCACTTGCACACTGGGAACTGCGGGGCGCTAGCGGTAAATCCCCGCTAGTCACAGTGGGGATTTACCTCTGTTACAGCAGCATTACGGAGGCGTGAGTGGTGTGCTTTTAACCCCCCACAAGGAGTTAAATCAGGGTTAAAAGTGCCCGCTCTCCATGCTTCCGAGGCGGTGTGCAGCCGCTTCGGAAGTGCTACCCCATTGTTTTCAATGGTGGAGGAGCGGTAAATTACCACTCACCGCACCGCTCCAAAAATGCGGCTTGCAGGACTTTTGGTAACGTCCTGCAAGCGCACCGCCCCAGTGTGAAAGCACTCTGGCTTTCACATTGGGGTGGATGGGGAGTGACTTTTGAGGTGCTTTACAGGTGCTATTTTTAGCTAAATAGCGCTTGTAAAGCGCCTCAGTGTGAAAGGGGTTTAACAGGCCAGGTTTGCAGGATAACTGAAATACATCACAGGTGATATAATTTGCTGCTCAGTGATTGCAGTACACTAGTCTGCATCTCCCCAAGGTAATACTTAAAATCTGGCCTGTTGGTGGGTCCTGAGGACAGGAGCTGAGAACCACTGATCTAAGGCCTCATGCACAATGAGGCTGCTAAATGGACGTTCAGGGGCATTTGAACGTTTTTTCCTGCTGCCCCTGAACTAATTTAATGTTATCTTATCAGTTCATTTACACAGGTCGTTTAACCACTTCAGCCCCGGAAGGATTTCCAGCTTTAGGACCGGAGCCCTTTTTGCGATTCGGCGCTGCGTTGCTTTAACTGACAATTGCGCGGTCGTGCGACGTTGTACCCAAACAAAATTTGCGTCCTTTTTTTCCCACAAATAGAGCTTTCTTTTGGTGGTATTTGATCACCGCTGCATCATTTCTGATCACTGCTATAAACAAAAGAAGAGCAACAATTTTGCAAAAAAATCCAAATTTCTTACTTTTTCCTAAAATACAAATCCAAAAAAAAATATAAAAAAACATTTTTTTTCACCTTTTTTGGCCGATTTATATTCTTCCTCATATTTGCGATAAAAAAATCGCAATCGGCGTTTATTGATTGGTTTGCGCAAAAGTGGTCGCGTTTACGGATGATGAGAATTCATTTTTGGGGTTTTTATTTATTTTTTATTTTCTATTAATAATGGCGGCGATCTGCGATTTTTTGCGGTACTGCGATATTTCAGCGGACATGTCGGACCATTTTGACACTTTTTTGGGACCATTGGCATTTATACAGCGATCAGTGCTATAAAAATGCACTGATTACTGTGTAAATGCCATTGGCAGTGAAGGGGTTAACCTGCAGGGGGCGCTCTAAGGGTTAACTATGTTCCCTGGGCGTGTTCTAACTGTATGGGGACTGCCCTAACAGGGGAAGGGAAGTGGTCACAGCCTTCACGTACAGGAAGGCTGTGATCACAGCCCTTCCCCCTCACACAGGGCGGAGGTCCGTGTTTACATACACGGACCTCCGCTCCTTCGCTCCGGGGGAGCCATCGCGGGTAGCCGGCGGCAATCGAAGCCACCGCACCCGCTCCCTGGCCCTCCCCGAATACAGCGAGCGCGCGGGCGCGCCTCCGGCGGCGCGCGCACGCTCACTAAACTCGTTGCCGCAGCCGCCGTCGTATGACGGCGATTTGCGGGAACGAGCCACTTTGCCGCCGTCAGATGCCGATCAGCGGTCGGCAAGTGGTTAAGGTAGTTTCCAGGCAGTTGAGTTTAGAGGCTTTTTTTGTAATGCAAAAAAATGGGTTTAGACGAAGGTTCAGAGGCATTTGAAATGCCAAACAGCTTGTAAACGCCAATAAACGTGCATAAACGCGATAACTTGCGTCAAGGAGCATTTAGTTTACAGGTGTTTCCATTTAAAAAAAAAAAAAAATTCAAAAACGCTCCTTGACGCAAACGCTGCAAAACGTTGGCTAAACGCGACATGCAAAACGCGTCAAAACGGGCGTTTTAGACGCCGGCTTATAGCTGTAAAAACAAATTGTTCAGGGGAAGTTGAAAAAGCATCCCATGTGCATGAAGCTTAGGCTCCATTCACACCTGAGCGTTTTGTAGCTCAAATATGCCTGAAGCATGAAGCTACAAAATGCGTGACAAAACGCTTCAAATATGCCCGAAAATGTGTCACTCAGGTGTGAATGCAGCTGGTTTATACAGATGTATGGAGAGTCCACCTTCACCACACCTCGTAATCCCGCTCCCTTAAGAGTTGCACTCACCAGAGATATATCAATAGGCCGCCTTTGTATATTAAACTCTTATGTGTAGCCAGGGAGACACCTGCATGGATATCCTGAATGGATAAACTGGATCAACACACTGTTCGGATTGCTGTAGGACAATGAATGCTACTTTTTTACTGCGGTTTGTAAGAGCAATATGAGAAGGGGGTTCTGTTGTATGGGAATAAAACGTTTACAGGTTCGCTCTATGAGGTTTGCTTTCTTTTATGTCTGAGCAACTGAACTGCCTGCGGAGTCAGAGCCTGATTGAACATAGGAATAGCAAACACTCATCATCGATCCAGTTGATCCATTTGGGATATCCATGCAGGTGTCTCCCTGGCTGCACATAAGAGTTTAATATACAAAGGCAGTTTATTGATATATCTCTGGTAAATGCAACTCTTAAGGGAGCGGGATCATGAGGTGCGGTGCCGGTGGACGCCCCATACGTCTGTGTAAACCCTTAAATGACTGTGCAATTGTCAGTTAAAGCGGTTGTATCCCCTTAAAAAAAACAAAACACCTGCAAGGCAAAGGCATAATGAGCTAGTATGCACCGCATACAAGCTCATTATGAAATACTTACCTAAGAACGAAGCTCTGACAGGTCAGCCCAGTCCTGGAACAGGGAGCTTCCATCTTTCCTCCGTGGATCCTTCCGGGTTTGCGTCACTCCCACACAAGCACACAGGAGCCTGTCTTTACGGCGGCGGCGGACTTTCTGGCAATGCGCCGGGCCTTCGCCAGGACACAACTGCGCATGCGCCGTGACGTCAGCGGCTGCTTGCAGTGGGAATATCTCCTAAACCATACAGGTTTAGGAGATATTTGTTTTACCTACAGGAAAGCCTTACTATTATATTTTTGATGATACAACTGCTTTAAAGCGATGCAGTGCCGTATCGCAAATAATGGCCTGGTCATTAAGGGGGCAAATCCTTCTGGGGCTGAAGTGGTTAAACAGTGCCTGTTTAGTATTACTTTAACTCTTCAATAAGACATAGAAGACGAATGCAACAGAAACATACTTTACATAGGTGTGTGCAGTCTATCTCTAACACACAGCAACAGAGGCAGTGGCTAGGGGTGTATATATGTTAAGTGTATATGTCAATTAATGAATGAGTGTAACACTTCCAAGTATTCATTTCCTTTCAGAGGTATCACAATACTCCCCCTGGCAACGCCTTCACCTGCTTTTCTCTTCAGAAGGATGGAGCCATCATTTGTTCAGGCTTCCAGGGTTATCATCTACTGTACTTTCTGGACTAATATGCAAAATCAGGAATGAAAAAAGCATGTAAATCCTGATCAGCAAAAGTGTCATTTGGCTTGACGTCAGCACTAGGGTTGGACGAAACACGTCAGGGAGCAGACACTGATGCTGACATCAGGTCACTGTCCGATACTGGGTCGGCAGTGGCACCCATTGTCGTATGTTTTAATGATTCATTTTATTTTGGCTTTTAACATACAAATCCAATAAATATTACACTATGGAGGCCTCATCTGGCTCCCGGTGAGCTTTATTTACAACAGCTATATCTGGATGGTGTGAGTTGCTGAACAGCCTTCCCCACAACAGATGGCGGATCTACACTGAGTGCGTGTTTGCTGCTGTAACAGCAGCCAGCTTTTCCGGTGAGTGTTCATTTCACAGGGATGATTCTGGAGCACTGTACTGGATCACCTCTTCACTTTTCAAGTCACCACCAATTTTTTGTGCACATCTTTGCACTGAACTATTGTGTTTTCTCCAATAAGTTTATATTGTGGATCCTATCATGGGACTATGCAATTCAATCTTTATTTTTTACTATATTGGTTTTTTATTGTTGATTTCCATTCAAGATTGGACTTACAGTATCTCACAAAAGTGAGTACACCCCTCACATTTTTGTAAATATTTTATTATATCTTTTCATGTGACAACACTGAAGAAATGACACTTTGCTACAATGTAAAGTAGTGAGTGTAGAGGTTGTATAACAGTGTAAATTTGCTGTCCCCTCAAAATAACTCAAAACACAGCCATTAATGTCTAAACCACTGGCAACAAAAGTGAGTACACCACTATGTGAAAATGTCCAAATTGAGCCCAATTAGCCATTTTCCCTCCCCAGTGTCATGTGACTCGTTAGTGTTACAAGGTCTCAGGTGTGAGTGGGGAGCAGGTGAGTTAAATTTGATGTTATCGCTCTCTCTCATACTGGTCAATGGAAGTTCAACATGACACCTCATGACAAAGAACTCTCTGAGGATCTGAAAAAAAGAATTGTTGCTCTACATAAAGATGGACTGGGCTATAAGAAGATTGGCAAGACCCTGAAACTGAGCTGCAGCACAGTGGCCAAGACCATGCAGCGGTTTAACAGGACAGGTTCCACTCAGAACAGGCCTCGCCATGGTTGACCAAAGGAGTTAAGTGCACCTGCTCAGCGTCATATCCAGATGTTGAATTTCAGAAATAGACGTATGAGTGCTGCCAGCATTGCTGCAGAGGTTGAAGGGGTGAGGGGTCTGCATGGCTGTCATCCCAGAAGGAAGCCTCTTCTAAAGATGATGCACAAGAAAGCCCGCAAACAGTTTGCTGAAGACAAGGAGACTAAGGACATTGATTACTGGAACCATGTGGGTCTGATGAGACCAAGATAAACATATCTGATTCAGATGGTGTCAAGCTTGTGTGGCGGCAACCAGGTGAGGAGCTCAAAGACAAGTGTGTCTTACCTACAGTCAAGCATGGTGGTGGGAGTGTCATGGTCTGGGGAGCTACAGTTCATTGAGGGAACCATGAATGCCAGCATGTACTGTGATATACTGAAGCAGAGCATGATCCCCTCCCTTTCCGTAGGGCAGCATTCCAACATGATAACGACCCCAAACACACCTCCAAGATGACCACTGCTTTGCTAAAGAAGCTGAGGGTAACGGTGATGGACTGGCCAAGCATGTCTCCAGACCTAAACCCTATTGAGCATATGTGGGGCATCGTCAAATGGAAGGTGGAGGAGCGCAAGGTCTCTAACATCCACCAGCTCCATGATGTTGTCATGGAGGAGTGGAAGAGGACTCCAGTGTAGCTCTGGTGAACTCCATGCCCAAGAGGGTTAAGGAAGTGCTGGAAAATAATGGTGGCCACACAAAATGTTGACAGTTTGGGCCCAATTTGGACATTTTCACTTAGGGGTGTACTCACTTTTGTTGCCAATGGCTTAGACATTAATGGCTGTGTGTTGAGTTATTTTGAGGGGACAGCAAATTTACACTGCTATACAAGCTGTACCCTCACTACTTTACATTGTAGCAAAGTGTAATTTCTTCAGTGTTGTCACATGAAAAGATAGAATAAAATATTTACAAAAATGTGAGGGGTGTACTCACTTTTGTGAGATACTGTATATATATATATATATTTTTATTTTTTTATTTTTTTTCACTTTAACACTTTTTTGGACTTTATTTCAATGTACTGTTCATTTATAACACAGTATTCACATTTCATCACTGTTCATGTACTTTTGAAGCTATACACTTTTACTTAAGATTATTTATAAGTTTAGTATATTACTTACTGTATCTGTGTCAGCTGCCATCCCACCACAGTGCAGGGATACATCTTTTTTATTTATGTATATCCTGATGCCTCTGTAGTTCTTGGCAATAATCACATGCAAAGTTACAATATTGCAGTCTGATCACTGAGGTTGAGGGGCCTGAGGAAATGCATCCTTCTGTCTGTAAGTGACTGGTGTCACCACCTAAACCCAAGCACTTGCCTAGAGCCGAAGGACTGTTTTAAGTGTGACATGTCCAAATTTTACTACTGCAGACTAAAGTTTCTAAGAGATCCATTTTAATGGACTTTAATGGTCCATCCAAAAGTTATATGTGGATTGTGGCAGGAAACTTCCCTCTAGATGTCTATCTCTTTTGGAGAGGTCCAGGTTCTGTTCCTGCTTACTGTAGAGAGTCACGTTTTCCTACTTCTCCTGTAGCATTGAACATTATTTAAAATTAATTACAAATACTTCAAGATATAGGATAGGGCTCTTTTCATCATTTCTGTGGCAAGAGTGAAGACCCTGGCCAGACAAGATTATACCAAATTATGTACTGCAACCTCCTCTGCTCCTCCATTGTGATGAGCGGTAACAGACATTGCATTTTCATGGTACACAATTATACAGCTTGATGTCTGTAAGCTTGCCACATCTCCTTGCCTACTCAATGTTGGCAGTTTCCTTCTCAGAAACCTGTACTGCTATTTAACCAATTGCCGACCGCCGATCGGCATTTGACGGCGGCAAAGTGGCTCTTTAAGGCAAATCGCCGTCATCTGACGGTGGCTGAAAAATGCTTGCATAACAGCAAACAGAGGAAATTGGGACTTTATATGGAGCGCGTGATGGGTGATCAGTAATTTGATGGAAATTTGAATTTTAGTTTTATTATAATTATACATTACAATATGGACATACCAAAGATACAAAAAATATCACTAGACACAGTAACCAACAGACTGTGTCTCATATTACAGGTAAAATTCGGTACAGACATTGTATATGATAAAAATCACAAGGTAAACAGCCCCCGTCCATCAAAATCAATTATAATACATTTGGTAAGAATCGGTCTAGTTCTGCATATTCATGACCTCAATATCTCTTGGGATTGAAACGGTGTTATGATATCGATACCACATATAAAACATAGGCATCAAGGTAAGTAGCTCTACGCGTTTCGCAG
>BLSH010239309.1:820794-831403 GCA_018402905.1 Glandirana rugosa
GAAGGTAGTCGTTCCCGTAACTTCTACTTTGCACCGACCCAGAAAGTCGTACTGTTACTAGGGTTTGTGTGGCGGGTCCGTTCCTTCCTCACCGAAGCATTCTTCGTAAAGTTCCAGGACCTCACCGGATCGGTCAGAGGTCTAGAGTTGGGGTATCTTTTAGAAACTTCCCTCAACTTTTAGGCACAACGGGTTACTGTCGGGGTTTTGTAGCGACGAGACCTCCTCTAGACGTACCTCCTTACCCGGTTTGATGGTCGTTGTCACACATTTTTGGAACACCTCTGAATGTCTTTTGCAAACTGGAGACAGTAACGGTTGTTTCCCATATATTGTTCTTTGTTGGCAATGACAGAGGTCAAACGTTTTCTGTAAGTCTCCACAAGGTTTTTACACACTGTTGCTGGTAGTTTGGCCCATTCCTCCATGCAGATCTCCTCCAGAGCAGCGATGTTTTGGGGCTGTCATTGGGCAACACGGATTTTCAACTCCCTTCAAAGATTTTCTATGGGGTTGAGATCTGGAGACTGGCTAGGCCACTCCAGGACCTTGAAATGCTTCTTACGAAGCCACTCCTTCCTTGCCTGGGCGGTGTGTTTGGGATCATTGTCATGCTGAAAGACCCAGCCACGTTTCATCTTCAATGCCCTTGCTGATGGAAGGAGGTTTTTAGTCAGAATCTCATGATACATGGCCCCATTCATTCTTTCCTTTACACGGATCAGTCGTCCTGGTCCCTTTGCAGAAAAACAGCCCCAAAGCATGATGTTTCCACCCCCATGCTTCACAGTAGGTATGGTGTTCTTTGGATGCAACACAGCATTCTTTCTCCTCCAAACAGGAAAGTTGAGTTTTTACAAAAAAGTTCTATTTTGGTTTCATCTGACCATATGCCATTCTCCCAATCCTCTTCTGGATCATCCAAATGCTCTCTAGCAAACTTCAGATGGGCACGGACATGAACTGGCTTAGGCAGGGGGACACGTCTGGCACTGCAGGATTTGAGTCCCTGGTGGCGTAGTGTGTTACTGATGGTAGCCTTTGTTACTTTGGTCCCAGCTCTCTGCAGGTCATTCACTAGGTTCCCCCACGTGGTTCTGGGATTTTTGCTCACTGCTCTTGTGATCATTTTGACCCCACGGGTTGAGATCTTGTGTGGAGCCCCAGATCAAGGGAGATTATCAGTGGTCTTGTATGTCTTCCATTTTCCCATAACCCTTGGTAAAGACCCAGCGGACTTTGCAGATTTGGGCCGGTGCCTTGCATGTATCCTGCCATAGGAGGACCATAGGAGGACCAACCACCCCCGAGAGGTTCTGGAGCCATCGTGGAGAGTGTGACGTGTATCCCGTCCACCTGGAGGTCCGGTTTTCTTGTATATATACAGGCCTGAATACATCCAACATCTGGTAAGCCTTTCATTGGAAGGGGTTGGATCGCACCGTGGGAGTTCACTACTAACACCCCCTTCACTTTTTTCACCCAGTTTTTGAACTGTTATCACACGGAATTTTTCATTTTTGGCACAGGAGAATCACTTTCCCCCTTTCTTTTGTGGATACGAACTCCAAAAGACTTTTGTGTGGCCCCCTTTTTAGCTACCCTATATTTCACATTATTAATACAATTGTTGTTTTTCACAGTGAAAAGTCTTCATTTTGTTGAACCCTTCATCTGGGATTGCATCATGCACATATCTTGATTATATTCAACTTCATTGTTTTTTATATTTATGCCTTTATAAGTGTATGGTTATTTTCCACCATAATTTGCAAATAAATTCTTTAAAAATCAGACAATGTGATTTTCTGGATTTTTGTTTTCTCATTCTGTCTCTTATAGTTGAAGTGTACCTATGATGAAAATTACAGGCCTCTCTCATCTTTTTAAGTGGGAGAACTTGCACAATTGGTGGCTGACTAAATACTTTTTTGCCCCACTGTAGCATTAATAGTACCCTTGCATGTCTATGTGCTTGTTTTATGTACCTGTAACAACAGATGTAGTTACACACATACTTTTTGGCCTATAGGGTTTGATTTAATAAAGGCAAATAGGCCATTCCCTTTGCAGGGGATAGTAAAAAGGCCGCCGAATAACTAACTATAGGGTAAAGAGCTGGGGGTGCCATCATCCAAAAAGCAATAGTGAGTGGGTACAAGGAGACTATTCCCCACAAGAGTCTCCAAAGCAAAAAGAAAAAGAGAGGAATGGACTATCTTGGTAACCTGGTCATATTACACATCAGATAAAAAGTTATATATTTTATTAGTGCATGATTTACATTAAAAATAGAGTATCCAGATACAGATTACAACAAAGACAAAAATGTAGATAAAACCATATGATATTCCTTAGTGTACGAACATCCTCTACATCCGGGATCAGCAACCCATCGATCGCGGGCTACCTGTCGACCAAAGGTAAGTGACAGGTAGACTGGGAATGGGTCTGCGCCACTGACCCCGCTACTGCTAGTGCCGGTCCTCGGAAAGTGCTCTTTCCGCCCCCATCCTCCTCCGCCGTGCCTTCAGTTCTTCTCTCTCCCTCCAGCCTCCTCCGGCGCTGTGAACAGCAGAGAGCAATAGGCAGCACAGCCCAGGATGGAGGCATTGGTTGCTAGGTCCTAAGCAACCATTCACCAGCTTGTTAATATTGAAAGTCACTCTGCCAGCTCCTGCTCCCGCCCCCTGTACAGAACTGTGCTGCTTCTCAGTCTCCTGTGTGCACAGGTAGGATGCTATGGGAGGGAAGGGGGGAAGAGAACAAGAGTGTGTGTGTGTGTGTGTGTGTGTGTGTGTGTGTGGGGGGGTGATGTGAAGGGGGCAGTGGACACTGCTATGGGCAGGGCCACCCCCATAGCAGTGTCCCCTACCACACTTCACATCACCCCCCCAATCCCTGCATTCTGAGCATAACTCACTCCCGAGCCCTGCATTTTGAGTGTAACACACTCCTGATCGCTGCATTCTGAGCGTAACACATTCCTGATCCCTGTATTCTGAGCGGAACACACTCCTGATCACTGCATTCTGAGCATAAGGCACTCCTGATCCCTGTATATTGAGCGTAACGCACTCCTGATCCCTGCATTTTGAGGGTAACACACTCCTGATCCCTGCATTCTGACCGTAACATTCTCCTGATCCCTGCATTCTGAGCGCAAGGCACTCCTGATCCCTGTATTCTGAGCGTAACGCACTCCTGATCCCTATATTCTGAATGTAACACACTCCTGATCGCTGTATTTTGAGCGTAACACACTCCTGATCCCTGCATTCTGAGCGTAACACACTCCTGATCCCTGCATTCTGAGCATAAGGCACTCCTGATCCCTGCATTCTGAGCATAGGGCACTCCTGATCCCTGTATATTGAGCGTAACGCACTCCTGATCCCTGCATTTTGAGCGTAACACACTCCTGATCCCTGCATTCTGAGCGTAAAATTCTCCTGATCCCTGCATTCTGAGCGTAAGGCACTCCTGATCCCTTTATTCTGAGCGTAACGCACTCCTGATCCCTATATTCTGAATGTAACATACTCCTGATCCCTGTATTTTGAGCGTAACACACTCCTGATCCCTGCATTCTGAGCATAAGGCACTCCTGATCCCTGTATTTTAAGTGTAACGCACTCCTGGTCCCTGCATTCTGAGGGTAAAGCACTCCTGATCCCTGTATGCTGAGCGTAATGCACTCCTGATCCCTGCATCCTGAGTGTAACAAACTCCTGATCCCTACATTCTGAGTATAACGCACTCCTGATCCCTGCATTCTGAGCCTAATGCACTCCTGATCTCTGCATTCTGAGCATAACGCACTCCTGATCCCTGCATTCTGACTGCAACACACTCCTTAAAAAAAAAGAAAAAAAAACTTGCAGAACTTTCCCCAGAGCTTAGTGAATGTGGTGACATGTCACTTTGCAAAGAATAGCCGAACAGCATTTTTGCTTGCACACGATTGGATGATGAAGGTCATCAGAGCTTTATCTCATTCACTAAGTTCTGGGGAACATTCCTTTGCCAAGTGCAATTTCCTTGCAAAGTGAACAGCCTTTATGCCTTTAGTAAATCATCCCCATAAACAATATAATCCAACAAAGACTCATTGTAAGGTTTATTTGCTTTGAGTCTAATGTGTCCAGCCAAGAAATAGATTATTAAATAGTTGCTTCTCTTTCAGCTGCCTGTCTGCCAGCTTTTGAGTTTTCATAACAGTGTCAGAAGAGTTCTTCAGTAAAGGGGGTTATCACTTTCTGTGCTTCTCTTTGCAGTGCAGGCACATCATGGGACCGAAAGGGTGCTATATATACCTTCCTGATAACTTCACAGCACACTGCCTCTGTACTCCCTTCAGAAGTCCCTATCCCTGATGTAAGCAGTGGGCTGGCTCTTGAGAGGGGTTTGCATGCTGACTGCCATAGGCAACACCCATGATGCTGAGCTTCCAGGTGTAGCGCCCTCCTAGTTTGGGTACTAGTGAGTGTATATAGTTTTGGCTCTCTCTGCTTAACAGGAGAGCTGACAGGTAAATTTATATGCGGTCTGCTTATCAGAGAGCCTGATCTGAGTAAGGTCTGCTCAGTGTGCTCTGGTGCTGATCCATGTGGTCTGGAGATGTTTTACCCTATCCAGTAGTATGGGTCCCTATTGGACAGAGGGAGAAAACCTCAGCCAGTGACAGCAGGTGTATTTCAGGGTTGTTCTGATCAGCTAGCAGGGGAGTGGTGCCCCACTGCATCTTGGGTGAACACCTTCATACAAAAGGGAGCACGTGGGCTCAAGGTTAGGAGTTCCAGCCCACCCAAGCCTGAGGGGTGAGGCGTATGTTCAGCTCTTGGCTGCTAGGCCTGAGAGCCTATCCAGGAGGCTGCCAGCTGCTAGGCTTAGGTGAGGCCTATCCGGATGCTGAAGCTGCAACCCACGGTTCTTTGAAAGCTGACAGAAGGAGGATGTCCTTGGATTCGGTCTGATACTGCAGTGGCAAAGTGTCGCTTGGAGGTTGGCAGAGACAGGGCTACCATCTGTCCCAGGACATGGTGTGAGTACAGATCTGTGAGAGGACCCCTGAGACTGTGTTGCTAGAATTTTCCCCTGCCCTCATATCAGCTTAATTGGGTGTGCCAGCTAGAAAGGAGACACTGGAGAGTATCTTGAAGAACAGAGTCCAGCTTCTGTCCTTACTGCTTAACAAGGGACCTGTTCTGCTAAAGCCAGCCTGCCATAAAGTGCCTTTGGTAGTCTGCTACACTGAGTTAGAAAGGGGACACTGGCTAGTGTCTTGAAGAAACAAAGTCCAGCATGTCCTTTGTTGCTTAAAGATGGACTTGTTTCACTGGAGTCAGTCTGCTGTGTGAAGCCACTGACCGCCTGCTATACAGAGCCTAGGGAGAATTTGTCCTCAGTTAAAGTTAGTTACTTGGAGTATCCCATACCTATCCTTCTATCCAAGTTCAACAATAAAGCATTGAAAATTCATCCCCTAGACTGGTCATTGGAAACTAGCAGGATTGTGTGTGCACCTGGCTGTGTGAAAATGCTATAGTGACTGGCTGCAAGACTATTCAGCGGGAGGCTCGGGAACAAATACAAATTTCATTAGCAGCTCCTTCGAGGGTACCGCTACATGTGGGGGCTCGTCAGTCCGGGATTATCCCCTGAACCTTTCGCAGCAATGGATGTCATTAAAAACAGCCGGATAAAGTGTTTGAATAATTGCCACATTCTCATGTCTTGCCGTGTGGATTGCGGGACCGCATTCGAAGAGAAAGTATGCTGTGAGCATGTCTGCTCTACAGTGTTAATTGCAACCATTTTGTCAGAAAGTAGAGAAGGCAAAGTTTATTTGAAAGTCAAAATGGTGGCCGCAGAGGGCCATGTGCACACGTGTACTGTGCGAGTGAATGTCGGCCACACAGTCACTAATAACAGGACACTTGCAGGCCACAATGGTGAAGATTGTGATCTGAACACTGGGAATGGAGTGCTGTCTGCCTGTCTGCTATGCTTGACGATGTCTGCTTCACAGTAGCGCCTATCGATGTCAGGCGGTGGTTGAGCAATAGCAGTGAAGGGGTTAACTCGCAGCGCAAGAGACCCTCCAGAAGAGAAGAGACCCGCCAGAGGGGCGGAGTTGCCGCCAAGCAGTCAGTCAGTCTGGAGTGGGCGGAGTCACCGCCCACCATCGGCCAATCTGGAGCGAGAAGGAGAGCCCTGACATCACTTCCGCCTCCGGGTGTAGCTGAGAAGAAGCCGCGTATGCAGACTGGAGTTACTATACGTGGCCCAGAGCCGGAGAGAATGGCTGAATGGAAAAGCCACAAAGTGACCGACACCAGAGTGAGATTGATGCCCAAGGGAAGCCTGGCACTATGCAACGCCAAAGACAAAGAGCACCTGGGACTGGTATGTGGCAGATGCCGACGGGTGACAGTAAAATTGAGTGCCTGGGGTCAGTGCGGTCATTGCGGGGAGATGCTGCTGCAGTTAGAGTTAGAGTCCAGTGATTGCCAACTGAGGGTTCTGCAAATCACTGTACTAGAGAAGTAACCATGCCTATTCCTATTGCTTCTGGGGGAGACAGACGTGCTCCGCAGCCGCCACTGGAACCGGGGCCGGTGGTATATACCCACACCATGGTCTGTCAAACCCAGGAAACGTATGTTTCTACAGTGCAGCAACTACGGCAGCCATCACTACCCATAGCCATTCCTGCAGCCCATGTGCTGCCTATTAAAGCGGCAGAAGGGACCCACCTAAGCCAGCGAGCAGATTCCACCAGTCCCTCAAGTGAGGAGATGACCAGCTGAGAGTTATCCAATACAGTTGAAGATTTCAAGTTAAAGTTGTTGCCGGGGGGCAATCTCCCAAATTCCCAATCCCCTTTCCCTTCTATCCTTGCAAAATCAAGAAGGGGGTATCTGGGATCTGTCCTTTAACTAGGAGAAAAGGAACTTCTGTCAGAGAGGACTTCTACTATGCCAAAAGCACACTTTGTGAAGAGTTCTTTGAATAGACACTTTGCGAAGATCTTTGGGCCAGTTGGCCATTTTTGAAAGAAAGTGAAACAGCAAGTTAAAGGGGCTGCTGCTATGCCAAAAGGCAGTTGCCCAGTATTTCTCTACAAGTAACATGTTGAAGGAAAAGACTTCTTTTGTTGTAAGCTCATTCAGAGGTAATAGGCCAAGACTAGTGATAGAACTGTAAAGTTCCAAATGCTATTGGAAAAAAACTGTTGAATTTTGAGACTGGTAATTTGAAATATGTCAGTTAGATAGATTGGTAGGATGTTGTTGTTCTATATTTTTCAGGTCCACAAGGAGACAACGTGTCAAGGTTGCCCTTAGGGGGCAGTATTCATGAAGATGCCTCTATGAGAATGTTAGTGGTAGATGCATGCCAGTGGGGAAACCGCCTCTGAGGAGAGGGTGTTCCCACTAATAGTTATCCAGGAATGTACATAATTGTTTGCTTGCATATGATTTCTCTTTTCTTTACAGGACTGCAAGGAATCCTCAGGCCTCTGCTGAGGCAAATGTGATATATGTGTGTACAGTTATACTATTATGTAGCAATAGTCAGTTAGGATGTATTATTTATGTTTACCCCCTCCCCAACCATATTCATGTTTGGCGGTGGCTGCACTAAACAAAGTGCAATTGGTAGAGTTCTACTTAAACTGTGAAATGCTAAGTACAACCAAAACATCTGTGTCTATTGGATATGTTGGTTACATTGGCACTCCCAGTCATTGCTATTTTGGTGGGGGGTGCATTGCTAAGGTATATTGATAAAGTGCAAATGTGAATATTTTCTACAACTAAGAGTATTTGTACTTACTGGCCACATATGGGGTATGCCTAATGGCCCTGTTCATTTGTTATTTTCCCTTTTACCCCTTTCCACAACATGGGATACTCCGCTAGTCTTTTGATAGATTTTTGTAGGGGCAGTTGCCCAAAGCCAATGAGGACATGGCTCATTTTTGGCGGGGGGTGGATGTAGCGCCCTCCTAGTTTGGGTACTAGTGAGTGTTTATAGTTATATATATGAGGTATATAGTTTTTGGCTCTCTCTGCTTAACAGGAGAGCTGACAGGTAAATTTATATGCTGTCTGCTTATCAGAGAGCCTGATTTGAGTAAGGTCTGCTCTGTGTGCTCTGGTGCTGTTTCATATGGTCTGGAGAATGTTTTACCCTATCCAGTAGTTTGGGTCCCTATTGGACAAAGGGAGAAAACCTCAGGCAGTGACAGCAGGTGTATTTGGAGGTGGTTCTGACCAGCTAGCAGGGGAGTGGTGCCCCACTGCATCTTGTGTGAACACCTTCATATAAAAAGGAGCATGTGGGCTCAAGGTTAGGAGTGTCCAGCTCCTGGCTGCTAGGCCCGAGAGCCTATCCAGGAGGCTGCCGCCTGCTAGGCCTAGTCGAGGCCTATCCAGATGCTGAAGCCGCAACCCACAGTTCTTTGAAAGCTGGCAGAGGCAGGATGTCCTTGGATTCGGTCTGATACTGCAGTGGCAAAGTGTCGCTTGGAGATTAGCAGAAAGGGCTACCGACTGTCCCAGGACATGGTGTGAGTACAGATCTGTGAGAGGATCCTTGAGACTGTGTTGCTAGAATTTCCTCTGCCCTCATATCAGCTTAATTGGGTGTGCCAGCTAGAAAGGAGACACTGGAGAGTGTCTTGAAGAATAGAGTCCAGCTTCGGTCCTTACTGCTTAACAAGGGATCTGTTCTGCTAAAGTCAACCTGCCATAAAGTGCTTTGGTAGTCTGCTACACTGAGTTAGAAAGGAGACACTGGCTAGCGTCTTGAAGAAACAAAGTCCTGCATGTCCTTTGTTGTTAAGAGATGGACTTGTTTCACTGGAGTCAGTCTACTGTGCGAAGCCACTGACTGCCTGCTATACAGAGCCTAGGGAGAATTTGTCCTCCGTTACAGTCAGTTACTTGGAGTATCTCATACCTATCCTTCTCCTATCCAAGTTAAACAATAAAGCATTGAAAATTCATCCCCTAGACTGGTCATTGGAAGCAAGCAGGATTGTGTGTGCACCTGGCTGTGTGAAAATGCTATAGTGACTGGCTGCAAGAATATTCAGCGGGAGGCTTGGGAACAAATACAAATTTCATTAGCAGCTCCTTCCGCTACACAGGATTGAAAGAATTGAAATCCAATGAATGAAAAGGGTGGGCCAGAGACAGTCAGACTGGATGATGCTGGATGTCCTCCAGCAGGAAATGAGGTGGGCTCTTTCTGTCTTGCTGCATCTTCCAATGCACACTGTGAGAAGCTCACAGTGTGCAGTGGAATCAGAGTAATTACAGTACAGAAAAGAAGCTTGTATAGCTGTGCAAGACTGAAGCTAAGGCTGGACAATAGAGCTTTAACATTTATTATTACCTGCAAGTAGAAAACATGACCTTTTTATATCATGAAGCTGATTTAGTAAAATATCTAAATGATCTTTTAAGAGCCATTTATTCTCCCCTATGTTGTCTTCAGCTGCACAGTTGAATGAATTTTAGAAATATGTACCTTGATTGCATGTGGATAACCACCCTGCACTCTATATTCCATAAATAATCAGCACTTCATTACAATGACAGCATTGCCCTTATCTGATGCTGAGAGGCAGTGCAGTGTGAGGAAGCGGAATTCCTCAAATCGCCCTAAGCATGGCTTCCTGCACCATTTGTATTTCACAGGAACTGCACATTGTGGAATACTGCAAAACACATACTTTAAAGTAGATCTAGCTCCAAACACTAAAATCTCTTATAAGCCTAACAAATTATAGTCATTGCAAAAGTTGCTTCTCTCTCTGTTTTCTTTTCTTTAAAAGAATACCTGGTGATCCTGCTGTGAAGGCCCTTGTTCTGGCACTTCCTTTTATAGGGTGGCAACTGTGACTTAAAGCCCAAACCTGAAAACAACCTTCTTGACCTGTTAAGCCTCGTACACACGGGACGACGGTCGTATTCAACACGTCGTACTCACGACCGTTGCATGCGGAATCGATCGTCTGTGGCCGCGCTTTCAACAGTTGAACATACGACGGTCGTGCATGGGAGTTGTATGTGCAGACTAGAAAACTTGGTCGTACCAACAAGCTCGCATACGACCATTGTGTCGTGTGTAGAGCAGATGGGTACAACAAGTTGTATAGTGCTAAACACGCATGCGTTAAGTCCGTAACGGGCGGAAGTGTCCATTCGTGTAAAACTAGGCTTCTGTTTCCCAATTGCATATTCGTTGGTCTATTGCCAATTCAATTCAAATAGTGAAATGCGGCGCACATTAGCATCTTTTTCAGTGGGATAATAATGAAGATGCACATTGCTAGTGATACACATGATACTAATGTCATAAAAGACAGTTGTTCTGTAGTGATATTAATAGAATTTGCATTATTTACAATCTCTTTTCTTCTATTTACCATTTCCACAATATTATAAGCTCTGAAATATGAGAATTCCTTGAATTGAATGTGTTTGTGGTCCCTTGCTATTTGTTGTAACTTTTCTTTTTAATGTAACTGCCTACTTCAAACCTGGCCTTTTCTTTAATAAACTTAGGCAAGTATTGTTATTTTAAATATTCT
>BLSH010239309.1:850703-862123 GCA_018402905.1 Glandirana rugosa
CTGGCCGCAGACTACCGCCGTTTCACCGAGCGCGCGAGTGACACAAGCCCCCCCAGTCCCTCACCCATCCCGCGTGAGCTAGCTGCGGTCGATGGGCGCTTCGGGGGGGGGGGCGTCATTTTCTTGCCTCCGGGGGGGGCTTCGCGGGTAGCTGGCGTCGATCGAGTGCGCCCTACCCACTCCCTGACCCCCCCGAACACAGTGAGCGCGCGAGCCACTTTGCCGCCATCAGACGCCGGTCGACAAGTGGTTAAAAAAAAAACACCCCCCCATTGGAATCCATGCGTCCAGCGCCCTGCATGTAGATCAGGGGGCTGGACTCATGGATAGGGGTGGTAACGCCTGTGCGGCCCTAATGGATGGGCTGCCACTGTACCTGGCAATACACTCTACTTCAGTCTGACAGCCACCGATTTTGATATTTGCATAACTCCTCCAAAGAGCCACCCTGCTGCGTGCATCAGAGCTAAGGACTTTTTAGAGGAGTCCTGAGGCAGCTGTGCTATATACAGCTCCTACCAGCCATGATCTGCCTGCATTGCATAGAGAAACACAGAGACCTGGTGATGACATCACTGGGTGTTAAATTAGGTATGTAATGAAAATGTTATGTAAACATTTAATTAGCGCCTTGATGAGAGGAGAGGGAGGAACCAGACAAAATAAAACATCAGCGGAGTAAACTTCAGCTTTAAATGACAGTTAACATAGGATAGCTTACGTAGAAGTGAAGTTTCCTTTAAGTCTGACGCTCTAAGATCCCCCATTCCTCTCCCATCTGACTTAAATTCACACAGCAATAATGAGCAGGACTTGGCGAGGGTCCAGGCTCAGCATGCTCAGACATCAGATGTAGGCCCGGAGTTGGGCTCTACTAACCAAGCGCTACCAGTGGGAGAGGCGGAGCGAGGAACGAGGAGAAAATCCTGGGACTCTCCATACCATACTCTTCTCACAGACCTAAACAAATAACCTTTCCCTTAACCATGAACAGGAGGCAGACATCACAAAGAAAACATGTCACAAGCTGATATAGGAATGTGGCTCTCTCACATTCCCCCTATACATCATGAAGCCATTTTCATATAAATATGCAGCCCCATTTCCTCAAGAATTTTTATTGGGAACAATATTTGGATGCTCTATTGTCTAAAATGCCTTTACATATCTTCTTACCCTCTAGCACATTTGTTGTACTTAATGAAGAGCTCCAGTCAGTTTTCTGAGAATTAAAAGTCAGCAGCTACAGCAACTGTAGCTGCTGACTTTTAATAAACAGCCACTTACCTGTACCAGGATATAGTGTCATACTCACCATACTCAAGGTAGGGTTACCAGACGTCCCCAGTTTCCGGGGACAGTCCCCGGACTGAGGACACTGTCCCCGGACCAAATCTGTCCCCGGTTTTGTCCCCGGATAAGAATTGGATTTTGCCGCCCCATCCCTCCCTCTAAGTTTTTTCTCTAGATTATCTTCTTAATATTTGGTAATCATATCCCAAAAAAACTTCTAAGAGGAATCAGTTTTTTTTATCTCATGGAGGAAATGTGAGAAATAATGTATGTATCATACAATCATTCCATAAACGCATACCACATACACTAAATAAAAATTGCCATTTGCCAATAAAGGAAAAATATGTCCCCGGATTTCATTTTAAAAATCACCTTACCCGAGGGGGCACCAGGGAACTTTTTCAGACCTCAGCCTGAAAATCTTAACTGTGGGCACCCGGCTGTGGCAGCTTGCGCACGTCAATGGTCCTGCAGTCTCCGCTATTTGATAGACAAAGGATTGCATCCCTAAGCTGCGGATCAGCACACACACCCTGTGACCTTTGGGAATCTGGCTGTGTTTTATAAGGCAGTGGCTCTGATGTGATACACCAGGCTCTGAGGAAGAGGCTGCGGCCTCGAAACGCGTTAGCCATTTCGTCCAGGATACTATCTGGATTACCATTGAATGCGAAGCTGTATACCCTTTACACGCTTGTGATTTTACTGTGTTTGTGAGTATATTTTATGACTTTTTAATAAATGTCTTTTTATTGAGGATAATGCGCTAGGCCGGTGCGCCCTTGTGTGCTTCTATTTTCTACAGTGTTTGGGACTACCCCAGTCCTTCAAGAGGCAGCATGGCGGCACATTACCCTGAGATACCACAAGCAAACATCCCGTATATTTACTGTGGAGTCACCTATCCTTCCCCCCTCCTTTGAGTGCAGGAATATATACTGATCATCTTGTACAATCTGTGACCTGTCCCAGAAGACTGCGGGAAGGGGAGGGAGGGGTGGAAGGAGAACTTTCAAGCAGAAATAGGAGCGGGTATCTGTCAAAACCAGATACCTGATCCTCCCCAAAATGCCAAAAGTCAATGAGGAGTTCGGAGGAGGCCTTAAAGTGACTGTATAGTCTTGTTTTTTTTAAATAAAAAACATGTTCAACATACCTGCTCTGTGTAGTTGGTTTTGCACAGAGTGGCCCAGATCCTCCTCTTCTCGGGTCCGTCTTCTGTGCTCGTGGCCCCTCCCTCCTGTTGAGTGCCCCCACATCAAGTAGCTTGCTATAGGGGCACCCAAGCCGAGTCACAGCTCCCTGTGTCCATTCAGACACAGAGCCGCGACCCAGCTCCACCCCTCTATCTCCTGATTGGCTGATTGACTTTGATTGACAGCAGCGGGAGCCAATCGGACCATCCTGCTGTCTTAGATAATGAGGAGGGGAGTCCCGGGCAGCTGAGACACTCCTCCAACATCACTGGATAAAGACGGACTCAGGTAAGTATTAGGGGGTCTGAGGGGGGCTGCTGCACACAGAAGGCTTTTTTTATCTTAATGCATAGAATGTATTAAGAAAAAAAACCTTCTGCCTTTACAATGCCTTTAGCAGTTGTACTCCCCCCAAAAAATAAAATAAAATAAAAACACCTGTAAGGCAAACGCATAATGAGCAAGTATGCACTGCATACTAGCTCATTATAATATACTTACCTCAGAACGAAACTCCGACAGGTCCGCTCGGTCCCCACAGAGGGAGCTGACATTTTCCCTCAGGGGATTCTCCTGGGTTCGTGGCTCCAGCACTGTGAGTGGCCAGAGCTGTGAGACGTCACTTCCGCGCATGCGCGCTGGAGCCCGTCTTTCCAGCAAGGTTTCAGGCAAGGTCCGGCGCTACGTGCCGGGTCTGCGCCGTGACGTCAGCGGCTGCATGCAGAACGGCTATCTACTAAACCATGCAGGTTTAGGAGATATTCATTTTACCTACAGGTAAGCCTTATTATAGTCTTACCTGTAGGTAAAAGTAAAAAAATAGGGGATACAACCACTTTAACCACTTCAGCCCCGGAAGAATTTCCCACTTTAGGACCAGAGCACTTTTTGCGATTCGGTGCTGCGTCGCTTAAACTGACAATTGCGCGGTCGTGCGACGTTGTACCCAAACAAAATTTGCGTCCTTTTTTTTCCACAAATAGAGCTTTCTTTTGGTGGTATTTGATCGCCTCTGCGTCATTTCTGATCGCCGCTATAAACAAAAGAAGAGCGACCATTTTGCAAAAAAACTAAAATTTCTTACTTTTTGCTAAAATTCAAATCCAAAAAAAAAATATAAAAAAACATTTTTTTTTCACCGTTTTTGGCTGATTTATATAATTCCTCATATTTGCGATTAAAAAAATTGCAATCAGCGTTTATTGATTGGTTTGCGCAAAAGTGGCCGCGTTTACGGATGGTGAGAACTCATTTCTGGGGTTTTTATTTTTTTTTAATTTTTTACTAGTAATGCGGGCGATCTGTGATTTTTAGCGGTAATGCGATATTGGGGCGGACATGTCGGAACATTTTGACACTTTTTTGGGACCAAGGACATTTATTCAGCGATCAGAAATTTAAATGTCCACTGATTACTGTATAAATGTCATTGGCAGTGAAGGGGTTAACCTGCAGGGGGCAGTGAAGGGGTTAATAGTGTTCCCTGGGTGTGTTCTTACTGTGGGGGGGTTGGGCTAACATGGGCATGAGAGATCTAACTGATCCCAGTGACAGGGATCAGTAGATCTCTCATGCCCCACTGACAGGGCGGGGAACCGCCGTGTTTACATCGGCGGTTCCCCGTTCTTTCTCTGTAGCCGCTCATCGCGGCTCGCTGGCGGACATCGGGTCCGCCCGAGCCGCGGGCACACTCCCCAGGAGTGCGGCGGGCGTGCGCGCGCCCCCTGGTGGCCAAATGCGAATCGCCGCTTATTTACGGCGATTTGCGCAGCGCTCCCCCACTGCCGCCGTGAAAACACGGCGCGCGGTGGGGAATCGGTTAAAGCAGAACTTACACTTTTAGGTGGAGTTCCACTTTAAAGAGGAACTCCAGCCTTTCTTTCATTCTCACGCACCCTTCAAGGTATTTTGATATTTGGGATGCAACACCCCATCCTCCCCCACTAGTACTTCTAATCATTGTCCAGTTATAGGAGGAATCCTTTTAGTTCTCCTATAAAGAGGAGTATATTTCTCCCATGGTTGAGAAGCAGGATGTTTCATTCTATGAATAGTGTAGCACTTACTGAAAATGGGGTACTTTGATGCAGTAGTGGGCTTAGGCACTGTATGGCCATATGGTGTGACCAAATCCCCATAATTGCTTATTATGTTCTGGTGCTTTAAATAGCCTTGTAGGATTTAAATGACATTTTTATATGTATGCTCTGTAATCATTTGTTTTGTTCTTCTGCGGTCCTGGCCCCTCCCTCCTGTTGAGTGCCCCCACAGCAAGCAGCTTGCTGTGGGGGCACCTGAACCAAGTCACAGCTCCCTGTGTCCATTCAGACATGGAGGCCCGACCCAGCCCCACCCCTCCTCTCTCCTGATAGGCTGACTGATTTTGATTGACAGCAACAGGAGCCAATGGCGCAGCGCTTCTGTCTTAGCCAATGAGTAGGGGAGTCCCGAGCAGCTGAGACACTCCTGACACATCACTGGATAAAGATGGGCTCAGGTAAGTATTAGGGGGTCTGATGAGGGCTGCTGCACACAGAAGGCTTTTTTATCTTAATGCCTATAATGCAATAAGATATAAATAAAACTTTTAGCCTTTACAATCCCTTTAAAGCAGAACTTTTGGGTGGAGTTCCACTTTAAAGAGGAACTCCAGCCTTCCTTTCAGTCTCACACACCCTTCAAGGTATTTTGATATTTGCATAACTCCTCTCAAGAGCCAACCCATTGCCTACATCAGGGCCGAGGACTTTTGAGAGGAGTACTAAGGCAGGGTTTAGGAGGCTATGTACAGCACCCTGCTACCATGATGATGTCACTGAAGCCCGCTGTCGGCTGAAGTCACAGAGCTGGTCCAGGCTCGTGCAAGATTGGGACAATGAAGTCGGGATCTGCCCACATACCTGGACCGGCACCCGGTTCAGCCTCTCAGCGAGTCACCAGCTCTCTGCTCAGGGAGCAGTAAGAACTGAGAGATCAGCGGTATTTGATCGCTCGGTTCTCAGTGTTAGAGTCACCAGGGGACAGATGCATCATCGGACCAATACTGCATCCACCTAGGTAAGTATGATTCTAAAAAAAAAAAACTCTCTAAAGAACAGCATGTCACTGACCATCTGTTCTTGAAGCCTATTATCCTTTATTAAAAATAGCCAGCTGCTACCCTGCTGCATCATCAGCACTTTCTTAATTCTAAGGCCCCTTTCACACTTGTGCGACTTGTCCTGCGGCTTTAGACTGTCGCATAACAAGTCGTTCCCCATGATTTCCAATGACAACCATTCATATATGTACGACTTCAAGTCAAAGTAGTTCCTGCACTACTTTGGTCCGACTTTCATGTGAATTGAGGTCCATAGACCTCAAGTTTGAACAGGCATTCCTTGAAATCATGTCAAAATTGCATGACTTTCAAGTCGCGGCAGTGTGAAAGGGGCCTTAATGAGAGTTTGATAGCAATTGGCCAGTGAAATTACAGTTTTGCATCAGCAAGAAGAGGGGCAGCCTCCGCAAGCTACTGGCCAATTTCTATCTGCTGACCAAAGTTGGTCTATTATCATTTGATGAAAAAGCTTTTCCCACAATGCAAAGCATTCCATGACTGAAGGAGTCAGACCTTTTAGGGTTGATTTACTAAAGGCAAATAGACTGTGCACTTTGAAAAGTGAGGTTGCACTCTGCAAGTACAGTTGCTCAAGAGCATAGTAAATGAGGTAAGGCTTCAATTTGCAAACAATACCCAGCCTTTTTTGCTTGCACATGATTGGATGATGGAAGTCAGCAGACTTTCTGCTCATTTACTAAGCCTTGGAGCAACTGCAAAGTGCACAGTCATTTTCCCTTTAGTAAATCAACCCATGTATGCCTAGTAGCCCTAAAACTGGCCAGAATTTTCTAACATGATTTGCCCCATAGTGATTTGCCACTAATAGCAGGAATACGCGGTTAGAAGATCGGGCGATCACTCGACTGCTGACCAACGAAACAGCAGACGGTGCTCAAAAACGTTGCAGGAATACACGGATAGAAAATCGACCAATTGATTGGCCGCCGATCGGTCGGTGGTCGAAACAGCGGACGGTGCTCGAAAACGTTGCAGGAATACACGGATAGAAAATCGACCAATTGATTGACCGCCGATCGGTCGGTGGTCGAAAACGTTCCGCTCATGCATGATATGTTCAAGAGATTTCTTACTGCCGACCTTTACACCAAGGCATAGAATATCGTTCGTTCGCAAACGATACAACACAAATTTTCCATTTTTTCAATCAGTCTTTTTCGTTCACAATATCGAGTATTACTCGCTGGGCATCAACGTTTAAAATATCGGCCAATTGTTCGCAGAACAGAAATTTTCAGCCAATTTTCTTATCGTGTATTCCTGCCATAAGGCTTGGTTCACACCTATGAGTGTGGGTGCGGGAATGGCAGCGATTCTGCACCTGCAACCACCCACAGTGAAAACGTGCTGTTGTGAATTGAATGGCACCCCCACGCATGTAAAAATGCAGTATGTTTGCGGGTGCAGGACCTGCAGGGAAATTGCATGGTCAAAATGACCACGAGATTTCCCAGCGGGCCGCGTTTTGAAAAAGGTGCAATCACCTTATTCTGTGGGAAACACAGGCACAGAAGCCCATTCAAATGATAGGGCTGCCATGCCAGCGCAAACGCGGCCTGCAAAAACGCAGAGATGTGAACCTATTGTAAGTTTGATTTGCTAAATTTCCAACATGCTTTACCAAACCCTCAGCAAATCGAACCCAGGCAGATCCACTTAAGAGCAGTCACAGTCTTTTCTTAAAGTGATACTAAACCCAGTAATATGAAAATAGTTCATCTGCCCCCCACAGCGCCCCAGCTTATAAACCTTCTTTTTACATTAAAGAGGAACGGTAGTCTGCTCACATAATTTGTAATAAAAACATCTTTGCCATTCTGAAGCTTCCCTCCAACCACTTTGCATATTATTTTATATATACTGTGATTCTATACTTGCCAAATATGCTGCAGAAATCTCCCTCCACTGAGTCTGACTGCAGCCATTTTAACCGTGGACAGCTGAAGCCGCTGCCTGTTCACTTCCTGGATTTACACAGACACACAGAGAGGCACACCTCCAGCTATGCAATTCTCATTGGCCCTCTTATGATTCATTCCCCCCTCCCTTCCTGGCAAATTCTCATGAGAGTGAGTGAGAGAGCTGTGCATGATGTCAAATGCCGAAGCATTTTTCCTGCCAACAAACAGGAAGTGGGCTGTATAAGGTATTTACTGGCAGAAAAAAAAGTTTTACTATCCAAAGTTAAAACAACAAGGGCAGAAGATTTAATAGATGGAAAGATGAAAAAATGACTGAAGGTCCGCTTTAAAATACTGCCACTATATAGCTTTCTTGCTGATCTGTATACCACGGTCACGTGATAAACATCAGGGTCTGCAGAGTGCTCAGTTTTCAGGTAGGGGGAGATTTCCACTATAGCCTGTATAGTATACTCACCCACATGTGTGATGTCAATATCATGTGACCTGACTAGCTCTGAGAACAAGGAAATGTTCTCTCCAGCAATAGAGACCAAACTGAGCACATGAAGCTTTAATACCCTGACTGTGTATTATATGGCCTTGCCAAGAGAGACAGTGCAGTAGAGAAGGATCTATCAATACAGGATCAAAGAGCCTTTTTTACACAATGCAGAGGATTAACCCCTTAAGTTCCACAGTGAGTATAACAAGCATGCTATTATGCATATACACACTGATTTTACTGTTGTACGTTTAGTAACACTTTAAGTTGCAGTAGATCTCATTCTAATCAGTTAGTTCCTTGACCCTTTAACCCTGTTACAAAAGTCAAAGATAACTAGCTCTGTGGGCAATGAAACCCTGTGTCGAGTTGGCAGCTTCTTTCCAACCCCTCTGTGACATTCTTCAAAAAGAAAAACTTTTTTCAGCCCAGCTTCCTTTAGATATCCACTCCAGCAGGTAGATTAAAGCAAAGGTAAAGTCTAAATTGCTAAAGTCTAAACTTGAGCAGGCAAGATTTTTATTTGCAGAAGAAACATGCAGTTTCTCTGCATAAAAGAAACATACCTGTCTGCTCGTAGTCCTCTTTAAAGTGGTTGTAAACCCTTATACACCACTTTAACCTACAGGGAAGCCTATAATAAGTCTTCCCTGTAGGTACGGTGCATATCTCCTAAACTTGCATTGTTTAGGAGATATGTACTGTATACGCATGTGCTGACGTCGTCGGCACATGTGCACTAAAGAAACGGCCCGATCATTCCGTTGAATCTGCACGGGTACACTGCTGACAGGTCCGTCATCTTTCACCGGAGTTACTTCCGGGTTCGCGGGCTCCGGCACTGTGATTGGCCAGAGCCGCAATGACGTTACTCCCGCAGGCCGTTCCTTCAGTGTGCGCATGTGCCGATGACGTCAACAGCTGTGTATATAGTGAATATCTCCTAAACTGTGCAAGTTTAGGAGATATTTACAGTACCTACAGGTAAGCCTTATTAAATTATAGGTAGGTACAAGTGGTGTAACAGAGTTTACAACCACTTTAATTGCTTGTCAACTGGGGGAATTTTTTATTTTTTCACATACATGTTAAAATCTGCATTGTTTTGCTAGAAAATTAGAACCCTCAAAAATTATATATTTTTGGATAGCAGGGCCATGGAGAATAAAATGGAGGCTGTTGCAATTCTGTATGTCACAAGATATTTGCACAGCCATTTATCAAACGCTAATTTTCAGGAAGAACATACACTCACGTGAATTTTAGTGCACACAACGCAATACACAATTTGTTCATAACATTTAAAATATGTGTAGCACCCTCCTAGGTAGGTGCTAGAGACAGGCAAATTTAGGTGCTGTCTGCTTAACAGAGAGCAGTGATTGGTGAGGTCTGCTCAGTGTGCTCTGGTGCTGCTCATGCTGTCTTGATGTTTCACATTGATCCAATATCAAGAAGGCATATTGGAAGGTGGAAGGAGACCTAGCAGGTGAGAGCATGGATGTAGATACAGCCCTGGCCAATTAGAAGGGGATGTGCCCCAAGGAATGCTGGGTGCCAGTAATTAAGTCTGAAGAGCACATGAGCTCCAGTTTCCAGTCCAACCCACCTCTGAGGAGAGAGGTATAGGTTGGGAGGAGGCTGCTGCCTCTCCCCAGCATAGGCTGCCATGCGGCATCAGGTGCCTGACCTGAGGGCCTGAAGCCTTGAAGCTACAACCCAGTGTTCTTGTGCAAGCTGACTGAGGGAGGATGTCTCTGGGTCCGGTCTGATGTCACTGGTATAGAGTGTCGCTTGGAAGTTGGAAGGAGGCTACCAGCTGTCCCTGGACATTTTGCAAGTACAGACCCTGAAGGGATCCTTGAGACTGTGTGTGTTGCTGAGGTCCCTCTCTTGGTCCTAGAAGTCAGCATACTGGGTGTGTGAGCTAAAGGGGACACTGACTAGTGTCTTGAAGAAACAAAGTCCACTGAGTCCCTTTCTGATACATTTCATACAAATGCTGTATGGTTATGCAGAATAATCTGCTTCGCAGTTCTACAGAGAGAGTTGTCCTTGCTTGTGAATAGTTAATTTGGAGCATCCTACTAAATCCCTTATCCTATCCAAGTTCTCCAAATAAAACATAAAAACGCATTCCCCAAGACTGGTCATTGAAAACAACGAGCGGAAGAGTGTGTGCACCTGACTGTGTGAAAATACAGTGTACCTGGCTGTGGATCAATTAGTGGGAGACCCGGGTACTAATATTCAAGCAGCTCCTAGAGGGGTACCACTACATGATATTGTGTCAAGTACATAGATACCAAATATGTCAAAATTTATAACTGTGCACGCCTGTGAAATGGTACCTAAAATTTCCCATAGGCGATGCTTTAAAAACTTTTACAGGTTATCAGTTTAGAGTTAAACATGAGCTATGGCATTAAAATGATTGCTCTCAACTCCATTGTTTGGGGCAGTACCTCACATGCATGGTGTAATCACTGTTTACATATGTGTGCTGGACCTACGTGCATGTATGCATTTGTGTGTGAGCACAGGGGGATAGGGATGCTTTTTATTTTTTTTGTATTATTTTTCTTTACTTTATTTACATTTTATACACCTTTTTTAATTCTCTTTTTCATTTAAAGCGTAACTCCACTTTTGTTGAGAAAAAAAACATTCCCCTCTGAGTAATCTATGTACATTGCAAGGATTATAACAACCTTTGTTGCAGATTCCTACCTTTTGTTATTCTGAAGAAATCCCTCTGTGTTTCTCTGTGCCTTTGTACTGAGTGAGTCTAATGGGAGTGGTTTCAAAATTATCTATCAGGTGTGCAGTTTCAGAGCTAACTAACAAGGAAAGCTGCTGGGCCTGTGTCCCTTTAAGCTGGGTTCACACTTGTCCAACAAACGGACCGATATTGTGAGCACAAGTCGCATGACATCACTAAACCAATGTTTCCTTATGAGAGCTGTCTTAACTGGTCCGACACAAGTCGGTCCTACTTTGAAAAAGGTTCCTGTACTACTTTGATCAGACTTTGATCCTACTTCAGCCCATTGAATATCTTTGAAGTCGGATCAAAGTCGGATCATTGTCCTAACTGATCGGACTTTGGAATGCGACTTGTGCTCTGTGGGTTTTGAAAGGGAACTCCATGCCAAATAAAAAAAAAAAAACGGCATGGGTTCCCCCTCCAAGAGCATACCAGGCCCTTCGGTCTGGTATGGATTTTAAAGGGAACCCTGCGCCAAAATGTTTTTAAAAATAGCCCTTATCCGAGTACGCAGCCCGGCAGGTCAGGAAAGGGGGTAGAGACGAGCGAGCGCCCCCCTCCTGAACCATACCATGCCGCGTGCCCTCAACATGAGAGGTGGGTGCTTTGGGGCAGGTAGGGCCCTGCGCCCCCC
>BLSH010239309.1:862133-904421 GCA_018402905.1 Glandirana rugosa
CGCATAAGAAGGTTAAAGAAGAGGGGAGAGACCAAGAAGAGGGAGGAGATCGCTACAGAAGAGGGTCAAGAAGAGACGAGACGCGACAGAAGAGGTAGAAGACAGAAGAACGAGAAAACGGCCCAGAAGAGGGAGACAAGAAGGAGGCTACAACTGAGCAGTACTAGAAGACGTGATTACGACCGAAGCGACACACGTTCCGTACCGTACCCCGCCCCGGTGGGCGACTACAGTAGGCCTCCGGGACAGGGAACACTGTAGTGCCAGGCTCCGTTCTTCTGGGCCGTTTTCTCCCTCTTCTGTCGCGCTGGCTCTTCTCCCTCCTCCAGTGATATCTTCTACCAGTTCTTCCCCACTCTGCGCTGTCTTCTCCCTCTTTTGCCGGGTCTTCTTGCCTCGGACCGTGATGTCACAAGGGACAGGGCCTCCGGATGACATCAGCGGGTGGCCCCGCCCCATGCCATGCCTTGCACACAGCGAAGCCAGCATTAGTGCAGAAGATCATGACGAGTCAACATCGGAGGAAGAACAGAGGGAGAAGACCCGGCAAAAGAGCAAGAAGACAGAAGATGGAGAAGACAGCGCAGAGCAGAGAAGAACTGGGAGAAGACATCGCTAGAGGAGGGAGAAGAACCAGAGAGGGGAGAAGAAATTGGAAGAATACGCCGGAGCTGATTTAATAAAATATTGTAAAAAGCTGTGTAGTGTGTAGTTTTGACAATTTTTTTTAGGTGAATGGGTAGGGGTACAAAAGTAGGGGTACCCCATACTCATTCACATAGGGTGGGGGGCCAGGATCTGGGGGTCCCCTTGTTAAAGTCCCCCACCCACAGACCCCGACAACCACCGGCCAGGGTTGTCGGGAGGAGGCCCTTATCCTCATCAACATGGAGACAAGGTGCCACAAAGCACTCACCCCCCATCTTGAGGGCATGCGGCCTGGTATGGTTCAGGAGGGGGGGCGCTTGCTCGTCCCCACCCCCTTTCCTGACCTGCTGGGCTGCGTGCTCCGATAAATACATCTGTATTTGGGGGGAAGGGGGCCCAAGCCATTTTTTTTAAATTTTGGTGTGGGGTTCCCCTTAAAATCTATACCAGACCAAATGGCCTGGTATGCTCTTGGAGGGGGAACCCATGCCGTTTTTTTTCTTTTATTTGGCGGGGGTTCCCCTTCAAGACCCCCAGAGCACAAGGTGCCTGCTATTGTTGGGATCAAAGTCGGATCCCCGTTTATTGAAGTCGGACTGATGTAGGTCCAATGTAGGACCGTTGTAGGACACATTAAAAAGATCAAAAACTGAGTGCAGTGCTCCCCCAATATCTACTTACTGATATTATACATTCATATACAATTCATGTGCAAAAATCCTATAAGTTTGTGCAAATTAGTGCCTGTAAACAATATAACAAAGTGCTCCTGTGCATAAATTATCCTATGAATGCCACTAAGATTGATGACACTCTCATTGTATTATAGTCCCAAAGTAGTGCAATAATATACTAATTCAATATAATAAAAAAATTCTGATAAAGTGTCCTTGTGCTCATAAAGATGATATCAAAAAAAATTTTAAAGTGTTCCAGGAGTCAAGAAATAAACTATAAATTCTGCGATCCACCACCTTCACTTCGTGCTATAGAACACATCCACTAGATGTGCCCTCACCTTATGGGCATGCAAAACACCCCTGTAGTATGCAACCTCTCAGATGCAGCTCAGATAATAACTCCTCATCTCCACTCCTCTTTACTATGGACACCGCAGTCACATCCACTATTCAGCTGATAGCTCCTTCAAACTCCACAAGTGACATATAGGGAAGCAATAACACTAGACATAGTGCTTAATCAGTTTAAAACACTTTAATATAATCAAAGCCAAGGTAACACTCACATGTATACAGATAAAATTACAGACCCACAGGAGAGGTGATATCACTGGAGCATTTATCCTGTACAAGGCGTGTTTTATCTGTATACATGTGTGTGTTACATTGGCTTTGATTATATTAATGTGTTTTAACCCCCCTGGCGGTATTCCCGATTGTGGCTCGGGGTGAATATTCTGTACCAAGGGTGGTAACCCCCGAGCCACACTCGGGATCGCATTGCTGGATCCAGGCAGCATTACTTACCTTGTCCCCTGGATCCAGCAATGTCCCCCCGCTGTGTCAGCGGGCTGTGTCCTCCGCTCGATGCCTCTGTGATGCCGGACTCCGTTCCCTGCGAGCGTCGCGTTGCATGGGGGCGGAGACCGGCGGCAAATTCAAAAAGTGAAACACACAGTAAACATAAAGTACGTAATCTGTAAGATTACATTACTGTCTGAAATCATTTCACATCCCTTTTGTCCCTAGTCAGGGCTGGCCCAAGACATTGTGGTGCCTGGGTCCAAGAATGAAATGCTGCCGCCCCAAAAAAAAAAAAAATCACACCCACCAAAAGGCCCACACATCCATTATTTTATATAATGATAATTAAAACTAAAATTATTTAATTTATCCGGAAGTCAGATTTACATGCAACAGCACCTTGTCTATATGCAAAATTATATGGCATACCATTATGTTCAATTCCAAGGGGCGGGCTAGGGCAGTATAGGGGTGGGCTAGGGCAGTATATAGCCAGGCTAGGGTAGTATAGGGGCAGGCTAGGGTAATATATGGACAGGCTAGGGTGGTATATAGACAGGCTACGGCAATATATAGACAGTCTAGGGTTGTATAGGGGCAGGCAGAGCGGCCTGCGGGGCAGTTGTCATCATGATACACAGAACTGCTGGGAAAAAAATCTTGGTCATCAATTTGTTGGGTAAATAGAAGAGAAGGAGAGGCAGTTGTGGCTCAGTTTGCTGCCCCTCTCAAAGTGCAGCCTGGGTCCAATGGACCCACTGGGACCCATGGTAGGGCCGGCCCTGTCCCTAGTGGTTTGCCCAGTGTCCTGCATGCACTTTTATATTATATATGCCATTCTTTCTGCCTGGAAACTTGAGAATGTCCATGGCAACCAAAAAGTGTCCTTTTATGTCAAAAGTTGTTTTTGATCAGCTAGAAAACAGCGATAGTAAATAAGAATTATTTGCAGAATTGAGTGATACTGATTTGTGATGAAATTTATCATCAGACACTGAAAGTGACGACAGCGACAATTCTGCAACTGAGCAAATTTCAGTGTTTTTGGTTTGATTACATTATTGAATAAATTGTATTACCATTATGTTATTATTTTTGATAATTATTTATAGTTATTTATTATATTATAATTTCATGTTTCAAACTTTATCATACTCGGGATGTCTACTAGACTCTTGTTTGGACAGATTTAAGTGCGTTATTCCTAAGAATTACAGGCCTACAATATAAACCGCCAAATTTCTATGCAAAACAATGTACCGCTTTTAGACACAAAAAATCTGACATAATCATACCGCCAGGGAGGTTAAACTGGTTAAGCACTATGTCTAGCATTATTGCTTTCCTATATGCCACCCACAGAGTTTGAAGGAGCTGTGAGCTGAACAGTGGATGTGACTGCGGTTTCCATAGTAAAGAGGAGTGGAGATGAGGACTTTTTTTATTATATTAAATTATTATATTATTGCACTACTGTGGGACTATAATACAATGAGAGTGTCATCAATCTTAGTGGCACTCATAGGATAATTTATGCACAGGAGAACTTTGTTATATTGTTTACAGGCGCTAATTTGCACACATTAATGGGATTTTTGCACATGAATTGTATATGAATGTATAATTATCAGTAAGTAGATAGTGGGGGAGCGCTACACTCATGTTTTGATCTTTTTAACGTTGTCCACTTTAGGGGATGTGAGGAGCTAAATAGGTGTATTTTATAGCAGCTCACAAGGTTTTTAACAAAAAAAAAGTGTAGGACACATGTCACACCGCAAAGTAGGATGAAAGTCTGATCATAGTCGTGTCGGACAAGTGTGAACCCAGTCTTAGGGCTCTTTCACACATGCTTGTTCATTTTCACGGACTCCGCTTGCTCAGCAGGGATCGATCCGTTGATCCCCGTTGAGCCGGGGGTGACAGGTCCGTCCGTCCCTGCTCACTGTGCAGAGACGGACCTGTCAGAACCCTGCTATCCTTTATGGGGGATCGGATGAAAATGGATCCGCCTGTCCGTTTTCTTTCGGTCCGCCAGACGGATTGAAAACTGGGTTTCCATCCGTCTGGATTTAGCGGAGCATATCGTATGTCAAATTTAACACACCTGCTCCCCATTCACACCTGAGACCTTGTAACACTAACGAGTCACATGACACCGGGGAGGGAAAATGGCTAATTGGCCCCAGTTTGGACATTTTCACTTAGGAGTGTACTCACCTTTGTTGCCAGCAGACCTAAACCCTATTGAGCATCTGTGGGGCATCCTCAAATGGAAGGTGGAGGAGCGAAAGGTCTCCAACATTCACCAGCTCTGTGATGTCATGGAGGAGTGGAAGAGGACTCCATTGGCAACCTTTGAAGCTCTGGTGAACTCCATGCCCAGGAGGGTTAAGGCAGTGCTGGAAAATAATGGCGGCCACACAAAATATTGATACTTTTCCCCAATTTGGAAATTTTCACTTAGGGATGTACTCACTTTTGTTGCCAGCGGTTTAGACATTAATGGCTGTGTGTTGAGTTATTTTGATGGGACAGCAAATGTACACTGTTATACAAGCTGTACACTCACTAATTTACATTGTAGCAAAGTGTAATTTCTTCAGTGTTGTCACATGAAAAGCTGTAATAAAATATTTACAAAAATGTGAGGGGTGTACTCACTTTTGTGAGATACTGTATGTGACCTTAGCTCCTGTGTAGGAGTTACGGCATCACTGTGCAGGCCATTCAAGATGGGGCGAAAACCCAGCACCTGTAAAAGCTGGGGAAAAAAGCTTGTGGGCATTGTAAACTCTAGTTCTATTTTAAAGTGATTGTAAAGCTTTTTAATTAAAATAATAAACATGTTATACTTACTGTACCTGATCTGTGCAATGGTTTTGCTCAGAGCAGCCCTGATCCTCTTGTTCACTGGTCCCCTACTGGCTCCTCCTCTTCGGGTGAGTGCCCACCATAGAAAGCCCCTTTCTATGAGAGGTAATCATGCAGGCTTGATCCTAAACCCGGCTGTCTGCATCTATGGACATAGACAGCGTGGTTCGGTCTCGCCCTCTACTCCCTCATCACAGAATTTGATTGACAGCAGCGGGAGCCAATAGCTCCCGCTGCTATCAATCTGCTCATTGTGGATGGAAATAGTGGGAGGAAGCACAAAGCTGGATCAAGATCAGGTTCCAGTAAGTATAAGATGGTGCTGGGGGGTGCCCTGGCACAGAAAGATTTTTACCTTAATGCATAAAATGCATTAAGGTAAAATCTTTAATGTGGTAGTACACTCTATACTACCACTTGTACCTACAGGCAAGCATATAATAAGGCTTACCTGTGGGTACAGTGTAGGAGATATTTAGAGTGCATGCAGCCGATGACATCAGTGTTGAACCTTTAGGGCCCGCGCCACTCATGTAGCTGGAGGCCGCAAACGCTGACATCGCGGCACTGGAGGGCTTTGTTCTCAGGTAAGTTTCCTATAATGTCTTGTGATGCATACTAGTACATTATTATATTGCCTTGCAGGGAATTTTTTTTTTTAATCACCTGCGGTTTACAACCTCTTTAAAGCTTTGAAACAACTTCAAATTACTGGCACATGTCCCAGGCTGAGGCAAGGCCCAAGTGGAAAGACACTAAATACACCTCCTGCCCAGGCATTGTCGAGGAGGAGAGAGAACACCCTAAAAACGTGCTCCAAATATTTATTTTCTCCCAAACCATACCTCTGAACCTGGACCTCACTGATTGGTGAGTCAGGTAAATTACAGCTCAGGCAATGTTAGTGCCATGATCTCACCCACTGTGCCTTTGGGTTCTGCTCAACCCCCCCCCCCCTCCCCTTCGCCAGAACACACTGATCAGCGCTCGCAGCTATTGAGGAGCACTGATTGGCTGCTAGTTTTCCAGCAAGACTATTCGACAGAAGCCCGCCATGAAACCAGCTTCAGTCGGGCAAGCAGCTGAGTGTACACACTGTACCGGTTCCTACTAAAATGTCGACATTCAGGTCATGTGTACCCAGAATAAGGACAGGGTCCCTACAATGTCTTTATGGAACGGGCTTTGTAAACAGGGGCACAATTATCCTGGAACAGAAAAGGACCTTCCCAAAACTGTTGCTGTGAGCTTGGAAGTGCAACATTGTCTAAAATGTCTTTGTATGCTGTAGCATGAATAGTACCATTCAGTGGAAACACCTGAACTCAGTAATTTGGAGAGGTGCCCACATACTTTTGGTCATATAGAATATTTTGCAATGGTTTATTAACATCACCGGCACAAATCATACAGGCTGAACCTTTTAGTCACAGGCTCATCATATTCCAACAAGATGTCACAGCTTTAGGGTAATAGTGTTCCTTGTATTATTTAGAGAGCTAAACTGCCTGTGATTTTGGGCCAAGACATCTTGTCATCTCATAATACATCCTGAAAGGTTGTTTCACACTGCCATTCACTGAAATACATTTATGTCAGCAAATGGTATCTATTCTGGCTGGACCCTGTCCAACTAGTAAGCCTTTGTTTTCTGTAATATACAACTAGGATCATGTGGAGCTTTCCCCCAAATGGCTCCTATAAGTGCTATTGTTCCTTAAAATCAACACATTATATAAGCCCATTATCATTTAGAAAAGTATACAAAGCTTTTTAAAAAGAATCATGCTTGTTAATGGTGTCCCGATGTCCACAAAGACTACAGATGCTGTTAGATTTTAGTCAAAGAGGTTTGAAAACCTTGTCTGATCGATACTCTTTTCCAGAGGTGTAACTAGAACCTTCAGGGCCCCAGTGCGAAAAACTATGAAGGGCTCCCTGTCCCTTGGCCGGGGACCTTCCTTACAGGCCCAGGGCCCTTCATTCCCATTGTGGGACCCTTTATTACAGTCCCACAGTGGGACCCTTTCACATGATCTGCAGCGGGCCCCCTTACTGCCGTCTTGGGCCCCCCACGGTGATGGAACACCAAGGCCCGGTTGCAAGTGCGACCTTTGAAACACTGGTAATCTGCCACTGGTGTCATACTTTTTCTATTTTATTTTTTTATTATATTTTACAATTTTTATTACTTTTTACAATTTGTTTAGGAGCCCCTTTTGGGGGGCTTTTGTGAGATATCAGGGGTCTAAAAAGACCTCTGATGTTCCACCTTTGAGACAGAGAAAGGAGATTGAGGACACAGCCCTGAATCTCCGTCTTTGCAGCCACAGCTGTAGGGAATGAATGGACAGGAATAGCTCTGTACAGAGCAGATGATGACGTCACTGGGACTCTGTGTTTCTCAATGCAATGCAGACTTCAATGAAAAAAAGACATCCAAGAGGCGCTGGGACTTTGATATAAGTTTATATGAAGTAGTGAGAGGGCAAAAAACATATATGAAGAGCCCACTACCCTCCAGTGGGTACCCCAGCAGGTTACCAGAAAACAAAACTTGCATACATGGATGGAGTGCCAGACCAAAAGATAACAGTCCAATTTCATTTATTTGGGATTGTGCTAATAGACAGCCAACGTCTTCATCAGGCCGACGAACCTGTGCCTCGTCTAAATAAAATCTTCACTGTGCATACACCTCTCAAGACCCATGAGTGCCGCTCTCACTTCTGGACTATATGTACTATAGGCCAGTGGCGGCTGGTGAAATTTTAGGATGGGGGGGCGCCAGACCCTGCCCTTCCATTTTGACCCCTACCACTTCTCATAAGCCCCACCCCTTATATATTCCACCAATTGTGTCAGGAGTATATAGCCCAGCATCACTAGATAGGGTATACAGCATCACCAGATAGGAGTATATACAGCATCCCCAGATTGGGGTATATACAGCATCACCAGAGGTGTATACAGAGCATAACCAGATAGGGGTATATAGCATCACCAGAGGAGTATACACAGCATTACCAGAGGGGTATATACAGCATCACCAGAGGAGTATATAGCATCACCAGAGGAGTGTACACAGCATTACCAGAGGGGTATACACAGCATTACCAGAGGGGTATAGAGTGGTTCATTGTTAGAAAGGCAAATGTTCATTTGCCTTTCTAAGGGCCCGTGGCAGCACGCTCTGCGCCACAAGCCCTACTATTGAAGCCAGCGGCGGCTGGTCAATAAGGGGCGCTTGGGTGCCGCCTCCCTGCTGGGAAGAAGAAAAGAAAAAGTCAGCTCGACCCCCTAAAAGAGGCGCCGGTATATTGACTTTTTTTTTTCTTCGGCTCCTTGCTGTCAGCTGACAGCAAGTAGTGAGCCTATTGGTTGGCCCTAAAAGTCTATGTATGTGCCCTGAACAAGCGCACATACATAGACTGATTGGCTGCCCTGAGCCAGTGACTGCCAGTGATTGGCTTGTCACTGTGCTGTGGGTGGGGGCGGGTCCAGAGCGGCTGACTCCTGACACGAGGAGAGGAGAGGACTCGAAGGTACTGTGCTGCTGTGTAATGGCTCCCTGTCCCTGTGTAATGGCTGAGTCCCTATGTAATGGCTCCCTGTCCCTATGTAATGGCTCCCTGTCCCTGTGTAATGGCTCCCTGTCCCTGTGTAATGGCTTCGTGTCCCTGTGTAATGGCTCCCTAATGGCTTCAATATCTGTGTAATGGCTACAATACCTGTGTAATGGCTGAGTCCCTGTCCCCTGTGTAATGGCTACAATACCTGTGTAAAGGCTCCCTGTCCCTGTGTAGTGGCTACAATACCTGTGTAATGGCTACAATACCTGCGTTCTGGATACAATACCTTTGTAATGGCTACAATACCCGTGTAATGGCTACAATACCTGTGTAATTGCTCCCTGTCCCTGTTTAATGGCTACAATACTCATGTAATGGCTCCTTGTCCTTGTATAATGGCTATAATACCTGTGTAATGGCTATAATACCTGTGTAATGGCTAGTCCCTGTCCCCTGTGTAATGGCTACAATACCTGTGTAATGGCTCCCTGTCCCCTGTGTAATGGCTATAATACCTGTGTAATGATTATAATACCTGTGTAATGGCTACAATACCTGTGTAATGGCTGAGTCCCTGTCCCCTGTGTAATGGCTACAATACCTGTGTAATGGCTCCCTGTCCCCTGTGTAATGGCTACGTCCCCTGTGTAATGGCTACAATACCTGTGTAATGACTGAGTCCCTGTCCCCTGTGTTCTGGCTACAATACCTGTGTTCTGGCTACAATACCTGTGTAATGGCTACAATACATGTGTAATGGCTGAGTTCCTGTCCCCCCATGTAATGGCTACAATACCTGTGTTCTGGCTACAATACCTGTGTAATGACTCCCTGTCCCCTGTGTAATGGCTACAATACCTGTGTAATGGCTGAGTCCCTGTCCCCTGTGTAATGGCTAAAATACCTGTGTAATGGCTAAAATACCTGTGTAATGGCTCCCTGTTCCCTGTGTAATGGCTACAATATCTGTGTAATTCTACAATATCTGTGTTCTGGCTACAATACCTGTGTAATGGCTACAAAACCTGTGTTCTAGCTACAATACCTGTGTACTGGCTACCTGTCCCCTGTGTTCTGGCTACAATACCTGTGTACTGGCTACCTGTCCCTGTGTTCTGGCTACAATACCTGTTTACTGGCTACGTCCCTTCTGTGTTCTGGCTATAATACCTGTGTACTGGCTACCTGTTCCCTGTGTTCTGGCTACAATACCTCTGTAATGGCTCCCTGTCCCCTGTGTCCTGGCTACAATACCTGTGTACTGGCTACCTGTCCCCTGTGTACTGGTCTAACTGTCCCCTGTGTACTGGCTACCTATCCCCTGTGTTCTGGCTACATTACCTGTGTACTGGCTACCTGTCCCCTGTGTTCTGGCTACAATACCTGTGTACTGACTACCTGTTCCTGTGTTCTGGCTACCATACCTTTGTACTGGCTACCTGTCCCTGTGTTCTGGTTACAATAACTGTGTACTGGCTACCTGTCCCTGTGTTCTGGCTACAATACCTGTGTACTGGCTCCCTGTGCCCTGTGTTCTGGCTACAATACCTGTGTATTGGCTACAATGCCTGATGTACGGGCTCCCTGTCCCTGTTTAAAGGCTCCCTGTCCCTGTGTAATGGCTCCCTGTCCCCTGTGTTCTGGCTACAATACCTGTGTACTGGCTACCTGTCCCTGTGTTCTGGCTACAATACCTGTGTACTGGCTCCCTGTCCCCTGTGTTCTGGCTACAATACCAGGTGTACTGGCTACAATACCCGATGTACTGGCTCTCTGTCCCTGTTCATGGCTCCCTGTCCCTGTGTAATGGCTCCCTGTGTTCTAGCTACAATACCTGTGTACTGACTCCCTGTCCCCTGTGTTCTGGCTACAATACCTGTGTGCTGGCTACCTGTCCCTGTGTACTGGCTACTTGTGTACTGGCTGCAATACCTGTGTACTTGCTACCTGTGTACTGGTTACAATACCTGTGTACTGGCTACCTGTGTTCTGGCTACAATACCTGTGTACTGGCTCCCTGTCCCCTGTGTTCTGGCTACAATACCTGTGTACTGGCTGCATACTGTGTTAATGGCTGCAATATACCCCACCTGTGATGCTGAGCTGTATACTCCTGACACAATATGTGGAATACAGGGGACAGAGTGGGTGGATTCTATAAGGGGTGGATCTTATGAGAAGTAGGAGGGGTCAAAAAGGAGGGGCGTGACCTGGCACCCCCCCATCCTAAAAATTCACCAGCCGCCACTGATTGAAGCCTATTAGAACCTGTGCACTGGCTACAATAACCGATGTACTGGCTCCCTGTACCTGTTTAATGGCTCCCTGTCACTGTGTAATGGCTCCCTGCCCCCTGCGTTCTGGCTACAATACCTGTGTACTGGCTCCCTGTCCCCTGTGTTCTGGCTACAATACCTGTGTACTGGCTACCTGTCCCTGTGTTCTGGCTACAATACCTGTGTATTGGCTACAATACCTGTGTACTGGCTACCTGTATACTGGCTACAATAGCTGTGTACTGGCTACCTGTGTTCTGGCTATAATACCTGTGTACCGGCTCCCTGTCCCCTGTGTTCTGGCTACAATACCTGTGTACTGGCTGCATACTGTGTTAATGGCTGCAATATACCCCACCTGTGATGCTGAGCTGTATACTCCTGACACAATATGTGGAATACAGGGGACGGAGTGGGTGGATTCTATAAGAGGTGGGGCTTAAGAGAAATAGGAGGTGTCAAAAGGAGGGGCGGGGCCTGGCACCCCCCATCCTAAAAATTCACCAGCCACCACTGATTGAAGCCTATTAGAGCCTATGGCTCTAATGAGATGCTTCAAAAAAACACCCCACTGCAGTAATTCATGCGGCCAGCGCCTCAAAGGGGCCGGCCTCATGAATAGGGGGTCGTCACGGGCGGCCATGGATAGATTCATGCTATGCATGAATCTATCCATAGCATAGAGGGGGTGGCGCCCGTGTGCCCTTAATGGACGGGCCGTCCCTGGAGCCATTTATGTATATTCATATGCACACATAGGCACATGCTCACACTACCTAGTATTCAAAGCTTTTGAGAAATTAAAATCTGGTTACAAAATCAATTATTTATATAATTTCCTGGAAGGAATGATGATGAATAAGACTGATTTAACCTTTCAATGCCAGATAACTCAACAATACGACTGTATATATAATCTTTACCTTGATTATAAAGAATGGCATCTTTGTAGCATGAATAACATTTGTAGGATTAACCTTTTAAATACTAGACAGCTGTTTATAATCTATATATTAGATATATAGACATCTATGTAACCTGAATTCCCACTCTGAAGTAATCAGTGTGAAAGTGTGCAGGATAGATAGAGATCTTAAGAGTAATATTAAGAGGGATTAATCATTAAACTGGTAGGATTGGGTTAGCAGCTGCCGGACCTGATTTTTATTACCGAACTGTCCTGGAAGGAGAGAGTAGAGAGAGAGAAACGTGTCACACTGAGCTATCAATGCAAATCAATTTCATGAGAGAGAGAGAAGATCTGATGCCCGCACTCACCTCAGCTACACTGCGCTCAGGCGCAGCACTGCCATTGTCAGCTCCCAGCCTCAGTGATCCGCTCCCAGCCTTGCTGATCCGCTCCCTGCCTCGGTGACCGCTTCTAGCCTTAGTGATCTGCTCCCAGCCTTAGTGCTCTGCTCCCCGACTCAGTGATCCCCTCCTGCCTCATATCCAGGGTCCTGGTCGCAGGCAGTCAGTCTCCATCCGCAGTCCGGACTCCACAGCACTGTGAGCTGGACGGGAAACTGGAAGTGATGCCGCGGTGCCAAATAAACACCGCCCAGTTGTCCTTCAGTCCTGGCCAATAAAAAAAAAGGACAGGAGCCAGGCACAAATCACTGGAGAGTGGGCTGTGTTCGGGGGACATCGTTTGCGTCCCGAACACGCCCTAAACACGTGCAAATCAGCTTCCCAGCTTGCAATCAGCTGATTGCAAGCTGGGAAGCTTCCCATAGATCGCTGTGTGTCCTGCGCCTGAACACCTCTTAAAGTGACGAAATTCATCTTATATTAATTGTTTTCATGTGTATTATTTCAGTTATATGTATAAAGGTGTAATGGCATCTACTAACCATGTAGAATCTGATATTATTTCCAAAAATGAACCCATTACACATTATCACTTACTATCTGATATTGCTATATCTTCATTTCTTTGAATGTATACATGTAGGTGCAGATGTGTGTATTTTTGTATGTACGTATGTGTACACAAAGGTATATGTATGCTGTTCATGTTTTATGATTGTTAGGCTCATAATTTTATCAGTCAAAATGAAGTTTACCTTTTATTATATTATGCTTTGGTGTAGCCCTGATGAAGGGGGAGTTCCTTTGACCCCTGAAACGAATTGGCTGTCTTTTAGCACACTACCAATAAATTAAATTGGAGTCTTTTATCTTTTGGTGTGGCGCTCCTTCCATGTATGCATGTTTTTTCAGTGCATTGCAGGCAGATTAGGGCTGGCCTTTGGGAGGAGCTCTGGGAATATCAAAATACCTTGATAGGTGGATGCCAATCTGCAGGAGTGGGCATACACAGGCAGACCACATTTGCAGGCAGGCGATGCCCCATATAATGCTGAACCTCCATGATCGAAAGACATGAAAATAAATGAAAGAAAGGAGAGGGCCAAGGATAGTGAGACTGGAGAGTAAAGAGCTAAATAATGCTTGATGTTCTCCAGCCAGGAAATGAGGCAGACTGGCTGCAGCTTCTAATGCACACTGTGAGAAGCACACAGTATGCAGTGAGATCAGAGTGAGCATTTTTAATACAGGAGAGGAGCCTGTACAAACTTTGTAAGACTTAAGGTAAAGCTGGAGTTCAGCTTAAAAAGCATATTGTTGACAGATGTCAATAGGGTAAGTTAAAGTCTGCACACAAGAAAATTAATCAGGGCAGTCAGGGCAATGTATGTGTAGGGGAAGGGCTTTTGGGAGGTGTAGTTCTGGGTAATGTGATTTGAGCAATGCCTGGACATATACTTTAAGCCCTTGAGAGTTTATTCACACTTGGGCAGGCTAGGTATATGCAGTATGTTTACATAAAGGCCTCCAATATGATATGCCTGTGGGTGCTCATAAATAATGTACATGGACGTCTGACCATTCTCTTATGCCTGAAGCATAGATTCCTGAAAGGGTCTGTTTTTGTACAGGGTCCCTACTGGAAGTAGCTATAGAACCCTCATCCATACTTTTCTTGATGGACTAATCTGACTAGAAATGCCTAGAAGCACAGACTAGGATGCAAATCTGTCTCAAATGGATTTTCTTATGACCTTCAACCATGAGGAGATCCCTGGGAGTCTTAAGATACAACATTTCAATGTTGCCTTCAAGTATCTACTGTGGGTTCAGCTTTTGCCCTATCTAACTTTACCGACCTACCAAAGTCGCTGTCCCTGTCTGCATCAGCCATAGCTAAGCCCTTGGAAACTAGGGATTTGAAACTGAAAGCTTTCATTTCCCTAACTTTTAGTGACAATTTGGAGATTTTGGCAAAATTCTATGATTTAGGAAGATTGCTCTAGAGCCAATTGGGTAGGTGAAATTGTGGTGATAATAGAGGGTACAAATGGGCTATATTTGTCTTCTGGGGGGTTCCGAAGCTCCTTTCACCTATCCAGAACCTGTTCTCATATTAAAAACAATCCCTCATTAGTCACATTATTTTAATTTTTTTTCACAGACCGAAAAACAAGCAATGGCAAAAAAAGTTAAATAAAATTTGTGACAGTACACATATAATCAATAAATGCACAAATTAATACACATACACAAAAAAAAAACACAAACGCCAAGAACACAACATGAAATAACCTAAACTACCCTAAATACAACTTCTTTAAAAAACCATATCCTGTAAATAAAAAAATTAAAGAGGAGTTTTTTCAAGCACATTTTACCCAAACAGTTCAAAAAACAAATTTGAGAATTTCCATTATGGTGTAGTTTTGATATTTCTCTTCCCTCAACTAAAACCTTTCATGAGAGGAGGGAGGTTGCCATTGCTGAGATCTCCCTCTCAGGGCCAGCTCTACCACTAGACGGAGTAGGCAGCCGCCTAGGGCGCACTCACTGATGTCCATATACTACCCCAGCCTGTCCATATACTATCCCAGCCTCTCCATATACTACCCCAGCCTTTCCATATACCTGTGGACCATGACTGGCATGAGGAAGCGAGCCGGTGCTGCCATTATTTGACTTTAGGCCGGGTCCAGAGGCACAGGTGCAGGACTGTGGACCACGGCTAAAGAAATAGGTAGAGAGGTGCTGCAAAAATCTCCACCTCCACCACCTCCATCGTATACATGGACAGGGCAAATGGGGTGGAGTCAAGGGCAGAGCCAAATGGGGGTGGCAAAATGAGGTTTCACTTACGGTGTCAAAAATCCTTGCACCAGCCCTGCTCCCTCTGAAATAGATACATAATGGCTGTCATGCATGTTCCTGATTTAATCAATACTTTACTGACCCAGAACATGTATGCAAACAGGTATTTTTCTATTTTTATAGAGACTGCATCCACATGCATTTGATGTTTTGGTACTTTGACAGCCAATGGGGCATGTTATCTGAATGCAATAGCCACAGCCAGAGATTTGTTCATTTGACGTGGATGGAGGAACCAGCTATTTCTTTTCGTTCAGCAAGTAGCCTGAATAAAAAAGAGCAAATAGGGCATGGTGGGCTTTAGTCCGGTTCAGTTATTTAGCAAGTACTGATGCTGGGAGACCATAGCCAGGCAACTAGCATTCAAAAGACACACAGGAGGGTGCAAACACCTTGTGCATTACCATAGACAAATTTATTGAATCCACTGAGAGAAATGGATACTCACAAGCAGCATATACTGTAACTGGTGTACTTCAGCCGAACATGGTATAACCTGTCCTGGAACCAAAAATTGGAAGGCTGACGCGTTTCGAGGGACATGCCTCCTTCCTCAGGACTAAACCAATCCAATAGTCAGTAGCCATTTAAATGGTCTTGGATCAATGGGGCCCTCCTCCCAGGAAAGAGGCCTATGGGCAAAGCCTAAACCTCTACAATGGGTAACCCGGCAATCTATCCAACAAATTGAAGGTGGCCTTTAATTAAATACCCATACCATACAACACCCATACAAAAACAATTAAATAATAATGATAATAAGAATATACCAATCTTAAAAATATGAAAGTCAGCTACACTCTAAAACTACGCTCCACATATGTGCTGTTTGGACTACAAAAAACTTTCACCTCTTCTCTTCAACATAACATAGGGGGAGGCATCCTGTAGTTCACAGAGAGAACTGAACAGCTATACAAGGATGGTGGAGAGCACAAGAAGCTATCAGCTCACAAAAATGTTAGCAGAATGAACAGGTATTTTATGCTCATATTGAACATATACTGTGTAATAAAACACTTTCCATGTTACATCAGACTAAAGGGAGGAAATAGGGAGGTTCTCTATAGGGTATTTCTATACATTGTAAAATGCTTCCAAGTAGTAACTGAATGGGTACACAAAGTTTGGAGTTAACAGCTGCAAGTTGTCAACTACACAAGACGGATTCCACTGGTTATCGTTGATCTGCTGGGTATAAATATGTATAACAATAAAACTGACATCTAATGGGACCACCGGTCATATCTTTATTTTAAAGGATTTATTATATTAGAGGTTAAAGTGATTATTATACTAATTTGCCACTTCTATCTGCCCCTGCTTTGACCTCCTTCAGAATATGTGTCAAGATAACTTCCATGGGAAGGTTTATTGCGAATGGGGTTGTTATATTGGTTATATACAATCCAGTGTGGGTCCCAGGCGAGGTGGACAGTTTTTGGAGCTAATTGCAGCTATTTGCATGTAGTCTTTCAAGCAGAGTTTACCTGCGAATAAACGTCCTTGGACGAAGCGAGTACATGCGAGCTGCTGCAATTAGGTGGGGGAGCTGTCAGACACCTTTGCTTTCGATGGGGCTTGTGCCCACAGGTACTCACCAAGAACCCCTGCTGGTTCTCCTGCATGCAATGTCTAACGACCCCATTTGCAAGTATGTGGTATGTAGGACTACCTGGCTGAATGCAATTTGAATGGATTGTTTAGGCAGACCCCCGCACATGTAGTTGTTTGTATATCCAAAGGAGGTTGTACAGAGACTGGCAAAGACACTAATAAAGGCACTGTTAGAAGTTCTAACCATTTCTCATTCTACTGAAAAGTATGATTTTGTCTGTACTCCTGTTGCAGCAATTTTACAAAATGTTCTGCCCTGACATGATCCAAGGTTATATCTTCCTGAAAGGTACATGCAAAGTTATAAAAACCTGATAGAAGCGCTAAGGCCTTGCTCACACAGGGCATATATAACCGTACATCCATGGAAGACCGTGGTTACTGGCAAGCGGATGCACAGATATTCTGTGAATCTCTGTGCAGGCAGTCCCATTGCTGTTAATTGGGACGCAGTGGCTGCACTGACACAGCTGCTGCTCCCAATGTGACATCCTGTCAGGAACCATGAATCAGGCAGAGACAGAAAATACAGTAAAAATCACACCTTTTAATAAAATGGTAAAAATGCTACAAATAGTAAACATAGTCAAAATATAGCCGGGGTTCTGTAGCCAAAGCGGGTAGTCAGAACAAGCCAGTAAATCAAGAAGAAAGAGATCCGCGTAGTTGGAGACAGCAGACCAGATCAGGAACCAGAAGGGACGTCAGCTGGGCAAGTCATCAACAGTAACACAGCAGAGAGTCTCCAGATATGTTTGACACATACAAGGAACGCAAGGAATGAACCAGGCAGTTTAAATAGCCAGAAGGGGCTGGCTGTAGGCTGGATCACCAGGTGAGCCACTGTGGAACGATGAGTACTGGCAATTAACCAACAGCTGAGCAACCTGGGCACTGAGAAGGGAGGGCTGAGAACCCAGCCCTGACACATCCATATGGGTGTCTCTCTGTAACCTTAAAGTGTTTGTAAAGGAATTTGTTTTCTAAAAATAACAAACATGGTATACTTACCTGCTCTGTGCAATGATTATGCACAGAGCAGCCCCGATACTCCTCTTCTCTGGTTTCCCAATGGCACTCTGGGCCCCTCCCCCTTGCCGAGTGCTTCCATAGCAAGCTGTGTCCATAAGACACAGAGAGAGGGGCTCAGCCTCGCCCGCTGATCCCTCTTTACGGCTGTGATTGACAACATCTCAGCCAATGAGGAGGGAGAGACACGGGAGAGCCACTGCTCTCATGCACATCGCTGGATTGAGATTGGGCTTAGGGAAGGACTAAGGGGGAAGCTGCACACTGAAGATAAAAAATCTTTAGAACCATTTGAACACTAAACCTCCCTATAACATTAGCACAACATTTCCTTGTAACCCATACACTAACTCTACCTTTAACCCTTAAACTAACCCAGCCTGTAACCCAACATTAGCCCTCTATGTAACATTAACACCAATTTTCCCTGTAACCCTTACTCTATCCCTCCCTATAACCCGAACACTAATATTAACCTTCCTTCCTTGTAACCCTCACACTAACTCTTCCTGTAACATTTACACTAACCCTCCCTGTAACCTAAACACTTACCTTTCCCATAAGCCTTACACTAACACTTCCTGCAACCCTAACAAATACCCTCACGCTGACTTTCCCTGTAACCCTAACACTAACATTTCCAGTAACCCTCCCTTTAACCTTAACATTAACCCTTCTTGTAAACCTCCCAGTAATTCTTAACACCTACCTTCATTGCAGCCTTAAGAGTAACAATAAACCTCACACTAAGCTTTCCTATAATGCTAACTCTAATAACCCTGCCTGCTGTAAAATTCAGGGCTTCCAATAGAGAGGTACCACCAGGCCTCCTGTAGGGGGCCTGGGCACACAAGGGGGGCCCGGGCACACAAGGGGGGCCCGGGCACCAGGGGGATCAGTGTGGCAGGACAATTACAGAACAATGCACTGTGTCTGTGTTTCTCTCTCCAACAGCTGAAAGCCAGATTCTCCCCCTCTCCTTCCGTTGGCTTTCAGCTGCTGGAGGGAGAGACACAGACACAGGGCATTGTTCTGTAATTGTCCTCCCGTTCCGTTGAACCGCGTGTGCCTGGGCCCCCCCTTGTCCCTCCGCAGCTCTGCCAGCTGCTGCTGGTGCACAGACGGATGGAAAATGGGGGAAGGAGAATCAAAAGAAGAATGACATATTTACCGGCCCCTTCTTTTTGTGAATTGGACACAGTAAGCGATCAGTAAAAATCACTCCTGTGTCCATTGAAAACATCATTCATCTTCAATGCAACAGAGGCTGCAGAGAAAGGAATTGAAGAATCCGTGTCCTCAATTCCTTTCTCGCTCTCAAAGGGGAGATGTTAGGGGTCCCCCCCCCCCCCAACAGCGTTGTAAAAAAAAAAAAAAATCATTTAAAAAAATGTAAGAAAAAGAGATAACAATAACTTTTACAATTGTAAATATTTTTAAAGAAATTGTAAAAAATAATAAAAAAAAAATGTATTAATTTTTGTAATTTGGTGGGTCAGTAAGGTAGGCTGTACGAGGCCCCGTGAATTCTAATGGCAGCCCTGGTAAAACCTGTTGTTTGTATAATTGACTCTCCTGCATCAGTGTCCTCTACATCGAATATATAATGAACCTTAGTTGTGTCATTTTCAGCATGTATGACTTTCTTAGGATAACCCCTCCTACTCCAAGCATGCCTTTGAATTTTGCTAATGTCCTAGCAGGATGGACTTCTTTTCTTTGGCTCTGCTGAGAAAAATGTCTGACATTCTTACTGACTATTTTTTCTTCAATCAAAATGTATGCTACGTTGCTACTGCACTGGTCTGTCTATGGAGCCATCTGGATTGGTCTTTACTCAGTGTGACTTTGGAGGCTGTACACAGACCCTGTTGGGTATGCGGGGTTAACTTTTAGACTGGGTTCACACTGCTGTGCGGAGCGGCTAACAGCAGGGGTCCGGTGCGTCCCTGTTCCCCGTTTCCGGTCCGATTTTGGTCCAAATTTTTGGCTGAATTCGGACCTGAAACGGACCAGAAAATGCACAGCACTCCTGTGCAGTTTGCCCCACAACCAGCCCGAAGCTGTGTGAATCTGCTCCATTGAGAGAAACCCATTGGTTTCTGTGAACCGCCTCCTTTGAAAGAAACCGGCTCCATTGGAAACCCACATCCAATTCGCAGTAGTGTGAACCCAGCCTTAATGTGACCTTTTGGCACTGGGCTCTGCATTGTGGTGCTGTCCAGTTCTTTGTGTACTGGTTAAAAAGTGGAGTTCCAGCTCCCACCCTCCAAAAAACTATTAGGGCACTTAACTGACCAGGCATCCAGCGGTGTCCTCACCCAAGCCGATTCTTGAATCAACTCTCAAGTGCTGGTGGCGCCATCTTGACTAAGGCTTCTGCGCATGCACAAATCACTCTGCGCTCAGTGAATGGGCCGGCTGCGGGGGGAAGGGGGGGGGGCAACTTCACCGCTGCGAACTGAGACGGAAGTGGGAGCAGGTACCTGTCAAAACCAGGTACCCGCTCCCCCCCCCCCCCCAAAATGTGCCAAATGTGGCAGCGGAGGGGGAGAGGAGGATAGCAAGTGGAGATTTCCCTTTTGGGTGGAGCTCCACTTTAAGTTAAAGGGGTTGTAAAGGCACAAGGTCTTTTTACCTTCATTTAAAAAAAACAAGGTCTTAATATTGCTTTAACTGCAGAGTGCTTTCTAGGTCCAGTGTGTTGGCCCAGTCACTAAAGACTCACTTTGTTAGTAGGCCATGCGGTTCCGAGAGTACCGAGAGCTACCTCCATAACAGAGTCCTATTAGGTTTCCCCTTTTCTGCTGGTTTTACCACACCATTTCTTTTCCATGTTTACAGTATGTATGTCCCTCCTAGTGTCAGGAGAGGTCCCATTGTATTTGTCCTTCTCGAATAAAATGTGCCACAGAATTTTATCGGTTAATCCCTTCCCACTGACGGTACTGAGATATGCAGCCTCCCTGAAGGGGGTCTTTATCCGTGAGGCCGCATATCTGTGTACCTGTCTGTGATGGGAGAACGCCTCACAGAGACTGGATCTAGTACTAGGCCCCTGGACTCCCCGTTCCTGGTCACCTGATCACTGTGACAGCCTCTGATTGGCTGTCACAGTGATCAGTCACTGTGCAGCCCGCCCCTGTGACTTCTTTCTTTTCTGAATGAGCGGAAAGATACTGTACATTGTATCTTTCCCTTCTGCAGGAGAGAAAGCTGTAAGTTAACAAAAGCGTTAAAAAAAAAAAAATAATAAAAAAAATTCAAAATAAAAATAAATAAATCGCTAGATCAAGGTTTGATCTAGGTCAGCTCCAGGGTCAATTTTAGGGTCAAGGTAAGGGATCGAGGTCAGGGTCAAAAGTTAGGTCAGTATCTTTTGAGTACCTACCGCACTTTTACTGCGGCAGGTCGGCTCTATTGTGCGAAACCTGTATGTCATTTTGTGCAATAGACACTGGGAGGTGCGCACCTAAATTGATGAAGAAATTCGATTTTTTACATTATTTTTATTGGATGTGTTTTATAGCAGAAAGTAAAAAATATTGTTTTTTTTTTCAAAATTGTCGGTCTTTTTTTGTTTATAGCGCAAAAAATAAAAACCGCAGAGGTGATTAACCACTTCAGCCCCGGAAGGATTTGCTGCTTTAGGACCAGAGCCCTTTTTGCGATTCGGAGATGCGCCGCTTTAACTGACAATTGCGCGGTCGTGCGACGTTGCACCCAAACTAAATTTGCGTCCTTTTTTTCTCACAAATAGAGCTTTCTTTTGGTGGTATTTGATCCCCTCTGCGTCATTTCTGATCGCCGCTATAAACAAAAGAAGAGCGACCATTTTGCAAAAAAACCCAAATTTCTTACTTTTTGCTAAAATACAAATCCAAAAAAAATATATAAAAAAACATTTTTTTTCACCGTTTTTGGCCGATTTATATTCTTCCTCATATTTGCGATAAAAAAAATCGCAATCGGCGTTTATTGATTGGTTTGCGCAAAAGTGGTCGCGTTTACGGATGATGAGAATTAATTTTTGGGGTTTTTATTATTTTTTTTTTTTTTACTAGTAATGGCGGCGCTCTGGGATTTTTAGCGGTACTGCGATATTTCAGCGGACATGTCAGACTATTTTGACACTTTTTTGGGACCATTGGCATTTATACAGCGATCAGTGCTATAAAAATGCACTGATTGCTGTGTAAATGCCATTGGCAGTGAAGGGGTTAACCTGCAGGGGGCGCTCTAAGGGTTAACTGTGTTCCCTGGGCGTGTTCTTACTGTAGGGGGACTTGCCTAGCTGGGGAAGCGGAGCGGAGGTCCGTGTTTACATACACGGACCTCCGCTCCTTCGCTCCGGGGGGGCCATCGCGGGTAGCCGGCGGCAATCGAAGCCGCCGCACCCGCTCCCTGGCCCTCCCCGAACACAGTGAGCGCGCGGGCGCGCCTCTGGCGGCGCGCGCGCGCTCACTAGGCTCGTGAGCGCGGCCGCCGTCATATGACGGCGATTTGCGCTCACGAGCCACCTTGTCGCCGTCAATTGCCGATCAGCGGTCGGCAAGCGGTTAAATACCACCAAAAAGAAAGTTCTATTTGTGGGAAAAAAAGGACATCCATTTTATTTGGGTACAGCATCGCTCGTGCAATTGCCAGTTAAAGTAATACAGTGCCGTATCACAAAAAATGGCCTGGTCATTGAGGGGTTAAAACCTTCCGGGGCTGAAGTGGTTAAAGCTTTTTTTAACCACTTCAGCCCCGGAAGGATTTACCCACCTCCTGACCAGGTATTTTTTTGCGATACGGCACTGCGTCGCTTTAAATGACAATTGAGCGGTCGTGTGACACTGTACCCAAATAAAATTGATGTCATTTTTTTTCCCACAAATATAGTTTTCTTTAGGTGGAATTTGATCACCACTGCGTTTTTTATTTTTTGCGCTATAAACAAAAAGACTGACAATTTTGAGAAAAAACATTTTTTTTTACTTTCTGCTATAATACATATATAAAAAAACAAATTTATTCATTAGCTTAGGCCATTATATATTCTTCTACATATTTTTGGTTAAAAAAAAAAACGCAATAGGCATATATTGATTGGTTTGCGCAAAAATTATCGCATCTGCATACTATGGGATAAATTTAGGAAATTTATTTTATTTTTATTGTTTTTACTGGTAATGGCGGCGATCTGCATTTTTTAGCGGGACTGCGACATTGCAGTGGACAAATCTGACCCCAAATGACACTATTTGGGGACCAGTGACATTATTACATTGATCAGTGCTATAACAATGCACTGATCAATTCATAAATGACACTGGCAGGGAAGTGGTTAACACTAGAGTGATCAAGGGGTTAACTGTGTTCCCTGGGTGTGTTATAACTGTAGGGGGGATGGGCTGCCTGGGACATGACAGAGATCGCTGTTCCCGATTACTGGGAACAGCAGATCTCTAACATGTCATTTGACAGAACGGGGATCCGCCTTGTTTACATAGGCAGATCCCTGTTCTGCCTCTGTACACCGTGATTGAGTCCGTCGGACTCGCGCGGGCGTGCGCGCACCCACTATGCCACATGCACGGACCGACATACACCTACAACTGCGGCAGGTGGTCGGGAAGTGGTTAAATTAGTGTCGGTGTGTTTCAGGTAGGATAAAAAAAAAATGCGAACAGTTGTTTCTGGGCCTTACTTCGGGTACAAACAGCAAATAACATACACATATATGGTATTGCTGCGATCAGCAGGAGCAGGAGAATTTATTTTTGGTTGTTTCTTGGTGTTAAAGTGGTTCTAAAGGCAGACAATGTTTTATCTTAATGCATTCTATGTGCAGCAGCCCCCCTCCCAGCCCCCCTAATACTTACCTGAACCCATCTCGATTCAGTGATGTTGCACAAAAGACTCGGCTGTGTGGGACTCTCCCTCCTCATTGGCTGAGACAGCAGTGGGCACCATTGGCTCAATCAAAGTCAGTGAGCTAATGAGTACAGAGAGGGGGTGGGGCCAAGCCGTAAAACCACTACACAGAGCAGATAAGTATAACATGTGTTATTATTTTTATTTTTTTTTAAAAACAAGATTTCTCCTATCGTTCACTGACAGACGCAGCTTCTCCATTACGTGTGGGGTTTTATGCTGGTCTCACTAGGAGTTAACTAGGCAGGGAAAAGAAACAGCTGGCCCCTCCCATGGGGGCCGTCCTCTCTTCCCACATAAAACCCCCTCATAGCATAGCTCTTCAGTTTCAATGCCTAGTTTGCAAGGAGTTGACCTGGCTTCCCTTCAGGGGAATTGCGGTCCTGTTTGTGACCGGTTTTTATTCAATATTCGTTTACATTCCAGGTGTGGAGAACTGGCGGGCGGACTTTCTCAGTCGCCAGACGCTGGACCAGGGAGAGTGGTCTTTCCACCCGGAGTTGTTCAATCAAATTTGCCGCAGATGGGGGACGCCGGACGTGGATCTCATGGCGTCCCGGTTCAATCACCAGGTGGAAACCTTTGAGTCCAGAACGAAGGATCCGTTGGCAGTGGCCACGAACGCTCTGGTGGCCCCCTGGGGCCGTTACCGCCTTCTGTACGCTTTCCCTCCGATAAAACTGCTTCCGCAATTGATACGCAGGATAGTGGCGGAGGGGATACCAATAATCCTGGTGGCTCCAGATGGCCTTGGCGCGCTTGATACGCCGACATAGTGCAAATGGTGGCAGACGCCCCTTGGCGGCTCCCGCTGTGAGACGATTTTCTGTCTCAGGGACCCATCTTGCACCCTGCCTTACCCTCGCCGGCTATGAAGGCTTGGCTATTGAGTCCCAGGTGCTAAGAGACAGGGGCCGACTCCGTGATCCCTACTTTGTTAAAAGCTCGCAAGTGTACTTCTCGCAAGATTTATCACCGCACCTGGAAGGTTTATATAGCTTGGTGACACGTGGCGCCTCGGGTGAAGGCTCCGATGGCTCCGTGGTATCTACATTTGGTGCTTTTTATTCTTCAGAAATCGCCATATGAGTATATCAGGGAGATTTCCTTACAATTGCCGTCGCAGAAGGTGGCCTTTTTAGTTGCCATCACTTCCGCCAGAGGGGTGTCTGAATTAGCAGCACTATCGTGCAAGTCTCCCTACTTAGTCATGCATAAGGATAATGCGGTCTTGTGACCCTCTCCTTCCTTCCTTCCGAAGCTGGTTTCTTCCTTTCACATTATGAAAATATTGTTCTTCCTTCATTGTGCCCTCGTCCATCGCACCCAAAGGAGTTTGAGTTGCATGCTTTGGACGTAGTGAGGGCCTTACGAGGGTACTTGGCTGCTACAGCCTTTTTTTCGAAAAGCTGATGCTTTGTTTGTGCTGCCAAAGGGTTGGCGGCCTCGTCGGCTACGATTTCTCATTGGATTAGAAAAACCGTGACTCATGCGTATTCTGTTCGGGGCAAGGTTCCCCCTTTTCCGGTCACGGCTCATTCTACCCGGGCTGTTAGCACTTCCTGGGCTTTCAGACACCAGGCTTCGGTGTCACAGGTGTGCAAGGCGGCCACTTGGGCCTCGGTTCACACTTTCACTAAGTTTTATAAAGTTGATGTGTTTGCATCTTCGGATGCTGCTTTGGGCCGCAAAGTTTTGCAGGCGGCAGTGTAGGTGCATCTGGCGCCTCCTTAGAGGTTCAGTTGGGTACTGTTGTTATTGTTTACCCACCTCTCTTTTTGACACAGCTTGGGGACGTCCCCACACGTAATGGAGCAGCTGCGTCTGTCAGTGAACGATAGGAGAAAAAGGGATTTTATTAAAACTTACCGTAAAATCCTTTTCTCCGAGTTTACTGACAGACGCAGCACCCACCCCTCTGTGCTCTGTTCTTGTACGGCTTGTGTACAAACTGAAGAGCTATGCTATGAGGGGGTTTTATGTGGGAAGAGAGGACGGCCCCCCTGGGAGGGGCCAGCTGTTTCTTTTCCCTGCCTAGTTAACTCCTAGTGAGACAAGCATAAACCCCATACGTAATGGAGAAGCTGCGTCTGTCAGTGAACTCGGAGAAAAGGATTTTACGGTAAGTTTTAATAAAATCCCTTTTTTAGTATCCCTTTAAGTCATGACAATTGCAAGAATTATGCTACTTTTTTAAAGGGTAAATTGTATTAATCTTTCACAAAAAAACAATCATGACAACATCCATAGTGTATAAGGTACATGGTAGGAAACAAACAACAGGGCATAACCTATAAATGCATTGACAAAGTACACAGCAATTTAAACATTATCTATATCTTGAAAAGTGAATAAAGATAAAACTACAAAAAAAAAAACTATGTTGTGTCCTTCTGATTCTTTCTATAACATACAATAAACAGAACCTAAGTATAAACTATAAAGTTTGTGTACAGTATCTCACAAAAGTGAGTACACCCCTCACATTCTTGTAAATATTTCATTATATCTTTTCATGTGACAACACTGAAGAAATTACACTTTGCTACAATGTAAAGTAGTGAGTGTACAGCTTGTATAACAGTGTACATTTGCTGTCCCCTCAAAATAACTCAACACACAGCCATTAATGTCTAAACCGCTGGCAACAAAAGTGAGTACACCCCTAAGTGAAAATGTCCAAATTGGGCCCAAAGTGTCAATATTTTGTGTGGCCACAATTATTTCCCAGCACTGCCTTAACCCTCTTGGGCATGGAGTTCACCAGAGCTTCACAGGTTGCCACTGGAGTCCTCTTCTACTCCTCCATCATGACATCACGGAGCTGGTGGATGTTAGAGACTTTGCGCTCCTCCACCTTCCATTTGAGGATGCCCCACAGATGCTCAATAGGGTTTAGGTCTGGAGATATGCTTGGCCATTCCATCACCTTTACCCTCAGCTTCTTTCGCAAGACAGTGGTCATCTTGGAGGTGTGTTTGGGGTCGTTTTCTTGTTGGAATACTGCCCTGCAGCCCAGTCTCCAAAGGGAGGGGATCATGCTCTGCTTCAGAATGTCACAGTACATGTTGGCATTCATGGTTCTCTCAATGAACTGTAGCTCCCCAGTGTTGGCAGCACTCATGCAACCCCAGACCATGACACTCCCACCACCATGCTTGACTGTAGACAAGACACACTTGTCTTTGTACTCCTCACCTAGTTGCCGCCACACATGCTTGACATCATCTGAACTAAATAAGTTTATCTTGGTCTCATCAGCCCACAGGGTGTGGTTCCAGTAATCCATGTCCTTAGTCTGCTTGTCTTCAACAAACTGTTTGTGGGCTGTCTTGTGTATCATCTTTAGAAGAGGCTTTCTTCTGGGAGGACAGCCATGCAGACCAATTTGATGCAGTGTTTGAGCACTGACAGGCTGACCCCCCACCCCTTCAACCTCTGCAGCAATGCTGGCAGCACTCATACGTCTATTTCCCAAAAACAACCTCTGGATACGACGCTGAGCATGTGCACTCAACTTCTTTGGTTGACCATGGTGAGGCCTGTTCTGAGTGAAACCTGTCCTGTTAAACCGCTGTATGGTCTTGGCCACTGTGCTACAGCTCAGTTTCAGGGTCTTGGCAATCTTCTTATAGCCTAGGCCATCTTCATGTAGAGCAACAATTCTTTTTTCAGATCCTCAGAAAGTTCTTTGCCATGAGGTGCCATGTTGAAATTTCAGTGATCAGTATGTGAGATTGAGAGCGATAACACCAAATTTAACACACCTGCTCCTCATTCACACCTGAGACCTTGTAACACTAACGAGTCACATGAAACAGGGGAGTGAAAATGGCTAATTGGGCCCGATTTGGACATTTTAACTTAGGGATGTACTCACTTTTCTTGCCAGTGGTTTAGACATTAATGGCTGTGTGTTGAGTTATTTTGAGGGGGCATCAAATTTACACTGTTATACAAGCTGTACACTCACTACTTTACATTGTAGTAAAGTGTCATTTCTTCAGTGTTGTCACATGAAAAGATATAATAAAATATTTACAAAAATGTGAGAGTTGTACTCACTTTTGTGAGATACTGTATATAGCCTCTACACCCACACTGAGGACAAAATACTTCTAAACTGTACCACTCTTTATCGTATTTGATGATTCATCATCCATCTCCATTCTACAAGCTATTATTTCTCACTGTTATCTTAAACATCAATGTACCTGAGACTAAAGTGAACCACTCCACCCAAATTTTTTGGGGCATCCCCTAGAGCAGGGATATGCAATTAGCGGACCTCCAGCTATTGCAGGACTACAAGTCCCATGAGGCATAGCAAGACTCTGACAGCCACAAGCATGACACCCAGAGGCAGAGGTATGATGGCATTTGTAGTTTTGCAACAGCTGGAGGTCTGCTAATTGCATATCCCTTCCCTAGAGGCATATATTAGTTTAAACTGTGATAATGCTTTATTGATCAAATCCACCCAAAATTTAATATGGGGGGGGGGGGGGGGGTAAGGTTTTTCCATTTAAGTGCCAAGGCTTTTTTTTAGCATAGAAAAACAGTAGGGTCTTTGTAGAGCAGGCCAGATCCTCCTCTCCAAAGTCTCCTAACAGACATCTTGCTGAAGAGCAGATATTTGGGAGGGCCAGTAACAAAGAGATGGCCCCTGCCCCCACCTATAACTGGCTTTCACAGCAAGGAGCACATGGAGGGGCAAACGCATGTGTAGCGCCCCCATAGTATAGGTGCATTTTCTAGCAGGGTTTTGGCTGGGAGAGGTAAATTTAGGCAGGCCTGACTGTAATGTGCAGGCCTGAATGTTGTGATCTGGGCTGGGAGGAGAGGCTCAGGGAGGATTGGGTGGACTTAACAGATGAGGTCATCAGAACCTCCCACTTCTTTCTAGAAACCTGGGGAAGGTTTTCTGGTCAGAGAGCTGGGAGATGGGTGGAGCCATCTGGAGTATTCTAAGGAGCCTTGACCAATCCCCAAGCAGGATTGGCAGGAGGCAGGCCTCCTTAAATACTCTGAGTCAGCCCAATCTGGGAGGAGTAGTGTCGGGTGCAAGTCTGGAGATGTAGCAGAGGCGCTGTGGTGCAGGTCCCTACCCGGGAGGTCGCCCCTAGTCTGGGAAGGATGACTTTGGGGCCTGGGGGTTCGGGTGCAACCAGGAAGGAGAGTGATTCCTGGAGCGGCACAGGAAGAACAGGAGAGCAGTGGAGGTGATACAGGAGGAGAGAGACTTTAAAGTATCCACCAGTGAGGTGAGTGACGGTCCCTGGGACTGGAGGAGAAAGTGCTGGAGCAGGCTGGGAGAGGAATGGTGGACAGTCTGTGGGAGCCTTGGGAGTCAGTCAAGGGAAAGGAGAGTCACTACCGGAAAGCAGTTTAATGGGACCTGGAAGAGGATGGGCTGGGAGTTGCAGTCCGTCAAAGGCCCAGTTAGCACTAAAGTATTTTGTTGCACATTCAGGGGCCCGTGATCCTTGGCCTGTAATGGGTGTTCCTGAGATCTTGCTGAAACAGGGTAGGCCTCACCACGTGCTAACCGCGGTGGAGAGAAAGGTATAGAGAAGCCTGATAAATTTCCCTTCAGGCTGGAAGTTCTGAGCTGGAGAGAAGCAAAGAAGTGTAAAGTTGTGAGTTCTGTGTAGTGAGAGAACTGTAAGAGAAACGGTCAGCAAGTGAAGTGCTGGGGAGTTGAGAGGAGCAATAGTCTGCAGAGGGAGAGTCTGCAGGGAAGTGCGCATATACAGGACTGTATATGGAATCCCGGTACCATAATTCTTTGGGCATCCCACAGTTACTCCTTATCCCCATCCAAGTTATTTCCCCCAAATAAAACAACAAAACCAAGAGCCAGACTGGTCAGTGTCTCCGGATGTGTGATATGTGGTGCGACTGAGGTCAGCTAGCAGGTGAACTACTACTACCAGCCACTCTCAAGGGAGCACATGGCTACTCATGAAAGACAAAACCAGAGAAAATCCCCAGCTCAACTCACCAACCAGTCTGCTTACCAACCAAATTATCCTGTCTAACAGTCAGTTTGTTTAGGGGACACACTGGACACCTTTGCTGCCATTGTGCTATGTGCTGGGTGTCCCCCCTGTGCCTTTAAGGGGGACTGGGCTGCCTCCAGGCCCACCTGCCCCTTATAAGTCCATTAGAATGTATGTGCTTGCACTGTGGAGACACTCATAAATTCAGTAGTTTTAGGAATTCAAGCGATATACTGGGTGCCGCGAAGAGGCCTTGCAGCTTACGCATGCGTTTGCAAATGTGTGCTAACTAAACCCCTGTTTTTAACGTACACTGTTGGACAGGTAAGTTTGGTTGGTAAGCAGACTTGTTGGTGAGTTGAGCTGGGAATTTCCTCTGGTTTTGTCTTTAATGCGTTTGCCCTTCCATGTGCTCCTTGCTTTGAAGGCCAGTTTTAGGTGGGGCCATCTCTTTGTTACAGGTGTAAATTTGGTTAGGGGACCCACTGGACCCCTTTGCTGCCATTGTGCTATGTGCTGGGTATCCAATGGCCCCTGTGCCTTTAAGGGGGACAAGGCTGCCTCCAGGCCCAGCTGGCCCTAACTATCCATTAGAATGCATATGCTTCCACTGTGGAGACACTCTTAAATTAAGTAGGGTTAGGACTGCAAGCAGGGCCGCTGATAGGGGGGCCACCAGCCATTCTGTACTGGCCCCGAATCTGCCATCCTAGCAAGGGGGGTCCCAAATCCTGCCCATCAATAAATTAATCCTCCGCTGTGCAGTTATTTAGAAAACAAACGTCTCCTTGCCCTCTGTGTTAAGTGGGGTTTGGGGGGACAGAAGTGGACTATTTATTCACTTTCGGCTTTAGGCTGATTAATCTGCCGCAGCACGCTACACAGTTGAAGCCTAGCCTCTTCTATATGAATACACCGTGGCCGGCCGGGAGCGCTGCGCTGATTAATCCGCTTAACTCCGAAAATGAAGAAATAAAATGCTTACTGTCCCTTGGCCCCCACTCTACACAGAGGGCCCGGAGACGTTTGTTTTCTAAATAGATGCACACATGAAAAGCCTGCTCAGGGTCTGTGGAAAGCAGCACGGAGACCTCCATGTGACCAAGATCTGAAACCCCAAATGGCAGAGGTTCGAGGTGAAGAGTGCATAAACAAAGGTGTCTAAACTGACAGTGCTGAGGAGAATCTGGAACGAGAAGGGGATTGAGAGAGAGAGAGAGAGAGGGGAAAAAGTGAAAGAAAAAAAAGGAAAAGATCCAAGAGAAAAGCTCCAGCAAACCATCATTGAAGGGCTGTCACCATGAGATCCAAAGGCCGGGCAAGGAAACTGGCCACAAGTAGGTGCAATGTGCTTTAGCTTTTCACCCTCTGTCACCTTGTAGAGGGCTCTGATCTCTAGGACTGTGGGTTTCCCATCCAGGCACAGTGGCAGGGACCTGCATTCCCCAGGACTAGTGGCCATGCAGGGACTACAGGGAGATGATGTTCTGATCTGGGGGCACCTGGTACACACCACAGCTGCTCTTATTGGGTGGCTGTGCGAGCAGGTTTAGATGGTCTTGGTGGCCACACACAGGAGCAAAACATGTGTGCATGTATGGATGGCAGAAAAAAGTTAAAGTGGAACTTTACCCTAAAGGGTATGCCCTCCTCCCCCTCATCTTCTGTTTTTTAGAATGTTTTGGAGGGAGGGGGAACTAGAGAGTACCTGGCTTTGACAGGTACCCACTCTCACTTCTGATCAGATTGCTATGGAGATCCATCTGAATTTCTCCTCCTGACCCCGCAACTTTCTGAGGCACCTCACAGGTTCCAGAAGGCTGTGGGGCCATCAAAATGCTCATGCGCAGTGGGAGGCAGGCTGTAAAGCTGTAAGAAATCACAGCTGGCTGTCCACAGTAAACATGCCGGTGACCCGAAGACCGGTGAAGAAGCGGTTCGAGTGAACATGAAGTTGGATCCCTGGACAAGTGAGTGTCATTTTTAGTATTTGTAGCTGTTTACTTTTAATTCTTTTTAACATAGGGTGAAGATTTTAATGATTTCAGAGTTGAGGTAATCCTTAACATAACGACCTTTAGTTTGCTCTGTGTGTCGTAGGGCAGGAGTAGAGGGTTGCATGGGTGGCGGTCATGTTCTCCATATTTCCCTCCTTGCTGGGAGCCAAACAAGGTCACATGAGAGGCCTACCCCGGGGTGGGTTATTCTGGGCTATGCTAGGCACCTTATGCTGTACAGGGTCACTTTACTACACATGGGGTACCTTTGCTTTGTGTCGCCTTCATCATTGCCCTGGGCCATGGGGGAATTCTTGACCTTAAGTAAGGCCTCTACTCTTAGAGAAGAAAGTACACCATTTACACTTGCACCATAACTGTACTCCAGTTAACTCCAGTAAGAGCTGCCTAGACCACCTATATCTTAAAGCTCTTCACCAGCTGTAAAATTCAATACCAAGCTCAGGGCTTTAACTCTTTATATACTGGGCCATTTATAAATGCATTTTGGCAGACAAAGGGGTTAAAGGGGAATTATTTTTATTGATACTGTTTTTCCCAAATGGTAACAATTGTGGCCACTTTTAACATAATTTCATCAAATGAAAAATAGTTTTTTCTACCAGATTCTTTCCTTTAATGTGCAATTCTGACACCTCCCCTTAGGGCCACTTCCCTATGATGGTGATAATATTTCTGTAAATCTACCACCTCTCCAATATTTCCCACTATTTCCCCATTGGTGGAGATTTTTGGACCAGTTTGGTCATGTATGCACCCGTGACACCCTAGACCAGGGTTTCTCAACCCTACGGTTCCTCTAGAGCAGTGGTTCTCAACTCCTGTCCTCAGGACCCACCAACAGGCCAGATTTTAAGTATTACCTTGGGGAGATGCAGACTAGAATACTGCAATCACTGAGCAGCAAATGATATCACCTGTGATGCATTTCAGTTATCCTACAAACCTGGTCTGTTAGTGGTTCCCGAGGACAGGAGTTGAGAACCACTGCTCTAGAGGCTGCTAGGGGTTCCTTGAGCAATGGTCAATTTCTACCTCTCAGATAAATTCCTAATGATACCATTGATCTTTTTAGCTATCTGTAAGGGGGTCATTTTTCCCAATGACCACAAGTGTAGGGAGCCTTCTTCACATTGACCATCACACTAATGTATCATGAGTTGTAGATTTAACATTTTTAGCAGGGGTTCCCCGAGACTGGAGAATTATTTCAAGGGTTCCTCTGTGTTGAAAAGGTTGAGAAAGGCTGCCCTAGACCCTGTAGAGGGCGTTAGGCATCTTTGGCACAACAATCTGTTTGATGAGGGGGAGAATATGAATAAGAAAGTAGAGCTCACTAGATATGTAGGCAAAACAGTGGCTAAATGGTTAGCACTTCTGCCTAGCAGCACCAGGGGAGTTGGTTTGAATCCCAACCACAGCACTACCTGCCTACCTGTTCTCCCTGTGCCTGCGTGGGTTTCCTCTGTGTACTCTGGTTTCCTCCCACACTCCAAAGACACCCTAGTAGGTTAATTGGCTCCTGTCTAAATTGGCCCTAGAATGTTTACAGTATGTATGAATGTGAGTTAGGGACCTTAGTTCGTATGCTCCTGATGTGAATGTACAATATATATGTAAAGCGCTGCACAAATTGATGGTGCTATATAAATGCCTGTAATAAATAAATAAATATAAGTTTCCCTTAGGAGGACAGTAAAACCATTTACGGAACCTGATTCTTTTGGAGTCTGTCATGTATTATATTGTATCTTGTATATCATCCAAATCAACTAATTGTATCAAAACCAATATACTGTAATGGTCAGCTCTATATGAGTGATCAGGGAAAATGGCTTAGTGTGGCATCATCTATGGCAGTCCCAGTTCATATGAGCCAAGGGTCTCCAAACTTTCTAAAGAAAGGGCCGGTTTATTATTCTTCAGACTTTAGGGGGGGCAGATTGTGCCCAGTGGGAGTAAACAATGCCAGATCTTTGGTATTGGGGGGGAGAAGTAGTTGGTGCCTATGCGAGGAATAGTGCCCCATTTTTGTTGTCAGTGGAAGGAATTATGCTCCATTGTTGGTATCAGTGGCAGGAAAAATGCCTCTAGGGCCGGATACAGACAAACAAAGGGCAGTTTGGAGACCACTGCGTACATGGCTGCCCCTAGGAATGTCATGTTCACCAGGAAGTACAGGATGCTGCAGAAAAGAAGAATAAAAGAGTCCCTGCGGTCCCAGGAGTGCACAGGCTGGCTGGGACTGGTGTCTCACAGGAACATAGTCTGTCGGATGCAGATGGGTCAGTTCAGGCCGCAGGCAGAGACATGGTCAGTAAACAAGCAAATATCCGGTCAAGGCAACAGTGCAATGGTCGGGTAGCGAGCGGTTAAGGTGAGGAGGTGGTGTGGCTGGTGATGGAGCACACAGTGGTGGAGAGTTTAGAAAATTCACACAGCACACAGAAGTTTATTTATGAACACTTTCTTTTTGAATTTTTGATGCACGTTATTTATTACGCACGTACTTTATATGAGCAGAATATGAGCAGAATTTTTTGCACGTTTATTTTGAACACAGCATTTGTTGTACATGGCCTTCATTTGCATATTGTGAGCACATATATATAATATTGTTTATTTGCAGAACTATATATTCATTGTACAGTTTGCACATACACTATATTACCAAAAGTATTGGGACGCCTGTCCTAACAGGCACATGAACTTTAACAGCATCCCTGTCTTAGTCTGTAGGATTCAATACTGAGTTGGCCCGCCCTTTGCAGCTATGACAGCTTTAACTCTTCTGGGAAGGCTGTCCACAAGGTTTAGGAGTGTGTCTTTTAGATCATCAATTACTGGATTCTTTGAACTCAAGTAAGTAAAATCAATTACCTTGTCTAACTATGCTCCAGTGCTGGTCTCCTTAGATTTTTTTGGAACTCCCTATATGATAAGCCTATTGGAACTATGATGTGCCCCATTTACAGGAATCAAAGGTGGTAAAAAAATATTGATTCAGGAAATACACTTTTTTTTTCTAGGTAAACAATATAGAAAATATGAGATTCCTGAAAGTGCAGCGCAATCTCAACTTGTAACTACACTATATTACCAAAAGTATTGGGACACCTGTCTTTACACGCGCATGAACTTTAATGGCATCCGTCTTAGTCCGTAGGGTTCAATATTGAGTTGGCCCACCCTTTGCAGCTCTTCTGGGAAGGCTGTCCACAAGGTTTAGGAGTGTGTATATGGGAATGTTTGACCATTCTTCCAGAGGCGCATTTGTGAGGTCAGGCACTGATATTGGATAAGAAGGCCTGGCTCACAGTCTCAGCTTCTTTATCCCCAAGGTGTTTTGTCAGGTTGAGGTCAGGACTGTTTAGGCCAGTCAGGGCCTCCATCCCAAACTCGCTCATCCGTGTCTTTATGGACCTTGTTTGTGCACTGGTCCAAATCATTTGGTGGAGGTTGGAATAATGGTGTGGGGGGTTGTTTTTCAGGGGTTTGGCTTGGCCCCTTAGTTCCAGTGAAGGAAACACTTAAGGCGTCAGCATACCAAGACATTTTGGACACTTTCACGCTCCCAACTTTGTTGGAACAGTTTGGAGATGGCCCCTTCCTGTTCCAACATGACTGCACAAAGCAAGGTCCATAAAGACATGGATGAGTGAGTATGGGGTGGAGGAACTTGACTGGTCTGTACAGAGATAGAACACCTTTGGGATGAATTTGAGTGGAGACTGCTAGCCTGGCCTTCTTGTCCACATCAGTGCCTGACCTCACAAATGTGCTTCTGGAAGAATGGTCAAACATTCCCATAGACACACTCTTAAACCTTGTGGACAGTATTCCCAGAAGAGTTGAAGCTGTTATAGCTGCAAAGGGTGGGCCAGCTCAATATTGAACCCTACAGACTAAGACTGGGATGCCATTAAGGTTCATGTGTGTGTGTAAAGACGGGTGTCCCAATACTTTTGGTAGTATAGTGTAGTTACAAATTGAGATTGCGCTGCACTTTCAGGATTCTCATATTTTCTATATTGTTTACCTAGAAAAAAATGTATTTCCTGATTCCATATCTTTTACCACCTTGGATTCCTGTAAATGGGGCTTGTCATGGTTCCAAGAGGCTTGTTGTATAGGGAGTTCCAAAAAAATCTAAGAAGACCCGCACTGGAGTCTAGTTAGACAAGGTAATACTTGATTTTACTTACTTGAGTTCAAATAATCCAGTAACTAATGATCGAAAAGAATCCTCAAAGCATGCAACTGAGAAACCTCTCATACTTACCTGCTCTGTGGTTTTGCACAGTGCAGCCCCGATTCTCTTCTCAGGTCTCCCGTTGGCACTCCTTTCTCCTCCTCTTCATCCAGTGGCCCATAGGAAGCTGATTCCTATGGGGGCACTGGTGGAGGCTCGCTCCTAAGCTCCGTTGCCTGTGTCCATTGACACAGACAATGGGGCTCCACCCCCCCAGCTCCCTCGTCACAGGGTTTGATTGCTACAACCGCTGTTATGGATGCAATGTGAGGAGGGACAGAGCCAGGAGAGCCACTGCTATCATGCACACTGTTAGATCGGGATGGGGTTCAAGTAAGTTCAGCGGGGGGCTTTTGGGGAAGCTGAATACAAACGTTTTCTTACCTTCATGCATGGAACATCAGCTTTTACATCCACTTTTAGATCCCCTGTCACAATTACGAGTTTCCTTTTAATCTCTTTCAGCATTGCGGGAAGTTTATTTCTAGAAGGCTATTTGTTGCTTATTTGGGCACTAAGCATTAACCAATATGCATTCAGCATTATAAAATATCCATTTAACAAACAAATAATATGAATCAACCCTCTGCATACTGCTATACACTCATAAACATTGCTAGAAAACTGCATAAAAACAGGGATTTTTGGTTCACATGCATTGCAACGCATGTTTGAGCTGGCCAACTGTGTCAAAGTAATCCCTCTCTGGCCAGTCCCTACTCTACTCTGCAAAATGCAAAAACTTGCCTATAGCATATTTCAGTGGATATAGTGTCAATATGAGGCAAATAAGACATGATTGTAGGTGAGCTACAGACTTGGGTCTGGTATGTATACAGGATGTATATAACCCATCAGGTACTAAAGGGGTGTAGCCACATGAATAGCAAAAAATTTGCATTAACCCTCTGCACACTGCTATACAGTCTTACACTTTTCTAGCAAACTTATTTCTATAACAAACATTAACATATAACACCCTTATGGGTCTGACAATACTGCTTTCATTATAAATGGTGTATTCCTCTTGACCCTATGGCCACCCCTTCTACCTTTTTTACTTGGGGAGCATCCATAGTACCAGAACGGATAATACTTAGAGCTGTATTTTACTTTAGATGACCAGGCCTCATGGGTGTCTTGTAAAAAGATTATATTTGCAGAGTAACTCCTGAATTCTCAATTAACTGGATGTCTCTTAGTGGGTGAGGTCAATCCCCTACCATTATAAGTAGTTTTTGTTTTGTGTCTATATTATATCCTTTCAGGGTTAACTGGACACAACATTAATATCACACACCCATAAGGAAGTGGGAAATACACAAGACACACATAGCATTATAACCCCCCCTCCTCCCCCCAACCCTTTATCATCATTGCCCCATAAACAAACATTGCTTTATAGTGATAGCAAACTCTCCCTTATAAGTCCCTTGACCTTTATAGGTGTGTATGTATGTGTATGTGTAAGGGGGGAGGGGGAGTTTGTACTATCCTGCCATTTCAGGGCTTCTGAAACTGATAGGTAGTCAGGAAGTGAAATGAGAAAGTTACACCCTTTGAAAGCCTTAAGGTGGTCATTTGCTTTTTGGGCCCGGTAGGTGGCTAGGCTCCCAAAAAGTCTCACACTTGTGCTATCCCAATACACAAGAAAAGTAGCATAATGTGTTTTTATCATTTTCCAATGATGTGGACAAAAAATATAATGTTCCATGGACTTAAAATGTCTCTCAGTAGATACCTTGGGGTGCCTACTTTCCAAAAAGGGGTACTTTGGTTTTTTTTGGAATTTATGCCCAACATTAGAAGTTTCCACCACACATCCACCCACTCTTCTAATGTTGGGCATAGATGTAATGTTCTTTTTTTTGTGCAGTCTGTGGGCTGCACGAAAAAAGAACCTAACAGATTCCTCAATTTACATTGATCGATGTGGATGAAGAAATCTTGGCCAGAAAAAGTGAAAAAGTATATGCCAAAGCATAGGGACTACCACCCACTGACCACCCCACGCTCCTAATGCTTGGGCATACGAAAAAAAAAAGATGACCTTACAGATTCCTCCGTTCACATCAATCGATGTGAATGTAGAGAACTCTGCCAGAAAAAAAATGATATGCCAATCCATAGGAGTGATCCGCCCACTGACCACCTCAGGCCCCTCATGCTTGGGCATACATGTTCTTTTCATGACTGCGGATGAGAAATCTCCTCCTGCAGCACTGCACTCACTAATGTGTGTATTCTGAGAGCAGCACCCAGCTGCTGTCAGAAAGAGCAAATCAGTACTGAAGCTGATTGGCATTACAGCAGGGCCCTCTGATTCCTACTGTATTTAAGTGTATTGTATTTGTACTGTCTACCCTCAAGTTGTAAAGCGCTGCGTAAATTGTTGGCGCTATATAAATCCTGTATAATAATAATAATAATAATTACTGCAAAGCAAACAACAATGGTTAACAATAACACAATGATAAAGAAATCTCTACCAGAAATAATGGAAAAAATTATATGATGAAGCATAGTAGCGATTCACCCACTAACCACCCCAGGCCCCTCATAGTTGGGTATACCCTGCTGCTGTCAGACTAAACAGATCAGCTCTGCAGCTGATTGGCATCCCTGCAAAGCCAACAACAGTTAACAAGAACACACCTCTAACCAACTTTATTTTTTACCTTAATGCATTCTCTGCATTAAATAATAAGTTATTTTGTAGGCGCATGTTATATATTACACCCATATTTGTAACATGCTCCTATACACCCACCTCCTGCTGCCCTCTCTGTGACAGCCAACGGGTTTCCTCTCCCCACATCCGCTGTCACAATTCAAAAGCTGGGGTCCCGCCCACATGGCCATGTCATTCATTCACAGTTTCCTATGATTGAATAGACTACAAGCACTGTCTGCCTTTGCGGCTCCCATATACACCTTGATAGGAGGGAAGGCGGGGGTCAAATATTGAAAGACCAAAACAAGATATACCTGTGCTCAGATCCCAATAGCTTGTACATGCATATAAACTACCAGGTGCTAAAGGGGCGTGACCACATGTTAACACTAAAGTTACTGATAAAGAGGTTGTGGACAGAGGTGAATTTGTTACAGGCAGAGCGGGCATTTCAAAGGCCACTGGGGGGGCCATGTCAGGTAGGCCAAATGAGGCCCCATGATTTCTAACGGCACCTATGGTGGTGGTGAGTAACTGATAATTTATATATCATCTATATATCCTCTAGTTTTAATATTGGTGTTGTATAGTGACAAGTGAGCAACAGTTTTTTCTTGTTTGTTTTTTTACAGAAAGAGTTATGTTACAAAAAAGATGTTCTAAAAAGAGAGAACAAAACCTAATTGTACAGTGTTGAGTTGATCTGGGTGAGATTTTTTTTAAATGCTTTCTTTGAGGTTAAAAAAAGCTGTAGGGTGTGAGACCAGATAGAAAATGATCAGCTGGACACTTGGAGGAAAAAGGAAAGAGGAAGTTGGAGCACTATGTATGCCCGGGGAGCTGGCTACAAAATTACATAACAGGAAACCTTATAACGCAGAGTAGAAGGTAGTGTGGGGATCTGCATTTTCGCATGGGGGGTAAGTGACAGCAGCATCAGATGGGGGGGGGGGAAGAGTAGCAGGGGACAGTGGGTGGAGTGGGATGGATGCATTGTGACCAGGGGGTGAAGTGCACTGCCTGGGCACCTACTGCCCCCACCCCCATGCAAATGAGCATGGCACAGTGCCTCGCTGCCATCCAGCTCACTTCCTTAGCAGGGATGAGCTCATCCCTACTGAGGAAGTGAGCTGGATGTCAGTGAGGCAGAGGCAGAGAGGCACTGTGTCATGCTCATTCACGTGGGGGGGCAGTAGGTGCTCAGGCACAGCACCTCACCCCCTGGTCTCAATGCTTCCATCCCATCCCACCCCCTGTACCCTGCTCTCCCTTGCCCCCCCAATATGATGCTGCTGTCCCCCCACTCCTCACCCCGCCCGACCATGCCAATCCCCACACTACATTCTGCTATGCACCATAAAGTTTCTCGTTCTGTTATTTCGTTTCTGTCATTGACTGTCTGTGGAAAAGGAAAAAAAAGAATATATTAGAAAACATAGCATGACTTTTACCTTAAAGATACATTAAAGCAATATTAATGTCTTTTTTTTTTTTTTTGTGTAGTGATTTTGCACAGAGCAGCCTGGATCCTCCTCTTCTTGGGTCCCATGCTGCTGCTCCTCCCTCCTTCGGGTGCTGTGGGGACACCCATGCAAGCGAGCTCCTGAGCCTAGTCTCTGTGTATCTATTCACACATGGCCTCATGGCTCAGCCCTGCCCCCTCTGTCTCCTGATTGGCTCACTGGCTGCATTTGACAGCAGCTGGAGCCAATGGCTCAGGCTGCTGCCAAAAGCCAATCAGGAGTTCAAGTCCCCGGAGAGCCAAGGCTCTTGTGGACATCGCTGGATAGAGAGGTGGCTCAGATAAGTATTAGGAGGGCTGCTGCACACAGAAGGTTTTTTTTACCTTCATGCATAGAATGCATGAAAGTAATAAGCCTTGAGCTTTTATAACCATTTTAAAGACAGTCTCTGAATCTCGCAATACTTATCAGTCTATCTCTTTATGCCATTTCTCTTATACTTTCCTCCCCCAAAATGATCACTTTTAGAATGTATTGTTCTACAGACACAGAACCCTTCCTATAATCTCAGCCAGTGCCATAGTGAAGTCATCTCAGGTACTGAAGGATTAATGCTTCCTCCTCCATTGGCTAGGAAAGGAACATTAAAAGATCTTAAAATATAACACTGGACAATGTCATATTAATGAGGAAAATTGACCTGCCACTACCCAGGGTGCTTTTTCTGCTCTCTTCCTCCAGTCCAGAACGACTTCAGTTAGCAATATACTATCCAGTGATGGTGAACCTTGGCACCCCAGATGTTTTGGAACTACATTTCCCTTGATTCTCATACACTCTGCAGTGAAGTTCAGCATCATGGGAAATGTAGTTCCAAAACATTTGGGGTACCAAGTTTGCCATCACTGGACTATACTGTATTTTATAGGTATGTCTCTTTCTTCTAGTTAAAGCGGAACTAAATATGCTACTGTGACTCTTTAGGGTTGATTTCCTAAAGGCAAATAGACTGTGCACTTTGCAAAGTGCAGTTGCTCTGTGCAAGTGCAGTTGCTCCAGAGCTTAATAAATGAGCAGAAGCTTTGCTGACTACCATCATCCAATCATGCACATGATTGGGTATTCTTTGCAAAGTGAAGCTTTACCTCATTTACTAAGATCTAGAGAAACTGCACTTGCAGAGAGCAAGTGCACAGTCTGCCTTTAGTAAATCAACCCCACTGTGAGCAAGCATGCTTTTGATTGCAGAAGAGATATTCAATGTCTGTTCTGCAATAAGCTACACCTGCCTGATCATGTGTGCGCAGATCAGCTTACAGCAGCCAGCCCAATTCTTTGTGCCGGGATGATTAGCTCCTGCGCATGCACATGAGTGACATCATCCTGCACCGGGCATGAAGAGGCCTGAAGAGTGGCACACAGCAGATGACTACGGCACCGGAGGGACCATTGGAAAGGTAAGTATCCCTGCCTTTAACTATGTAACTATCCAGGCATTAGAGGGTACATACTATGGTGGTCTTGCTGCTCCAGGATTTATCGTCTCGTCTGAATAAATGTTTCTTGCTCCTCTGCGCTGGTGGTATTGCACCATTCTTCAAAATTCTTAACATGCCTGACACAGGCTTTTTGATATGTCTTTCCATCCTCCTTTGCTCTGGTAGGAATCCTGTAAGAGAAATTGTGGTGTAAAATATTTTATTTTGCTAAAATTTTGGGATTACAGTGACCTGAAAAAGAGAATGTGCTTTACATTTTACTAAAATAATGCCCATTATCTCCCTATTATCCTTCTCTAGTCCAGTGAGAAGGATCTCTGGAGCAGTGGCGGCTGGTGAAGTTTTTGGATGGGGGGGGCGCCAGGCCCCGCCCTTCCCTTTGACCCCTCCTACTTTTAATAAGCCCCGCCCCTTATAGAATCCACCCACTCCGTCCCCTGTATTCCACATATTGTGTCAGGAGTATACAGCTCAGCATCACAAGACACAGTATACAGCTCAGCATCACAGGACACAGTATACAGCTCAGCATCACAGGACACAGTATACAGCTCAGCATCACAGGGCACAGTATACAGCCCCTGGATCACAGGACACAGTATACAGCTCAGCATCACAGGACACAGTATACAGCTCAGTATCACAGGGCACAGTATACAGCTCAGCATCACAGGACACAGTATACAGATCAGCATCACAGGACACAGTATACAGCTCAGCATCACAGGACACAGTATACAGCTCAGTATCACAGGGCACAGTATACAGCCTGTCTCTTA
>BLSH010239309.1:907956-919364 GCA_018402905.1 Glandirana rugosa
TGGTAACAGGCAGAGGACAATATTACTTCAGAGATTCGGCATGCGAGAGCGCGCTGGGTCTGCAGAGTTCGGCATGCGAGAGCGGCTGTCCCCCACTCGTCGTCCCCGGGCGGTCATGGTCTCTGTGGGAGCGGAAGTCCCCTCCACTGCCACAGTGGCCCCTCATCCAATCACCCTGAGCGGAGGCTCAGGGCAGCCAATCAGCCTATGCATGGCCGCAGGAAGAAGCGCACATGCATAGGCTTGAATGGCCGGCCAATAGGCTCACTTACTTGGCTGTCATGTGACAGCCAAGGAGCCGAAAAAAAAAAAAAAAGAGAAAGTCAATATACCGGCGCCACCTGTAGGTGGGCGGGGTTGACTTTTTTTTTTTCTTCGTCTTTTGCCGGCGGGGAGGCGGCGCCCCAGCGCCCCTCCCACACCAGCCGCCGCTGCTCTGGAGCATCATTATCCAAAAAAAAATCTCAACATTAAGGAGTTCATTATAACAGGAGACGGACAATGGTATCCGATCTCCAATATACTAGGGATACACATAACAACTCTCATTTTACAGCTCATTTCTAAAATGTGGGCCACTGCGTGAAGCCTGCGCTGGTTGAAGGTGTTCCCTTCACTTGTCACACCATAGAGAGATCCATGATTGAAGGAAAGCCAGTCACCTGACTTTGACAGATCACCATGCCGGGATCTCCTCCCTGCTTTTCCTTTTCTCTCACAAACTCCATTTATTTTTTGCTATTCTCCGCCAATTCTCAGACTCCCGAAGCTGGCAGAGCGCAATGCACATTTGTAAAGCACATCGCTGGACTCTATTAATGTTCAGTTTTTTTTTTTTTTTTTTTTAAAGGGGTAGTAACTCAGCTTTTTATAACTTCCAAAGAATTCCCTTTTGACTAAGACGACTTATCTCGCAAAATAATTTCCAACTTACCTGTACTGAGCTCCGGTCCCGAGTAACAACTTTGTCGAGGAGCCTGTGGGCGACCACTTGTTGCATTCATTTCCTGATAACAAAGAAAGAAAGCAAGCTGTATGAGACCCAGGCTCTTCATAAAAATATCAGTGCAAAACATTTTTCCCTAGTAGAGGAACTTGTAAAAAGCATCACATTGCAAACTTTGTGAGAAATTACATATATAAAATGAAATGCATATTTAAAGGGAAGTATAATAGTTTTGAGTTCATTTTAGATTTTGTTTTTTGTTTTTCAAAAAATTAAAACCGGGTTCTCCCCTGTGACAGAGCTTTATAGGTTTTCAAATATAAGAGCACAGCAGAACCTGATTATTTAATCCCTTGCCGACCGCCGATCGGCATTTGACGGCGGCAAGGTGGCTCGTGAGCGCAAATCGCCGTCATATGTGTTCGGGGAGGGCCGGGGAGCGGGTGCGGCGGCTTCGATTGCCGCCGGCCACCCGCGATGCCTCCCCCGGAGTGAAAGAGCGGAGGTCCGTGTATGTAAACACGGACCTCCGCTCTGTGTGAGGGGGAAGGGCTGTGATCACAGCCTTCCTTTACGTGAAGGCTGTGACCACTTCCCTTCCCCAGATAGGCAAGCCCCCCTACAGTTAGAACACGCCCAGGGAACATAGTTAACCCTTAGCGCGCCCCCTGCAGGTTAACCCCTTCACTGCCAATGGCATTTACACAGTAATCAGTGCATTTTTATAGCACTGATCGCTGTATAAATGCCAATGGTCCCAAAAAAGTGTCAAAATAGTCCGACATGTCCGCTGAAATATCGCAGTACCGCAAAAAATCGCAGATCGCCGCCATTACTAGTAAAAAAAAAAAAAAAATCCCAAAAATGAATTCTCATCATCCGTAAACGCGAACACTTTTGCGCAAACCAATCAATAAACGCCGATTGCGATTTTTTTTATCGCAAATATGAGGAAGAATATAAATCGGCCAAAAACGGTGAAAAAAAATGTTTTTTTATATTTTTTTTTTGGATTTGTATTCTAGCAAAAAGTAAGAAATTTGGGTTTTTTTGCAAAATTGTCGCTCTTCTTTTGTTTATAGCGGCGATCAGAAATGACGCAGAGGGGATCAAATACCACCAAAAGAAAGCTCTGTTTGTGGGAAAAAAAGGACGCAAATTTTGTTTGGGTACAACGTCGCACGACCGCGCAATTGTCAGTTAAAGCGACGCATCGCCGAATCGCAAAAAGGGCTCCGGTCCTAAAGCAGCAAATCCTTCCGGGGCTGAAGTGGTTAATACTATCCTACTCTGATTGAAATTACCTATCTAAACAGAGCAGGACAACATCACTATTTAAGCTTAAAGCGGTGATCCAGCCTCCCCCTCCAAAAATTAAAAGTCAGCAGCAACACATACTGTATCTGCTGACTTTTAATATTAAGATACTTACCTGTCCTGGAATCCAGCAATGTTGGCACCCCAGCCGATGTTTCCATTGGCTGGCCGGTGCTGCCACCGCCATTGCCGGTAAGGGAACCCATCAGTGAAGCCTTGCTGCGCATTTCTTAGGACTAAAATGGCATTTTAGTTTTAGTCCCATTTTAGTCTTCTGCAATTGTTTTAGTTTTGGTCGTATTTAGTCGACTAAATCTCCAGGACATTTTAGTCAACTAAAATGTCCTGAACATTTTAGTCGACTAAAATCTCCAGTACATTTTAGTCGACTGAAATCATTTTAGTTGTCTAAAATCTAATGGGTGTAGTTAAATTGTAATGCATTATTTAAGCATTTCCCTACAATTTCCAAACTCATTATACACTGCTGGAGTGAAAAATCTAATATGCTGTTATTTTTGGTATTGAGGTATGAACATGCACCACAGACCAGTGTTCATTTTGATGTCAAATTTCAATTTAGTTTTAGTCTTAGTCTTTTGACTAAAATGGCATTTTAGTTTTAGTCCCATTTTAGTCTTTTGACTAAAATGCCATTTTAGTTTTAGTTGTATTTTAGTCATCTCAATTGTTTTAGTTTTAGTCCTATCTTAGTCGACTAAAATGGTATTAAGTTAGTCGACTAAAATGTTTTAGTCAGTTTTAGTCAATGAAATTAACACTGCTGCACTCCCTTACTGGCCCGGCAGCAGGGGAAGGAGGAGGGAGGGGCCAGACTTCTGATGTACAGGTACCCGCTTCCCCCTCCGAAAGATGGCAAATGTGGCACCTTATCAATAAAAACCAGAGGCGGCTCTCCAATTAGGCAAATTAGGCGGTCGCCTAAGGCCTCACACTCACAGGGGCCTCGCGACCGCCTAATTGAAGAGCCGACTCTGCTGACACAATGCCGCTGCGCTCCGGTCTGCTGCGGATTACTGCCTGTGAGCTCCATGGCCAGGCAGTGGGGAGAGAGAGACTGAAGCCGTGGCTGTGACTTGGGGAGGAGGCGGGACCAGCACCGTATGTCCGAGGCTGCAGAAGGGGAGGACAGTCAGAGGCGGCTGGCCGGACATGCAGATAACCCCCGTCGGCACCCCCTACTTGGTGATCAGCGGTGGTGGAGCGATATTCGCACACCCGGAGGAGGCATTATCTGGTGTCCACTAAGCAGTAGTGAGGAGGGGTAGTGGAGGGTCCCGCCGGGGAGGAAGCATCACCAGGGCTGGATTGAGCTGATGGCAGTGGGAGGTAAGAAAGGAGAGGTGTGCGGGCCGCCCCTCTCTGGGACTGTCAATCAAGGGGGGGATCCGGGGCTTCAGGGAGAGAGAGATGGCTACTGTGCCCCCTATTGTAACCAGCTATTACCAGCATGGGGGAGAGCCAGGCCCCCCACCCCTTCAGCATCCCTCAGCCACAGCTGAGGACTCACACTTTGTCACTAACCCCCCTCCACAGCCACCTCTGTACCCCCCTCCTCCACCACAGCCACCTCGGTACCCCCCTCCACAGCCACCTCTGTACCCCCCTCCTCCACCACAGCCGCCTCTGTACCCCCCCTCCACAGCCACCTCTGTACCCCCCTCCTCCACCACAGCCACCTCTGTAACCCCCTCCTCCACCACAGCCACCTCTGTACCCCCTTTCTCCACCACAGCCACCAAAATAGGGTTTCCATCTGTCTGTATTTTGAGGACAGGATCGGATCTAGGGTTGCCACCTCTTCCCTTTAAACCTGAACACATATTAATTACACAGGTTCTGAGGCTAATTTAATGCAGATAAGGCACCAAGTGAGTTTAATTACCACCTTCATCAGCCACAGAACCTGTTTAAATAATATGTGTTCGGTTTTAAAGGGATGAGGTGGCAACCCTAATTGGATCGGAGATCGGCAGATGTCTCTGCTTACATCCGTCGCTCCATAGGGCTGCATAAGCGTCCGTTCAGGTCCACCTGAAAAACAGACAGGCAAACCTGAACGGAAAGCCCGCGTGAAAGGGCCCTTTTAGGTTTTCTAATAAAAGAGCACAGCAGAAGCTGATTATTTTCATACTATCGCTCTGAAATTGGTTAAAATGACTTATCCAAACAGAGCAGGGTGGGGCCGACATCATTGCTCTGACTTATATGCTTAAGCTTGTACATTTATGCTTATGAGTTTGAGCTCTGCAAACAAGTTGATTGCAGCAAAGAAGGCAGCCTGAAAATAATATAAAAAGCGGTGCACAAAATATTTCTGTGGAATATTCTGTAATTGCCCTAAAAAAATACATTCCCATGTATATGTGTATATGTATGTGTGTGAGTGTATATACAGTATCTCACAAAAGTGAGTACACCCCTCACATTTTTGTAAATATTTTATTATACCTTTTCATGTGACAACACTGAAGAAATGACACTGCTAGAATGTAAAGTAGTGAATGTACAGCTTGTATAGCAGTGTAAATTTGCTGTCCTCTCAAAACAACTCAACACACAGCCATTAATGTCTAAACCACCAGCAACAAAAGTGAGTACACCCCTAAGCGAAAATCTCCAAATTGGGCCCAAAGTGTCAATATTTTGTGTGGCCACCATTATTTTCCAGCAATGCCTTAACCCTCTTGGGTATGGGCTTCACCAGAGCTTCACAGGTTGCCACTGGAGTCCTCTTCCACTCCTCCATGACGACATCACGGAGCTGGTGGATGTTAGAGACCTTGAGCTCCTCCACCTTCAGTTTGAGGATGCCCCACAGATGCTCAGTAGGATTTAGGTCTGATGAGATGCTTGGCCAGTCCATCCCCTTTACCCTCAGCTTCTTTAGTAAGGCAGTGGTTGTCTTGGAGGTGTGTTTGGGGTCGTTATCATATTGGAATACTCTGCAGCCCAGTCTCCGAAGGGAGGGGATCATGCTCTACTTCAGTATGTCACAATACATGTTGGCATTCATGGTTCCCTCAATGAACTGTAGCTCCCCAGTGCCGGCAGCACTCATGCAGCCAAAGACCATGACACTCTCACCACCATGCTTGACTGTAGGCAAGACACACTTATCTTTGTACTCCTCAGTCCTCACCCGGTTGCCACCACACACAATTGACACCATCTGAACCAAATAAGTTTATCTTGGTCTCATCAGACCACACGACATGGTTCCAGTAACCCATGTCCTTAGTCTGCTTGTCTTCAGCAAACTGTTTGCGGGCTTTCTTGTGCATCATCTTTAGAAGAGGCTTCCTTCTGGGATGACAGCAATGCAGACCAATTTGATGCAGTGTGCGGCGTATGGTCTGATCACTGACAGGCTGACCCCCCCCCCACCCCTTCAACCCCTGCAGCAATGCTGGCAGCACTCACGTCTATTTCCCAAAGAAAACCTCTGGATATAACGCTGAGCATGTGCACTCAAATTCTTTGGTCGACCATGGTGAGGCCTTTTCTGAGTGGAACCTGTCCTGTTAAGCCTCTGTATGGTCTTGACCACCATGCTGCAGCTCAGTTTCAGGCTCTTGGCAATTTTCTTATAGCCTAGGCCATCTTTATATAGAGCAACAATTCTTTTTTTCAGATCCTCAGAGAGTTCTTTGCCATGAGGCGCCATGTTTAACTTCCAGTGACCAGTATCAGAAAGTGAGAGCAATAACACCAAATTTAACACACCTGCTCCCCATTCACACCTGAGACCTTGTAACACTAATGAATCACATGACACCAGGAAGGGAAAATGGCTAATTGGGCCCAATTTGTACATTTTCACTTAGGGGTGTACTCACTTTTGTTGCCAGAGGTTTATACATGAATGGCTGTGTGTTGAGTTATTTTAAGGGGACAGCAAATTTACACTGTTATACAAGCTGTACACTCACTACTTTACATTGTAGCAAAGTGTCATTTCTTAAGTGATGTCACAGGAAAAGATATAATAAAATAGTTACAAAAATGTACACTTTTGTGAAATACTGTATATATATATTTTTATAACTAAAATGTTGTAAATGTAAACTCCCATTAACAATCTAGCCGTACTCAACCCATAGCCCCCATATTGTTTTAAATCTGACTCAGATCTAATTTATCAGGAGATTGGAGGAGACTGCTTATTGATCAGTTCTATGGATTCCATAATTCCAGTTTTCTAGTTTGAGTAATATGAACGTCAGAGGGGCATGAAAAGGTCCCCCAGTGATTTCTGTTCTCTATACCTGGGGTTGTCTATAAGACATGTAGATGAAGTAGCTACATATTTACTGCTGAAGAGTAATCCTCTATGAAGGTAAAGTGATGGCTTCAGTTTCCATTTACATATTTTATATGTTCTTCAAATATATTTACAGAGAAATATGGTACCTACCTATTCTCTTTTGGGTCCTCTATGTTTGTCATCTTTCCCATCAGTTTCAACCTCTGCAATCTATCTCTTATCGCTTGAACCTTCCGTTCATTCTTTTTCTTTTCATCCACTTCTTCCTCCACTGTCCTGTCCTTCTCTGCATTTAAGGTGATTGTCTTCTCCTCCTTTTCCAGCTTCATTTCCTCCTCCTTCTCCAGCTTCTTTTCTTCAATTTCCTCTTTCCCTTTCTTTTTTTTCTCTGTTGCCTTCTGCTGGCTTCCTTTCTTCTGTTCCATGGTGATAATCTATAAAGAAAAAAAAGAATTTAGGTGGCTGAACAGATTTTAAACTGGAACTAAATTCAAAACTTTATATCTCGGTTGGCTGTTGGGTTTCCTATCAGGTGTGTAGTGGGCACACAAACTCCTAATAGGAACGGCCAGCTGAAATAGCATTATTCGTTTTGGATAGAGTAGGGAAGGCTTAAACCTCTATCAGGTTTTTTATTTTGCAGTCTTCGCCCTATTAGGAAGATTTCCCTCTACTTCCTAAATTGGAGATGCAACAGAAAATAAGAAATTTTCCTAAAGTGAGGAGAATTCCCATCTTAGACTGTAGTTTCCAGAACATTGAATGATCCACCTTCTACTCTTGCTTTCATGACAACTCTAAAATTTAGTTTTGTCACCAGAACAAGTAAAGGGGGAATCTTCCCAGCCCAGCGAGAACACAGACTACTTGATGTACAGTGGGTGTACAGATTTTAAACTAGAAGTTAATTCAAAACTGTGTCTCTCGATTGGCCTTTGGGTTTCCTATCAATTGTGCATGGGGCATGTAAACACCTAATAGGAACCCAACGGCTAAATGAAGCAGCATTGTTAGTATAGGGAAGGCCTAAACCCCTATCAAGTTTTTTTTCACTGTGGTCTAGTCCCTGCTAGGGAGATTTCCCTCTACTTCCTGAATTGGAGATGCAACAGGAAATGAGAAAAAAAAATCTCCCTAAAGTGATCGGGATTCCCATCTTAGACTGTAGTTCCCATTGGATGATCCACCTTCAACTCTTTCTGTCATGATAACTCTAAAATGTAGGATTGTCACCAGAAGAAATAAAGGAGGAGCCCCCCCAGCGGGAACAGAGACTGCAATAAAAAACTTGGCAGAGGATCAAAATTTTAGCCAGCTTCCCACTCCTTTTGTTAAATGTGGTTGTGGGGTCGGCTACAGCTGATTTGGCTGGCGGCCTATTAAAATGTGAGATGTTACTGTGGGTTCAGCCCCATTCTTAGCTGCATCCTTACTCTGGACCTAACCTGCTAATATTTTTGGACAGACTGAACCCTCCAGCCTGTTCCACGGATACCAGGCTGCCACTTGTAAGTTGATATGTCGGTTTTTCATAAGACTGGTCAGATTTCTATCCTTACCCTTGTAGGCCTATTTAATTTTTCATTTTTATACTAGCCGGTGGGTCTTGGGATGTTTTGTGGATGTGCAGGGTCCCCCCCCCCCACGGTATGACACACAACGACTGGGCGGACTACTTGACATTTGGGGTCGGTTTAGGAGTCTGGATCAAGCAAGGTAAATGTCCCTATATTCCATCCCCGGGTTGAGGAGCAATCGCATACAGTTTTTCATTATTTAACTCTTTGATGTCTGTATAAATTCCTGATTTTTGTTTTCTTTATATGCATATTAGATATGTAACGCCTGGCTCGTTAAGTCCCTGAGGAAGCCTTGTTTAGGCGAAACATGTTGGACGCCAGTTTACAGACATTGTTACAATCAGATCTGTATTTTACTCCTATGTAAACATCTGTAATCTTGTAGTTTATAGTTGTTTGTACTACAATATGCTATAAGTACTTTTGTACCATTTTTACTCCACAGGTACTTTCATACCTTTTTATTCTGAAAACAAAATGAAAATGTTTTTAGTCTACCTTAGTTGCTCTATTTCTGTACAGCACCGCTATAATCCCATTTCCCTTTATTTTTCCCATCCCCATTTCCCCCCTGCCCCTGCCCCTTCCCCTCTCCTTCCATTTTTCATTTCTACTCATCATTTATATAGGAAGTATAGAGGTCACTTACCGTGTTCAGGCTGAAGAGGCGTCCAAATATGCTGTTGACGATGGCCATGGAAATGTCATGGCTGAGGGAGGCCCGCATGCTCCCTCCCATGATCTGGACTTCGTTATCTTCATTAATGCTGGAAGAGAAATAAAAAAGGTGATTGTTTATTCAATTTTTTTTTTCAATAGAAGCAAGAATAGACAATTTATGAGCCTGGGTGTCTGGGCTGGACAAGGAGGGTGCACTTTTGTTATACACCAGTGGTCTCCAAACTGTGGCCCTGGGGCCGAATGAAGCCCTTTGCTTTACTCTATCCGGCCCTTGAGGTATTATTCCTAAAACTGAACTGACACCAGTGATGGGACACTACTCCTCCAACTGACACAAACGATGGGGCACTATTCCTCCCACTGACATCAATGATGGGGCACTATTCCTTCCACTGACACCAATGATGGTGCACTATTTCTGCCACTGACACCAATGGTGGCACACTATTTCTCCCTCTGATACCAATGATGGGGCATTATTTTCCCACTGACACCAATGATGGGGCACTATTCCGCCTACTGACACCAATTATGGGGCACTGTTCCTCCCACTGACACCAATGATGGGGCAATATTCCTCCCACTGACACCAATGATAGGGCACTATTCCTTCCACTGACACCAACAGTGGGGAAATATTCCACCCACTGACACCAACAACAAAGTAAACTAAATGAATTCCGAAAACTAATTTAACTAAACAAAATTAGTTAATTAACTAATGAAAATGAAACACTTTTTTTTTGTTCTGCACATGTCTACCCCCCCATAAGAGTCCCTGTCACAGTCCCCATCAAAGTCTCCATTTACATAATAGGGCCAGATGAAATCCTGCAGCGGGCCACAGTTTGGAGACCCCGGGTCTAAAGCAACAGTGAAATTTGGGCTTTCCATACATTTCGCAACTTTCCATACAAGAACGTGTACATACCACTCCAGCTTTGTGTTCTTCTCCTCTCTCCTCTTCCTTTCTCTCTTCTCCTCCTCCTCGTCCTTTCTCATCCTCCTTTCTCTCTTCTCCTCCTCCTCCTCCTTTATCATCCTCCTTTCTCACTTGTCCTCTTTTCTCCCAACTTTCTCTTTGAAGAAAGTCAGAAGCCTACACATCGCTGTGCCAATCACAAATCACACCATCTTTGTCTACGAGTAAAACTTTCTGAAAGCAATTAATTGCGGTCAGAAATCACTTGCGAATCTTTAGAGGAGAAAAAAAAATAATTTAGCTTTATTTATTAACTTTATCTAAATATCACACAAAATCAGAACTCAAATTAATGTCAATGGAGCGAGGGGGGGAGGGGTCATTAGACAGATACTGAACAACATGGACATGCAATGATGTCTTACGATTTAGAAAAATTTGTAAACCCTTCACTAAAAACAAAGGCGCAGCTCCACCCAACACTGATATTTCTGATATTTTAGCTTCTATGTCTTTGGGAGTCCTATAGGTGAAATCTCTGAGCTGAGTTTCCGGGTCTGTACACCTGCTGTGCTCATTATGAGGGTTCCCCGTGATCCCTGCAATGGGTTTTAGGGTCTTTAGACTAGCTGTGTCCATTATGAGGGGTTCCCACCATCCCTGTACTGAGGTCTGTACACCTGCTGTGCCCATTATTAGGGGGTTCCCACCATCCCTGTGCTGAGTATCTGGGTTTTTAAACCTGCTGTGCCCATTATGAGGAGTTCCTCCATCCCTGCACATATTTTCAAGGTGGGATTGGCTGACAATTCACCACCATAGTTATAACATAGGGAATGTGGGAATATGACAATGATGGGTAATGTGTGGCCCATATATCTATCTATCTATCTATCTATCTATCTATCTATCTATCTATCTATCTATCTATCTATCTATCTATCTATCTATCTATCTATCTATCTATCTATCCTATCTATCTATATGTCTATCTACAGTGCCTTGCGAAAGTATTCGGCCCCCTTGAACTTTGCACCCTTTTGCCACATTTCAGGCTTCAAACATAAAGATATAAAACTGTAATTTTTTGTGAAGAATCAACAACAAGTGGGACACAATCATGAAGTGGAACGAAATTTATTGGATATTTCAAACTTTTTTAACAAATAAAAAACTGAAAAATTGGGCGTGCAAAATTATTCAGCCCCCTTAAATTAATACTTTGTAGCACCACCTTTTGCTGCGATTACAGCTGTAAGTGGCTTGGGGATGTCTCTATCAGTTTTGCACATCGAGAGACTGAAATTTTTGCCCATTCCTCCTTGCAAAACAGCTCGAGCTCAGTGAGGTTGGATGGAGAGCGTTTGTGAACAGCAGCTTTCAGTTCTTTCCACAGATTCTCGATTGGATTCAGGTCTGGACTTTGACTTGGCCATTCTAACACCTGGATATGTTTATTTGTGAACCATTCCATTGTAGATTTTGCTTTATGTTTTGGATCATTGTCTTGTTGGAAGACAAATCTCTGTCCCAGTCTCAGGTCTTTTGCAGACTCCATCAGGTTTCCTTCCAGAATGGTCCTGTATTTGGCTCCATCCATCTTCCCATCAATTTTAACCATCTTCCCTGTCCCTGCTGAAGAAAAGCAGGCCCAAACCATGATGCTGCCACCAC
>BLSH010239309.1:924656-935173 GCA_018402905.1 Glandirana rugosa
AAAAAAAAAAAAAAAATGTAATTGGTGAACTGTTGACCCGTGAATTTGGGGGAATTGTTGATTGTGATCAATTTTCAGTGATTGGCACCATAACTTGTAGACTCTATAACTTTCACAAAGACCAAATAATATCCACTAATTAGGTTTTTTTTTTACCAAAGATAGGTAGCAGTTTGGCCAAAATTTATGAAGAAAAATTACTAATTTGCAAAATTTTATAACAGAAACGAAGAAAAATTCATTTTTTTACAAAATTTTCGGTCTTTTTTTAATTATAGCGCAAAAAATAAAAAACCCAGCGATGATTAAATACCACCAAAAGAAAGCTCTATTTGTGTGAAAAAAAGGACGCAAATTTCATATGGGTACAATGTTGCATGACTGAGTAATTGTCATTGAAAGCTGAAAATTGGTCTAGTTGTTAAGGGGGTTTAAGTGCCCAGTTGTCAAGTGGTTAATGTAAAAAAAAAAAAAAAAATTATAAAAAAAAAAAAAAAATTAAAAATAAATTAAAATTAAAAATTAAAAATACAGATTTCATCTGTGTATTTAGCTGTTTGCATGGAGTTTAGCTTTAAATATTGAATTTCCTGTGCAGGGATAGATACTCTGGTTGTGTGTTGTTTTTTTTTTAATCCATTAAAGTTTATTATTTAAAAAAAAAATGCATTTGAAAGACCGCTGCGCAACTGAAATATCAGCTGGAATCTAAAAATAGCGCAGCCCAGGTGATGGCTTGTCCCTGTAATCAGTGTGTGTTCAGTTATATTCCTGTATAGATCTATTATGTTTTAAAATATATATACAAAAATCAAAAATATTTAAAATCAATAAACTCCATTAACATTAAGGCCTCATGCACACAGGACGTTTTTTGACTGTTTTACAGCAGCTGTTTTCAGCTGCAGATGTTTTTTTCTACAGTAAATAAACTCTCCATCATACTATCCTATGTGTTCATGCACACACAGGCTGTTATCAGCTGTTTTTAGCAGTGACGTTTTTGAGCTGTAAAAAAAACCCAAGACCTGAGGGTTTTTTTTGGACGTTTTTCAGCTGTAAAAACGTTCAAACGCTTAAAAACGTCCAAAAACGCTCAAAAACGTAAATCCCCAACCCTTGTGGACATTTTAGATCAATTGGAAAAAAAAAATGCTGGCCCTTTAAAAACGCTAAAAAACGTGAAAAAACTTGAAAAACGGCAGTAATATAATGCTGGTAAAAGCTGAAAACATCCCTGATAAGCTACTGACGTTTTTCGGCTGTTTTTTAACCACTTCCCGCCCAGCCAATTAACAAATGGCGGGTGGTTCATTATCCTGACTGGATGTCTATTGACATCCTCAGGATAATCCGCGCCCGTGCGGGCGTGCATCGCGGCGATCGGTGGTGCCGTGGGTCAGTCTGACCCACCGCATTACCGATCGAGGTAAAAGGCTTCCATCGGAAGTCTTTTACCAAGTGATTAGCCGTGACCAATCATGGCTGATCACTGTGTAAATAGGAAGAGCTGTTTATCGGCTTTTCCTCTGCTCAGGTCTGCAGACCTGAGCAGTGGAGAGCCGATCGGCTGCTCTTCTGAAGGGAGCGGGTGCTGCGCTGAATGTTTTTCAGCGCAGCCCCCCTTAGGATCACCCCACTGGATCACCAGGGAGCCGACCAGGACCAACAAGGAGCCCCCCCCCCCCGGGACACCCTGAGGAGGCCGTCCAGGGCCACCAGGGAGACAACATGGAGGCCGCCCAGGACCACCAGGGAGCCACCACTAGACCACCAGGTAAGGGCAATACAGTGCACTGTAGGGATGGCACTGTGCCCATATATGATGCCTGCCAGTGCCATCCCTGACAGTGCTATATGCACCAGTGCCCACCAGTGCCACCTATCAGTGACCACCTGTGCCCACCTGTGCCACCTATCAGTGCCCACCTGTGCCACCTAAAAGTGCCACCTATCAGTGCCCAGTGCCACCTATCAGTGCTGCCTATGAGTGCCACGTATCAGTGCCCGTCAGTGTTGCTTATCAGTGCCGCCTATCAGTGCCCATCAGTGCTGCATATATGTGCCCCATCATCAGTGCCAATCTGTACTGCCTCCTCAGTGCCCGTCAGTCTAGCCTCATCAGTGCCCATCAGTGTAGCCACATCGGTGCCCGTCAGTGATGGGGAAAATGTACTTATACAAAGTTTTGTGACAGAAACAAAGAAAACTTTTTTTTTTCCAAAATTTTCGGTCTTTTTTTATTTGTAGCGCATAAAATAAAAACCGCAGAGGTGATTTCAAAAAAGAAAGCTCTATTTGAGGGAACAAAATAAAAAAAATACTGTTTGGGTACAGCGTCGTATGACCGCGCAATTCTCATTCAAAGCGCAACAGCACTGAAAGCTGAAAATTGGTCTGGGCGGGAAGTGTTCTAAGTGCCCGGTATTGAAGTGGTTAAAGTCCTGTGTGCATGAAGCTTTATAAGGACTTATAGAAGATCTGGTTGGAGTTTGATAGCCAACAGATCGGATTAATAGGAGAATAAAAGAAATCTTAGAAGGAGAGGGAAAAAAAAACACAACCTACTTGCCTGAAGCTCAATTCACAACTGAGCTGCTAGGGGGCTCTCTCTACTAGTAAACGTGTTAGCTCTACTGTGATGTCATCAGTGGGCAGAGCCTAGGGAGATTTGAAATCTTTAACCCTTTCACTGCTACAGTAATTTTTGTGATTGCCTTGAACATAGCGTCAGACTTAGCTCAGTGCAGGGAAATTTAAAATCGCAGTCACATGACCAGCAACAAGGAGCTTTAACCCTTTCACTGGCAGAGCAGATGGTGCATGCGTATATATATATATATATATATATATATATATATATATATATAATTTTCTAGCAAAAAAATTTTTTTTTCTGATTTTTTTTTCTCCTAGCAAAAAAAATCAGAACTGCCCCCATTTTGTTCTCCAGGGTCTTTGCTTTCAGAAAATATATTATGTTAGGGGAGTTTTATGTCATTTTCAGATGCTAACATTATTTTTTTAAACATGTACAAAAATGTTTTTTTCTGACAGCAGAGACCCTGGAGAATAAAATGGGGGCAGTTCTGATTTTTTTATGTCAAGATACTAGCGCTGAGGGTTTATGTAATGTAAAATTTAAATTAAAACATACAATAAAATTATTTTTTAGGGCACAAAAATGCAATATTTTATGCATTTTTTGTTTGACAAACTTTGGCGCTATATTTTCCATAGGCGGTTTAAAAGCCCCGCATAGGTCATCATTGTAGAGATAACGGCAAATAGTGGGCTGAGAATTATTGATCTTACATTGGCTTGCGCAGTGATATGTATTTGTATAGCGCAATCAATATTTCTGCACATGGGCGCCGTCAACGCGTACGTTTACAATTGTGCGTGTATATGGGGGGGGCGCCAAAGATTTTGGGCGGATGTTTTAAGTGTTTGGGTGTAAAATGTAATTCTTTACACTTTTTTTAGACTAATGTGACTGGCTCAGTGTTCTCTGTACAGCACTGCTCAGAAACCGGAGAGGTCCGCTGATCCCGGGAACTGTATACATATACATGTATAATGATGAAAATGACCAGTTCTCGCAGCCCCCAGGATCAGTGGACCCCCCCCCCCCCCGGTTTTATTGAGGTTTGCCCCTTTTTACATGTGCATAGCGCTGACATATACCGCAGTGCTGTACATAGAATACTCAGTCAGTAATAATGATGATGATCAGTTCTCGCAGTGTCCACCAGGTGGAGGCAGTGAGCAGCACTCTCACTTCCCGGGATCAGCGGACCTCCCCGGTTTCTGAGCTCAGCCAATCAGGAACTGATACGTCACTGTGAATGACAGGGTGGGTGGGGTTCGGTGCTGTGATGGACAGGGCAGCCGCTGAATAGGAGAGGGGGCGGGTTCCTGGATCGGCTGCTCATTGATGGAAGCTTTGTGTGTTACCATGACAGCGCAACCTTATTTATCTCCATGAGCACCCGCCCTCTCTAAACTCAGTTGCGAGCAGCACCGGGGAGGCAGACAGAGGTGAGGGAAGAGCCCGCCCTACTGACTGTGAGTCCCAAATCACCGCAAAATCCGGGGCGCACGTGCGATCCCATTACTTTCCATGGCACCCCAATCGCGGAGCAATTTTGCTGCCTGACAAATCGCAACAAAATTGCGGGGCATCTGTCATCCAAGTTCCAGAACTTCTAGGTTCACACCTATGCGGATGCGTTTTCCGTGTGTTTTTCCCCGTTTTTGTACCGCGATTTTACTGCGATTTTGCCAAGATTTGCGAATCTTACATTTTTTTTGGGGGGGGGAAATTTGTTGTTAGGCATATTTAAAAATGCAAATCACGACAAAATCGCAGCAAAAACGCATCACAAAAACACCACTTGCGTTTCTGGTGCAGCTCCATTGAAGTCTATGGCATGCAAAACGCAAACTGCAGTGAGAAAAAAGTCCCCGACCCTTTTAAAAAAATGCAATGCCGCAAAATGCACGGATGTGAACTACATCCATAGGAAACCGTGTTAATGGACTGTAGTGCGTTTCTGCAAACTGAAAAACCCAGTAAAAAATGCATAAAGGTGAACCTAGACTTAAGCGACAGCCATCCAGGACGATTTTGCAGCAATTTGTCAGCCGATTGCCATTGAACGTAACATGATCGCAAGCACGTCTTGCATTATGCGATGATTCAAACCTGAGCGATCAGAATCGCAGGTGGAATCACTACCCTTCTGCCGCGATTCGAAATCTCAGGACGCCTGTGCAATGTCATTACTTCTTAGGCTCCATTCACACTATGGCGTTCCGTTTTGTGGGTGGAATCTCCGCGATTGCACCCGCGATTTGGAAATGCCGCAAATCACAGAATGCCCTTGCGATTTCCGCTATTTTGAATGGCACCAAATTGCAGCGCAAACAGAATCCCTGGATGCCCAAAAAAGAAAAAGAACTTCTTTTGGGTGTCGGGCGTCCCGCAATTCTGTTTGTGCTATTTGTGCTAAATCACACCACAATTTGGTACCATTCAAAATAGCGGGGATCGCAAGGGCGTTACACAATTTGTCGCATTTCCAAATCCGCAAAATGGAACGCCATAGTGTGAATGGAAATTGTGAATGAAAGATGTTGGCGCTGACTAGGCTGATATTGAATAGTGCTGATATAAGTACCGTGACTACAATACACTCATGCCGGCACAAATAAAAAGAGATAATACCTCAAACATAAAAAACAACAAAAGCTCACAGACCAAACAATATTGGCTACCATCAATGTAGAATCGCTCTACACAAACATCAAACAGGCAGATGCTTTAAGTGAGACTAGTTGGGCCTTGGAAAAATATTCCACCCTTAAAAAACCCCAAATCCAGTTTCCCACAGAATCACTAGAGATCGCCATGACAAACGATTTTTTTTGGTATGGGGGGAGTTTTATAACAAAACAAAGGGGGTAGCAATGGGGGCAAAATATGCCCCCAGCGTTGCAAACATTCATTTAAATAAATGGGAGGAAGAGTCTATATTCACCAACCAATGGACCCATCTAAAACTATACTTACGCTATATAGACGTCATCCTTGTTGTGTGGGAGGGTGAACCATCACAATTGGAGGATTTTCTGGCCTATATAAATAATAACCAATATGGAGCCAAATTCACCAGTATATGGAACAAAGACGTAGTAAACTTTTTGGTTCTGGAAATCCTTAGAGTGGGTGCACATCTTGAGACCAGCACCCATTTTAAGGACACAAATCGTAATGGGTACATATCAACCCTTAGTTGTCATCACCCAAACTGGACCAGAGCAATACCTAAGAGCCAATTTTTACGAATAAAAAGAAATTGTGACCAGGAAAGAGATTACATCAATCAATCCAATATACTTATAGACAGATTCTTGGAAAAAGGGTACAACAAAAAACAGCTCCTACAAGCTAGGGAAAAGGTCAGAAGGATCGATAGGAACACCTTGTTATAATAAAACTAAGAAAAAATCCAGTGATGGAGAATTCAATTGGGCCTTCATCACTGGATTCAATATTCAACACAAAGAGGTAGAAAAAATATTCAGGAAACACTGGGGTATACAGCAAAAAGACCCCACCCTTAGGAAGATCCTACCGCCTAAACCCAAATCCATATATAGGAGGGCCCCTAGACTTAGAGACTTAGTGGCCAAAAATGTCCCCAAAACCCCTGCTAGACGACCTACATTTTTGGACCGTAAAGGGTTTTTTAGATGTAGGAGGTGTAGAGCATGTAGAATCTCCCATGAAAAAAGCAGGGGAGTCACCACCTTTACATCCCAGACAACAGGGAAAAGCTTTGGAATTAGTAGGTTTATCACCTGTGAGTCCAGGTATGTCACCGATTTGCTCATGTGCCCATGTAATTATCAATACATGGGGAGAATCACCCGTACATTGGCTAAAAGGGTGGGGGAGCACATGGATAATATCAAAAAGGGATTTAGGCTACATAGTGTTTCTAATCATTTTAGGTTGGTCTATAATCGAGACCCCACAAAACTGAGGTTTTGGGGTATAGATAGGGTCGTACCGTACTGGAGGGGGACAGATATGACCAAAGCAATCTCCCAGATGGAAACACGATGGATTCAGAGATTACATAGTTTACAACCCTTGGGATTAACCACTTGCCGACCGCCAACCGCAGGTTGACTGCGACAAGGTGGCTCTATTAGGCAAATCGCTGTCATATGACGGCGGCTGCCAGATCGTGCACTGTGAGCGTGTGCGCGCCGCCGAAGGCACGCTCGCGGACATGTCGGACCATTTTGACACTTTTTTGGGACCATTGGCATTTATACAGCGATCAGTGCTATAAAAATGCACTGATTAATGTGTAAATGCCATTGGCAGTGAAGGGGTTAACCTGGAGGGGGTGCTCTAAGGGTTAACTGTGTTCCCTTGGTGTGTTCTAACTGTATGGGGGCTGGGCTGGCAGGGGGAGGGGAGTGATCAAAGCTTCCATATACAGGAAGCCTGTGATCACTCAGAACGGAGATCCGTGTTTACATGCACGGACCTCCGTTCTTTCACTGTGGGGGGGGCCATCGCGGGTAGCCGGCGGCGATCGGGTCCACCCTACCACTCCCTGGCCCCCCCGGAACACAGTGAGTGTGCGCAAGCTCACAATGCTAGTTGTCGCAGCCTCCGTCAGGTGACGGCGGTTTGCGTTAACAAACCACCTTGCCACCATCACGCTGCAGCGGGCGGTCGGCAAGTGGTTAAAAAAGAATCCAAAATCAACTAAGACTAATGTTTCTTCATTAGAATTTTAGGTATGTTTAGAAACAACTATTGCCATGCATTATGATTGATGCATGAATTGAAACTGTATACTATGGGGTGGAGAAGAATACATTTCAACATCCCTTATGAGAATCTTGATAGGATCTGATAGTATTTCAGTTCCTATTGATTGGGATATATACTGTATATAGGACCGCTGGGAAACTTGTCATCCCATTAATATATACTAGGGGGCGTTTTTATATCACTGTATTGTCAGAATTTTAAACGCCTTTCCTAGGGGTTGGCGTAAAACAGTAAGGCCAAATATATCTAGACATGGATAGTTTTTTTAATAAAGGTATTTTAAATGCTGCAAATGTTGTTTGACATGTGTATGACGATTATAAAATGATTTTAGCTATGTGGTTGTAAGAGGAACTTGGAGGCTGGGTGTGATGGCAGATCCCTATGCAGGTTAGCATTTACCAGACAGCCCGCCCCTTACCTCCATTTTTGTGGAGTACAACCAATCATAGAGCGGCACAGGCATATAAATAAAATTCAGGAACGGGCATGACGTCACTTCCTGAAGACGCCTACACAGCGAAACATACGTTCGAGACGATCAATACAAGCTTTGCTTCCGGGTCCACATTACCCCCGTCGTAGCATCACACCAATTTGAGGCTTGGAGCACACGTTATCACCAGACCCATCAGTGGTACCGGTCCCAACAACCTATGCCGATCACACCCAGTGCCAGGACTTTGGTACTGTAATGTGTGAGTGTAATTTACAGCTTTTTATATTGTTCACTTTTTTGAATAAATGTACTAAACTATGAGATTTTATACGTGGTCTCCTGTGGAGTCATTTTTATCACTATAGAACCAGTCTGCATCTTCAATGGAGAGGAGTCTACTCCCAGGAAACATAAGGTTTTCCAAACATGCTTTTTGACCTTCCTGTGAAAAGGGGTCAAAATTTTCTGGTGAGTTGCCATCTTCACTTTTTGGATGAGCACTAGTGGAATAGTCACTTGCAAAGAGTGAGAAGGATTCACATGGTGTCGGGATACATATATGGACTATTGAGCACTATACAGTATATGCCTATTTCACAGACTTTATTAACATCTAGTTGACATTTTATATTTGAGGTCATACACATACATACCTCCCAACTTTTTTGAGATGTGAACGAGGGACATCTATTAGCAAAAGTATGTAGGCATAGGACACCCCGCCACACCCCCTTAAAGGAAAATTTTAAAAAATAGATTAAAGTGCTTTTTTTTTTTAAGTTAAAGTGCTTTTTTTTTTTACCATTACTATTCCTTTATATTGGCTTTTGAAATTTACAAATGCAGTAATTTAGAAATTGGATGAAAGGTTTAGCACTGGGAAACACTTTTTAAAAGATAGAAAGTGCCCTTTATATACAACTATATAGATCAAACCAAAATGAGGGACAAATGAGAAGAAAAGAGGGACTACTGTTCCAAAGTAGGGACAGTCCCTCGAAATCAGGGACAGTTGGGAGCTATGCACATATGTAAAATTTTTTTGAGCACAATGATTTATATGTCACTTTCATGCAATCATAATTGAATCGATGCAGTTTTTTTTTATAGTGTGAATGAAGCCTCAAGGCCCGTACATATGGTACAATTATCAGTGGAAAAAAGTCCTATGACAGACTGTTGTGTGATAATCGGACCGTTAGTACGCTCCATTCGACAGCCAATTTTCAATTATCGTCCAACAGAAGTTGTATGAGCAAACTAGAAAACTTTTGTCTGCCGACAAGGCGTCGTCCGATTCTCGGCTCGTGTGTACAGAAGTTGGCCAAACAAAAGTTTTAAGTACAAACACGCATGTTCGGAATCCAGGAAGTGTTCAGTCGTGTAAACCTGCGTCCGTAATTCACAATTCACATTCACCTGAACTTCCTCCTTATACGCTCCTAATACGTCACTGCGTTCGGCTTTGTTGAACGATAATTTGACCACCGTCAGTACGCTAGACAAAATCACGGACAGCCAATTTTGAAAAAGGTTGGACGTGCGGTCGTACAACAATCACATTGTTTGTATGCGGCTTAAATGTCACCCCTAATCACAGCACAATTTTTCCGTCCGATAGATCACAACAAAATTGTGGGGCGCCTGTCATCCGAAAGAAGTTATGGAACTTCATTTAAGCAGCAGTTTTGTCGGGCAACAAACCTTAGGCTCTGTTCACACCTGAGCAATCCCAATAGTGGGCGGAATCGCCGTGATTCGAAATCCCGGCAAATTGCAGGCCGCTTGTGCAATGCCATTACTTCTTGATGGCACCCCCAATCACAGCGCAATTTTGCCAGTAGCGGCTTGTCCATTAGGGGGCGAACGGGCGCCGCCCCCCCCATCCATGCGTGCGACCCCCCTGATCTACATATCATGGCGCTGGACTATGGATTCCAATGCAGGGAGTGTTTATTTGAAGCACCTGATTAGAGACAGAGGCTCTAATAGGCTTTAAGAAAGGGTGGGCTTGGGGCGCAGAGCACTGCTTCCTGATCCCACCCTGTTGTGTGACGATAGCGAATTAATTTTCTCTATTTTCACACTAAAGTTCCTCCCCAACAATCAGGAGGCAGGTTACGAGACCTTTTTCCCGATTGGCCAAAGCGTCAGGCAATCCTATTGGATGCCTAGTGCTTTGGCGGAAGAGGAGAAACACGGGGGAGAAAGCCTGAGGAGTGGTCACTGGAGCCGCCGCTGCCCGCACTGGAGGAGGAGAGCCCCACCACATGAGCGGGTAAATGCTCACGGGGGGTGATGTCAGTGCCACGGAGTGAGGGGGGTTTGTGCTGTCTCAGTGCTGCACCGCCAAAGGGGTTGGTGCATGTTTGTCGCCCCCCAAAAGAAGAAAAATCGCGATGCTTGTCGCTCAAAAAGGAGCAGAAGCTTCTTTTGAGTGACAACATCTCGCATTGCGATTGGGGTGCCACTATGAAGCAGTCCCGCAATCTGTCGCAGTTTCCAATCGCAGCGATTCGGAATGGCAACAAACTAAGATACTTAAAAATATGCTTTAAAAATGTTTACAGGTTACCAGTTTAGAGTTACAGAGGAGGTCTAGCGCTAGAATTATTGCTCACACTCTGATGTTCACGGCGATACGCCACGTGTGGTATGAACACCGTTAACATATGTGGGCTTGACTGCTTATGCACGCGAGCACGGGGGGGGGGGCGC
>BLSH010239309.1:942364-956179 GCA_018402905.1 Glandirana rugosa
ACCTTACGACCCTGAACATCACGGGGTCGTCGAGTGTCTCTGTGTGCTCCACCATTACGTCCTCTCCTCCTCCTCTGACACGGACATATGACCACTCGTCCATTACTCGTCCCTTCACATCCTCTCTAACCTCCTCTGTTACGTGACGTGTGTCTCTGTTCTCCTCGGGACGATCTCCTTTGTGTCGGAGGGGGGGACGAGTGGTTCCATTCGGTGTCTCTTTTGATGTAAATCGAGTCGAATGGAAGAAGATCGTTCGACGTCGGGTAGGGTGTGACGTCCAACATGGGAGGAGGGAGAGGACAGGATGTGTCTCTGTGAGCTGCTGGGGCACTACAAGTCCCAGCATTCCAGTAGATGGGGCAACAGCAGTGTGTTTTGATCAGACTGATTTATAGATGAAAGGTGCTGGTGTGTGTATATGTATACTGTGCGTGCATATGTGTGTGTGTGTGTATTGTGACAGTATGCGAGACAAAGTGATAGACGGACGCTATCTGAAGCGCAGTCTGGCCTGGGTTTTCCCAGCCACTGTGGCAGGGCTGGATCTGGGCCGGGTTTTCGTGTCCACTGGAGTCCAGTCTCAGGTGTGGTTAAATGACCAGGAGGAGAGCACAGTGTTGCTCTGGCCTGGGACTCAGAAACACTAGTCTGAGAGATCTACACATTGGGAATTAGTGGCTGAAGGACTCTAAAAGAAAGGTTTGCATATGCTTTTGTTTGGGGGTGTCTGGGACGAGCCCGGCACCATATAGTGCGGTAACCTGTTCTGTTTAGTTTAGCGCCGGATGGCAAGGATTTGTTTTTTTCTATTTTGTTTGTTTATTATGACTGCAACCTTTGCTAATAAACCCGGTCGACTACCGATCAACTTCTGTTGAACAGACATATTGGAAAAAGGCTGCTTAATCAGCTGCTGTGCTTCCAAGTTCTTAGGAGGTAAAGCAATGCCAAGCAATAGCCTGAATATATGATTGAGGAGAAGATGGGTAGATGTAGTTGCAGTTCTCCTGTCTTGAAATGTCTGAGCAATCTTTAGCCGGCAATAAGAATTAGGTACCTATGAATACTGTGTCCTTCTAATAAGTAAGATGAGGCACAAATAGGTTAAATTCCACTGACTTCTTGAATAAGATTAGTCACAACTGCTATCCAGTGTGAATAAACTGTGTTCCAAGAGGCAATAAAGATATGCTGCAAAGACAGTATATGTACTCTTATGTGTGGGCGCTGAGCCCTCTCACCAGTTCCAAGGGACTGTATGAAGATAAACGATCTGGCGCTCAATCGATGATGCTGGGAACGCTGGAACCGATAATCATAGAAACATAGAAAAGTGACGGCAGAAAAAGACTGAGTAGTCCATTTTTTTTTTTTTTTTACATTAACCTCGTTGTCTGACTATAGATTTATGTTTATGCCAAGCATGTTTGAAGCCATTTACTGTTGACTGTATCACAACCTCTGTTGGTAGTTTATTCCAAAAATCAACCACCCTTTCAGTAAAATAATACTTTCTAAGATTAGTTTGGAACTTCCCTCCAGTTAGTTTGAGGTCATGTCCCCGTGTTCTTGATTTTGGTTTCATATTGAAAAGACTGCCCTCCTGAACCTTATTCACCCCCTTGATGTATTTAGGTTTCAATCATGTCTCCCCTCTCCCTTCTTTCCTCCAGACTGTACATATTAAGTTCCTGAAGTTGCTCTTGATATGTTTTATCCCCCAGACCTTTCACCATTTTCGTTACCCGTCTCTGAACTCGTTCTATCTTATCAATATCTTTTTGTAAGTGTGGTCTCCAGAACTGGACACAGTATTCTAAGTGAGGTCTCACTAAAGATCATTATAGAGGAATCAGAACCTCCTTCCTCCTGCTGGTGATCCCTCTACTGATACATCCCAGAATTCTATTTGCTTTTCTCACTGCCTGGTCACACTGTTTGCTCATTGTGCAATCATCTGAAATAAGCACCCCCAAATCTTTTTCTTCTGTAGTGCTGGCTAACACTGTACACCCAATGCTGTACTCTCTAAGGGGATTCTTTTTACCTAGCTGCATTATTTTACATTTAGAAATATTGAACTGCAGTCTCCACTGCTTTGACCAATCTTCCAGCAATGCCAAATCATGTTCCATGTTACAGACACCTCCAGGGATATCAACCCTATTACACACCTTTGTATCATCAGCAAAGAGACATACCTTGCCCAACAAACCTTTAGTTATATCACTTGCATATAGGTTAAATAGAACAGGACCCAGTACAGAGCCTTGTGGTACCCCACTAGTGACTGGTCTCTGTTCTGAGTGAACCCCATTTACAACCACACTCTGGGATCTATCCTTTAACCAACTGAATATCCACTGAACCACCCAAGGGTTAAGTCCTAGCTTGTACAACTTTTGTATTAGATCATTATGCGGAACTGTATCAAATGCCTTGCTAAAATCAAGATACTCTATGTCCACAGCACCACCCTGGTCCAAAACACTGGTAATATAGTCAAAGAATTCAATCAGATTTGTCTGGCACGATCTGTCCTCAGTAAAGCCATGCTGCTTTGGGTCCAGCAAGCTGTGTATTTTTAGGTGATCAATGATCCTTCTTTTCAGAAGTGATTCCGTTACCTTGACTACAATTTATGTTAAACTCACTGGCCTGTAATTGCCAGCTTCTACCTTGCTGCCCTTCTTGTGGATAGGTACAATATTAGCTATCCGCCAGTCATGGGGAACTTCTCCTGTTAGAAGAGATTTATTTAAAAGATTTGTTAATGGTCCAACAACTATATTGCGAAGTTCTCTTAGAACTCTGGGATTAATACCATCAGGGCCCATTGCTTTATTAGGCTTTAACTGAGCCAGTTCCTCAGCTACCACTGTCTCCAGAATACCTAGAAACGAACCATCATTACTAGAACCAATATGATTCCCTAACTTGTTATCATTAGTGCAGTCTGTTTCTGAGAAGACTCAACAGAAGTAATTGTTTAAATGGTTTGCTACATCCTGGTCTCCCTCAACATATGTGCTGTGCCCAGTTTTTATTTTAGTGATCCCATTGTATTTTTTCCTTCTATCACTAATGTACCTAAAAAAGGTTTTATCTCCTTCCTTAATAGTCTTAGCATTTTCCTCCTCTTTCTATGCTTTTGCAGCACCGATAATGTGTTTGGCCTCCTTTTGTCTATTTCTATACTCCTCTCTGTCAGCTGCACCTCCTGTTTCCTTGAATCTTCTATATGCCATTTTTTCCCCTTTACTATCCTACTTACCTCTTTGGTGAACCATATTGTTTTTTTCTTCCGTTTATTCTTACTAACTTGCCTGACATATAATCTAGTTGCCTCCACGATGGTAGACTTTAATAGTGCCCACTGATTACTTACTCCTGTCATTTTACTCCAACCTTTCAGTAAATTTTTTAGAAAATTTAGAAATTTCCCTATTTCAGCAAAATTTGTCCTTTTAAAATCTAAAACTTTTGTTTTTGTATATGATTTTTCAGTTCTTGTTTTAATATCAAACCAAAGACATTGGTGATCACTAGAACCCAAATTCTCCGCCACCTCAACATCAGACAGTTGATCCCCATTTGTCAGTACTAGGTCAAGAATATGATCACCTCGGGTTGGGCTTTTTACTAACTGTTTTAGAGAAACCCCATTCAGTGCTTCCATTACATCCCTGCTCCTGCTTGTAATAGCAGTTTGAAAATTCCAGTTAACGTCAAGCATGTTGAAGTCGCCCATAATCAAAACCTCTCCCTTCATTGCCATTTGAGTTATCTCATCAATCAACAAGCTATCATAATCTTCACTCTGTCCTGGGGGTCTGTATACTACTCCAATTTTAAGGGAAGACCCCTCCCTGGTTGGAAGGCAGACCCAGAGGGTTTCAAGTATGTAATTTGTCTTTTGAATTAATGTTAGTTTTATGCCATTTTTGACATATATGGCAACTCCACCTCCCCTCTTCCCTACTCTGTCATTCCTGTATAGTGTGTATCCTGGTATAGTTATTTCCCAGTCATTTGAATCCTTGAACCATATCTCTGTAATTGCAACAAGGTCCAAGTTGTCCCTAGACATAAGAGCTGTCAGTTCACAAAGCTTGTTGCCTAAACTATGGGCATTAGTGCACATGACATGACAAACACAACTTTCAACTGCTTTCTTTTTATTAACAGAAACTTCAACTGAAGTGACCACCTCATCAGCCCAGTCATTACCAACACAAATCCTCACATTTGTTTCAACCTGCTGGGGACAGAAACTCTCTTCAACAATTATAGACTGTTTGCTCCTGGGAGGTGTAAAGCATCCGCTGCACTCCTTGCGGCTCTCCTGATCAATAGATACGGCTGTTGCAGTAGCTGAGGAGGCTTCCATCCAGATAGAGATGAGCTTTGGATAGTTCCGTTGTTCGCCCACTGTATTGCTGGAGAGCGAACACTAGCTGTATCACCTGCAGATGATTTCAGTTGGCTGGAACACTTTGCTTAGGCCGCAGGCCTAAATCTGATGGCAGCAGCATGCAGGGTTCCTTTCTGATCAATCACGCTATCCCAAGAGGCCATTGTTAGCTCCTCCTTCACCCTAAATAAGTCTCCTACAATGCATTGCACCTCCTAGAAGTCCCCAGCGCAGCACAGCCCGATGGGAAATGGAGTTCTTCACATTAAGGGTCTGTTGACTATTTCCTCGTTCCACCCTACAACTCCCACAAAGCATCATCCTGGCTGCAATTACAGTCTTTTCCAAAAGTAAGCGCTAGAGGGAGTTCCCATGTTAGGCAATGAACACCATTGTCTGTATGCCAGAGGAATATTTCGGAACTCCTGGCTACATATTAATTATGTGTGCCCACTGCTGCTCAACAGAAGTTGATTTACCGATTGAGTTCTGTTGAACAGACATATAGGAAAAAAGCTGCTCAATTAGCTGCTGTGTTGCCAACCATCCACAGAGAGGAGAAAAATGCCTGGAAAAATCCACACTTTGCCATTCGGAGCCAGCTGATTGGTTAACTGCTGAGCTCGGCCTCAAATCAAGCAGCGGGACAGGGCTGGGTGCGTGCCTGTGCGGTGACATCACAGAACAAATCAAACACAACTTTTATTGCCCACTGCCCGATCCAAGGCTGACCACAGCAGTTTACCATTCAGTTGGCTCCACAACTGCACATGCGCAGTCCAGAGCCAGCAACAGGTGGATTTTTTTGAATAAAGCCTTTTCCCACCATCCGCCTGCCACACTGAGGACAAGGGTGAAAAGGTGTGTGTGTAAGGGGACAATGATATAAGGTGGCACTCTGGGGCTGTGGCAGCTGGTGGGAAGCCGGTGTTGAGTATGTCTCTACTAACTTTGCACATATAGAATTTGCAATATTTGCCCACTCCTCTTTGCAGAACTGCTCAAGTTTAGTTACATTTGATGGTGACCTTTTGTGGACTGCAGTCTTCCACAGATTTTCAATGGGGTGTAAAGCAGTAGTAAACTGCTGGGTGTTTTTTTTCCTAACCTGCGTGGTAATGTTGTAATGTGCTACTATGCATCGCATACTAGCACATTATGTTAAACTTATCTGAAAACAAAGCATTCCAGTGCCACCCTGTCACTGCTGCAAGTGCTCCCATCTTCATGGCCAGGTGGTCGTTCCTTCAGAGCGCATGCCCCGGTATGTACACTACCTATAGGTAAAGTCAGAGATGGGAGTTTACTCCCACTTTAAGTCTTGACTCTGACCATAACACCTTTTTCCATGTGGCCTTAGAATCTTCAGGATGCGTTTAAGGTGGTCAGATGAGACTAAACACCAAACAATATGTCTGGTGGAAATCCAATACAGCTCACCATCCAAATAACACCATTCCTACAGTAAAACATGAAGGTGGTAATACCCTGTTATGGAGGTGGTAATACCCTGTTATGGAGGTGGTAATATCCTGTTATGGAGGGGGTAATATCCTGGTATGGGGGTATTTATCTGCAGCAGGGACTGGAGCGCTTGTCAGGATAAAGGCAAAATACCATCAAATTCTTGAGAAAAATCTGCTGCCTTCCGGCAGAAAGCTGTCAATGAGAAGAAGGTTTACCTTCCAACGTGACGATGGCCCAAAGCACACAGCAAGAATGACCACACAGTGGTTGAAGGAGAAAAATGTGAATGTCCTTGCATGGCCTAGTCAGAGTCCAGATTTAAACCCCATAGAAAATCTATGGAATGACTTGAAGACCGCCCTGCTCGTTAGATGCTGTTAAGGTGACACTGCCCATGAGAGGCTCCTGGTGCCTTTACTGAGTCAACAACAGCTTTAAGCCCCCTGCAACTCTGCATGTTGCCAAGCTCGGTGCTCCTCCAAGTGGGCCTGCCCACATTAATGCTGCGTCGTAAAGATGGCTGCCCTGTGGTGGCCTCTCTAAGCCTGGGGTTCCCATAATCTTCTATTGCCCAGGGGCCCCATGAGTTGTCAGTCCGCCCCTGGTCAATGAGCAATGCTTCCTACTGGCTAGATAAATCTAAGTTATGATATGATGAATATCTTAGAAATATGTTATGCTCCACCTTTCTTGTTACTGTCTGTTCACTGTTCAGCAGTGAATGTATTTGAATCCCCTCTTCTATTTTATCATCTCCTCTTCTACATTTAAAGGATTGTTTCCACCACCTATAAAAATTCATAGACTCGCTTGAAAAAAAAAAGCTCTAAGAAGAAAAGTAAAGGAAGAAAGTAGACATGCTTTTTAAATTACAGCTGTAAAAAGCCCACAGCTATAGGAATCTGGAAGTCATGAATACCTAGAGTTACACTAGCCAAAGACAAAGTAACATCTCGGAAAGCTTAACTAGCTATAGATTATAAAGGTATGTGGTTAATAGAGTGGCCTGACACATCTTGTTCTGGTTACTATCAGTATGTGTTTTGTACATCTCTGCAGCTTACACTTCATAAAGCAGAGTGTTAGCTGCTAGGGTGTATATGGTAAAGGCCAACTCCAGCAAAACGGGAATATGTATTCTGTATACATACACTGTGTGTGTGTGTGTGTGTGTATATATATATATATACAGTATCTCACAAAAGTGAGTACACCCCTCACATTTTTGTAACTATTTTATTATATCTTTTCATGTGACAACACTGAAAAAAATGACACTTTGCTACAATGTAAAGTAGTGAGTGTACAGCTTGTATAACAGTGTAAATTTGCTGTCCCCTCAAAATAACTCAACAAACAGCCATTAATGTCTAAACCGCTGGCAACAAAAATGAGTACACCCCTAAGTGAAAATGTCCAAATTGGGCCCAAAGTGTCAATATTTTGTGTGGCCACCATTATTTTCCAGCACTGCCTTAACCCTCTTGGGCATGGTGCTCACCAGAGCTTTACAGGTTGCCACTGGAGTCCTCTTCCACTCCTCCATGACGACATCATGGAGCTGGTGGATGTTAGAGACCTTGCTCTCCTCCACCTTCCATTTGAGGATGTCCCACAGATGCTCAGTAGGGTTTAGGTCTGGAGACATGCTTGGCCAGTCCATCACCTTTACCCTCAGCTTCTTTAGCAAGGCAGTGGTCGTATTGGAGGTGTTTTTGGGGTCATTATCTTGTTGGAATACTGCCCTGCAGCCCAGTCTCTGAAGGGGGGATCATGCTCTGCTTCAGTATGTCACAGGACATGTTGGCATTCATGGTTCCCTCAATGAACTGTAGCTTCCCAGTGCTGGCAGCACTCATGCAGCCCCAGACCATGACACTCTCACCACCATGCTTGACTGTAGGCAAAACACGCTTGCCTTTGTACTCCTCACCTAGTTGCCGCCACACACACTTGACACCATCTGAACCAAACAAGTTTATCTTGGTCTCATCAGACCACAGGACATGGTTCCAGTAATCCATGTCCTTAGTCTGCTTGTCTTCAGCAAACTGTTTGCGGGCTTTCTTGTGCAGCATCTTTAGAGGAGGCTTCCTTCTGGGAAGACAGCCATGCAGACCAATTTGATGTAGTGTGCGGCGTATTGGTCTGAGCACTGACAGGCTGACCCCCCATCCCTTCACTCTCTGCAGCAATGCTGGCAGCACTCATACGTCTATTTCCCAAAGACAACCTCTGGATATGACGCTGAGCACGTGCACTCTACTTCTTTGGTCGACAATGGCGAGGCCTGTTCTGATTGGAACCTGTCCTGTTAAAACACTGTATGGTCTTGGCCACCGTGCTGCAGCTCAGTTTCAGGATCTTGGCAATCTTCTTATAGCGTAGGCCATCTATATGTAGAGCAACAATTTGTTTTTCAGATCCTCAGAGTTCTTTGTCATGAGGTGCCATATTGAACTTCCAGTGACAAGTATGAGAGAGGGAGAGCAATAATACCAAATTTAACACCTGCTCCCCGTTCACACCTGAAACCTTGTAACACTAATGAACGAGTCACATGACACCGGGGAGGGAAAATGGCTAGTTGGGCCCAATATGGACATTTTCACATAAGAATGTACTCACTTTTGTTGCCAGCGGTTTAGACATTAATGGCTGTGTGTTAAGTTATTTTGAGGGGGCAGCACATTTACACTATTATACAAGCTGTGCACTCACTACTTTACATTGTAGCAAAGTGTCATTTCTTCAGTGTTGTCACATGAAAAGATACAGTTGTGCTCATAAGTGTACATACCCTGGTAGAATTTATGATTTCTTGGCCATTTTTCAGAGAATATGAATGATAACACAAAACATTTCTTTCACTCATGGTTAGTGTTTGGCTGAAGCCATTTATTATCAATCAACTGTGTTTACTCTTTTTAAACCATAATGACAACAGAAACTACCCAAATGACCCTGATAAAAAGTTTACATACCCCAGTTCTTAATACCGCGTATTGCCCCCTTTAACATCAATGACAGCTTGAAGTCTTTTGTGGTATTTGTGGATGAGGCTCTTTATCTTCTCAGATGGTAAAGCTGCCCATTCCTCTTGGCAAAAAGCCTCCAGTTCCTGGAAATTCTTGGGCTGTCTTGCATGAACTGCATGTTTGAGATCTCCCCAGAGTGGCTCAATGATATTGAGGTCAGAAGACTGAGGTGGCCACTCCAGAACCTTCACTTTATTCTGCTGTAGCCAATGACAGGTCGACTTGGCCTTGTGTTTTGGATCATTGTCATGTTGGAATGTCCAAGTACCTCCCATGCGCAGCTTCCTGGCTGATGAATGCAAATGTTCCTCCAGTATTTTTTGATAATATACTACATTCATCTTGGATGAGTAGGGAATGGTTATGCGCTGCCAATTACAGTGTAAGGTTAACTGGTAATCTAAGGTGTGTTATTAAGGCTGCTGCTGCCACCTATAGTGTTTCACACCACCTATAAAGTATTGAAAACCAATGAGAAATGTGGAAGCGCTACCTACAAGCAGTAAATCAATAATAATAATGGTAAAAAATATTAAAATGTTTATAATGGGGAAGTAGTAAATGACAAATGCTTAGAATTAATAATAATGAGTAATGCTTCAAAGTGCCTTAGTGCTAACCAAAAAGTGCACGTAAAGCAATATAAGAAACAATGTTATAAAATAAACAAAAAAAAAACACACAAGTGCTTCTCATAAAGTGCATATGAATCCAGTAGATTTATAATATTGATAGATGTGCAAACAGTGCTAACAAGTAAAGTGCTGATGGCATCAAACAATGAAATAAACTGAAAGTCTACAAGTGTGAACAAAGTCTATGGGAAAACATATGTGAAGGAATCCTTTCTTGTGAGGAATATAACAATCCACAGGTGGATGGTAAGGATAAATAATGGCGTGCTCCCCTCACCGGGTAGAGTGGACCCTCACCTCTAGAGAAGACCCCACCGGGTCTAGTCTCACATAGGTGCTGTCTCTATAACATGCAGAACCGTGACCACACTGTGTCCTCCACCGGATGAATTGGAGGCTCACCTCAAACAATGACCCCAATGGGTCTAGTAGAGCATGACTGATGCGGGTATATGTCCGGGTAGTACCCCGTTGTGGCTTGTAGTTGGAATCCCCTTATTAGTTTCTCCGATAGTAGATCACCATGTAAACAAAAAAATATCTCCAATAGTGCAATACGTATTTACCAAGGGTGAGAGAAAATGAATGCCATTGCCCCACTTATAATGCACTCACATTTATTAATAGAAAAAAACAGCATAAAATCCAATAACATCTGCGATAAAATGCATATAGATCTCACATGTCAGGTGCAAGTACGACCGCCAGGCTGGACCTCTACATGGCTTGATCTGGAGGAGTAACTCCATGAGTGAGTGAAAGAAAAGTTTTTGTGTTATCATTCATATTCTCTGAAAAATGGCCAAGAAATCATAAATTCTGCCAGGGTATTATACTGTGTGTGTGTGTGTGTGTGTGTGTGTATACATATATTATGACAGCTGGCAGATAAAGACGCCTGGTTGCGTGCAGGATGGCAGGTACATCTGCCCAAGATTCAAAGTGTATACAGACTTATACTACTAGGGGGAGTGCTGAGTCTTGCAGGTGTAGAGGTAATGAGTCCAGCTGAGGTGAGCTGGCTCATTAAGACCTCCACATAAACTCCCAGCAAGCATAGGTGAGTGCTCCACCCTGGAACCAGGTTCTGTGTCAGGTCAACAGACTGGGGAGTGTAACAGCTTGTCTGGTAAAAAGCCTGTGTGGCTGACTGTTCAGTGAGAGATAGGAGCTAGGTATAGCGGTAGGCTCTACCCAGCTGACAGACAGGGAAACCTATTGTGTAGTCAGTGGCCAAGTGGCCTAGGATTTATTTTGTTGTTTGTTTTTGTTTTGCTGTTTTTCACATTGTATCTAGTGTGAATAAACTACCTTTTTTTTGTTTTTTTCTGAAACTGCTGTCTCGCTGTGCCTAAATTGTGTAGTGTACCCTTCCAGGGGGTCAAACACACCCGCTGCCGAGCTAACTCCCTTACAGTGGTGGAGGATGCGGGCAGTTTATTTTTTGTGAAAGGCCAGCATGGAAGAAATACTGAGACAGCTTGCTGTAGCGAAAGCTAATCAGCAACAAACGAATGCTAGTCTGCAACAAACAAATACTAGTCTACAACAAGCAAACGCTAATCAGCAGCAAGCTCTCCAGCAAAGTATGGAAGCACAGCAGCGAGCTCACCAGAAAAGTATGGAAGCACAGCAACGAGCCCAGCAACAATCTGAGGCTCGCTTAATTGAGCTGTTGCAGAAGCAAGAACAGAGACTTCAACAGCAATTGGATGCCATAACACAACATCGTCCGCAGACCAGTGAGGCAAGTGGTTTCAGTAATACACCATCATTTTGTGTGAGCCATGTATTGCCAAAAATGACTGGAGCGGATGATCCGGAAGTGTTTCTGACCACATTTGAAAGGACTGCTGAGAGAGAAAAGTGGCCTAAGGAACAGTGGGCTGGATTGGTGGCTCCTCTATTGGCTGGGGAATCGCAGAGAGTGTATTATGACTTAGAGCCGGACCAAGCAAAAGACTATGTTGTGCTAAAAACAGAAATATTGGCACGGCTGGGTGTCACCCTGGCTGTCCAGGATCAGCGTGTGCATAACAGGACTTTCCAACTTGAAAAGCCCCCCAGGTCGCAAATGTATGATCTCATTCACCTGGGCAGGAAGTGGCTGCAACCTGAAACTCTGACAGCACCAAAGATTGTGGAATGTGTGGTAATGGATCGGTTCCTGAGATCTCTACCTACTGCTATCCAAAAGTGGGTAAACCATGGAAACCCGGATAAGGCCGACAAGCTTGTGGATCTGGTAGAGAGGTACTTGGCTACAGAGAACCTGACCGCCTCTCCCATGGACTAATGGACTTTCCACCCTAAGACCAGACCATCCCCAGCGGCGGGTAAGATGACTTCAAGGGGTAAGGGTGGAGAGTGTGAGAGGGCGGGAAGTTTGCATAATGTATGGCGACCGCAGTCAAAGTCGCAGGAAGCAGCGAAAAAGTTTATTTGTTATCGTTGCCGGCAAGAGGGACATATTGCAGCCAATTGCCCAGTTGTGGATGAGCCTATGGAATGTTACTATCTAAGAGACAGACGTCGGTCGCTGTTTGCGACAGTTGCATGCACTGCCACTCGGGGAACTGAAAAACATTTATGCAAAATGTGTATTAATGATAAAAGTGTTGTTGTGTTGCTAGATTCAGGTAGTCTGGTAACATTGATCAAAGCTGAATTAGTTACTACAGAGGTCTCTAGGAATAACAAGGTGGCTGTTATTTGTGTACATGGGGACACCAGAGAGTATCCTGTGGCTAAAGTGGTTTTTGAGACCCCCAAAGGTACCCTAACTCATCAAGTGGGGTTGGTGCCTCACTTAATACATGATGCTATTGTGGGGAGGGATTTTCCAAAATTCTGGGAACTCTGGCATGGTCCTGAACCCCCCACAGAGGCCAGGAAGAAGAAACCCAGGTATCCTCTGAGAATGGTGAGACTTCTCCAGATTTTCCCTTGTCGGGGTTGGCAGGAGAGACTCGGGAAACTGGGGAGGAACCAACATCTTCAGACGTAAACATGCCGTCTGTAGAGTTCTCGGATTTAGAGGTTCACAGGGAAAATTTTGCCACAGAACAGGTAAAAGACCCTACTCTGATAAAGGCACAGGAAAATGTGGTAAAGATAAATGGTGAATTAGTGAACCCAGATCAGTCTTGCAGTTACCCATACTTTATGGTGGAAAGGGATCTGTTGTATCGGGTTGCCCAAAAGGCGGATGAAACCATTGAGCAACTTGTGGTACCCAAACCCTATAGGAAGTTGGTATTGGAATTAGCTCATGGGCACATTTTGGGAGGTCATTTGGGGGCGGAGAAAACCAGAGCGAGAGTATTGCAAAGGTTCTATTGGCCTGGGGTCATGAAGGAAATAGAAAAGTATTGTTCCTCCTGCCCTGTGTGTCAGAAGTCGGCACCTTTGTCGCATTTCCGTAACCCACTGGTACCTCTCCCCATCATTGAGGTTCCCTTGAGAGGATCGCAATGGATTTGGTTGGTCCGATACTGAAGTCCGCTAGGGGGCATCAGTACATTTTGGTCATAATGGACTATGCCACCCGCTATCCTGAAGCGATCCCTCTTAGAAATACCTCCGCCAAGACGATAGCCAAAGAGCTATTTCTGTCCTTCAGCCGTGTCGGTATTTGTAAGGAATTGCTTACAGACCAGGGTACCCCATTTATGTCCAGGGTAATGAAAGAGCTGTGCAAGTTGTTTAAAGTGACACAATTACGTACATCTGTGTATCGCCCTCAAACAGATGGGTTGGTTGAAAGATTCAACAAAACCCTAAAACAAATGTTAAAAAAGGTGGTGGATCGAGATGGAAAGGATTGGGAATGTTTAATACCCTACTTGATGTTTGCTATTCGGGAAGTACCACAATCCTCTACCGGGTTCTCGCCCTTTGAGTTACTCTATGGGAGACACCCAAGAGGGCTGTTAGATATCGCCAAGGAAACTTGGGAAAGTGAGAGTTCTCCCCACCGTAGTCTAATTGAGCATGTTGCTCTAATGCAAGATAGAATTGCACAAGTAATGCCAATCGTCAAGGAACACTTGGCCCAAGCGCAGTTAACACAGCAAAGGGTGTATAACCGCAAGGCCAAGACCCGTACTTTTTCACCAGGGGATAGGGTGTTGGTACTAATCCCTACGGTCGAAAGCAAATTCCTGGCCAAATGGCAGGGCCCTTATGAGATAATTGAACAAGTGAGTGAGGTGAACTACAGGGTCAGACAACCAGGACAACGAAAGCCAGAACAGAT
>BLSH010239382.1:30666-48617 GCA_018402905.1 Glandirana rugosa
CGTGTAACACCAAACTTCAAAGACCCATATTTGATAGTCCGTATCCTCTAAAATTTCCGTGGTTCTAGTATATATTTCTATTCTTTTCTTAAATACTACAATTTTTTTGACGCCTGAATAAACAAATGTCTTTTTTCTAATTTTGTCAGTTTGAAGTGTTTTAATGTAAAGCCAAAATAGATACGTATCATATTTATATAGAGTAGTCGTGTTATTGGTAACTAACAGAGTATTTGGAACACTAGACGTACATATGGAATAGATAAGTAACTAGTGCCCAGTAAGGAAGTGGTTAAAGATCTATTACCTTCTTTCCCCTGAATGAGTAGATTTAATATCTGGAAAACATGTTGAGAAGTGGTCTCCTCATTCTGCAAGTATTGGCTGTAAATTTGCAATATAACAATGTTTCAATGAATAGATAAGGTATACATGCAGATCACAAGGTTTATGAGACAATCAATGGTTATTGTGCTGATGAGATATATTTATACTATGCATAGATAAAACCGAAATGTAATTTTGTGAAGTTTGACTGTTTTAATCTTTTTTCTGTAAACAAATAAGTCCGCAGTTTTTTTAACATCATAAATTCTTTTCTTATCTTTATATATGATCTTGGTGCCTTTAAAATCTCCTATGCCTGATAGTTTATACCCAGAAACTTCAAACCACAATGTGCTTTAAACAGATTTAACCACTTGCACCCAGGTTCGCATTTGCATGTAAGCACAAGGGGTTAGTGGCACTTTAAACATTTTTTTAATTATCATTTCTTTTATTTACTTTTTTTTTAACACTGTGCCTTTCATTTTTTTATTGTCAACTTTATTGCTATCACAAGGGATGATAATAGTATGTAATATGTAACTTGTAATAGTATGGGCTGTGACAGGACCTATTTATGTAGAGATCTGGAATCTTTTAGACCCCAGATCTCTCCTCTGGTCTCCAGATTGGCTTGATCAGATGCTGTACAAGCTGGTAACAGCTTGCCAACAAACAAACTACTACTAGTAGTAGTAATAGTAGTAGTAGTTTATTTTGAACATTTACACTAGTGGTTCTTAACTCCTGTCCTCAGGACCCACCAACAGGCCAGATTTTAAGTATTACCTTGGGGAGATGCAGACTAGAATACTGCAATCACTGAGCAGCAAATGATATCACCTGTGATGTATTTCAGTTATCCTGCAAACCTGGCCTATTAGTGGGTCCCGCGGACAGGAGTTGAGAACCACTGATTTAAACAAATATAAACATAAAGAAGAAATAGCAAAGTAATTATACAGTTAAAAAAACAAACATATAAAACTTTAAACAAAAAATAATTTAGTTTACATATCCAAAAAGGAGTGGAAAGAAGTTCCAGCTTATTTAATCCCACTCCTTCTCTGTAATTAATAATAATACATTATCAAGCTTTTCATCAGTATAAAGATATACACTAATAATTCTAATATATTATACTAATAACTAATAATCTTGCTATACAATCATAAATACATACACACATACAGTATATGCATACATACATATATATATATATATATATATATGTAGCCAGGGCCCTGACCTCTGTGGGCCTGATGGTGACCTTTAGAGTCAGGGGAGGCTGAACATCCATCCTTACAGTGTGGGTTACTGGGCATGGTGGGTGTGATGCAATACAGAATATAGTTGGGCGCCAGACACTTTGAGAATGCTGAAAGAGATTTATTTTCTCTTATGACCTGTAGAGAGAGGGTTAGGGCCAAGACGCCCTTAGAACTAGTGCAACGGCACTTTTTGCAGACTCAGAGACTTTAAGCAGAACAGTGTAATAGTTTCACAATTCAAAACTGTGGTGCTAAAGAATGAACCTGTGTCATGTACCTGGTTACCTCATTGGGATGAAGTGCGCCATCTTCGTGAGGCAGTCAACGACCATGAATATAGTTGTGTAGCCTGCAGACAGGGGCAATTTTACAATAAAATCCATTGAGATCTGCGCCCACGGGCGCTCAGGGATAGGTAATGGATTTAATAGACCCCAAGCCTTAGTTCTTTCTGTCTTATTCCTGGCGCAGACAGAGCAGGCATTGACATAATTTTTACAGTCCCCTTTCAGCTGTGGCCACCAAAAGGTGCGTAAAAGTAGTTTGGCTGTCTTTCGGTGGCCGAAGTGTCCGGCTAGGTGGTGGTCATGGCAGAGTTTAAGGGCAGACAGGCGGAGTTCTTCCGGCACAAAAACTTGTGTACCCGACCACCATAACCCATCCTTGATGGAAAGTCCAGAATCTGCGGGTATGGTGGAGCTGGCCAGCGTTTGCCTGATCTGGGTCAGAAGATCTTCCTGAATTAGGAGAAAATGGTGAGCTGGTAAGATGGTGTCAGGAGGGGCTGCTTCTCTATAAAAATTGGCGAAGCCAACGAAGCGCTGTTCCGCCTTTCTGTCCGCTGGTGGGGGCCAGTCCACAATAGCTGTGACTTTCTGGGGATCCATAGTCATGCCCGTAGTGGAGATGTGGAACCCCAAGAAGGCGATCTCTGTGCGCTCAAAGGCACACTTTTGGGCCTTGACATACAGGCCATGCTTCCGTAGGCGGCTGAGTAAATTTCTGACATGCTTCCGATGTTCCTCCAGGGAGGGGGAGAAAATAAGGATATCATCCAGGTATACTACCACAAACTGGTCAAGAAAGTCCCTGAAGATATTGTTGACCAGATGCTGAAATGTGGCCGGGGCATTGCAGAGCCCGAAGAGCATGACCAGATACTCGAAATGGCCGAATCGGGTCCGGAATGCCGTTTTCCATTTGTCCCCCTCCCATATACGGATCAAGTTGTAAGCCCCTTGGAGATCCAACTTGGTGAATATAGCTGAAGAGGCGTTGGAACAGTTCCGGAACCAGAGGCAGAGGGTGTGGTCTTTCTTTTCAACGAAAAAGATCCCAGCCCCTGCAGGAGAAGTGGAAGGCCGAATGAAACCCTTTTGCAGGTTTTCCTTGAGATAGGCTTTGAGAGCCACAAGCTCCACTTCAGAGAGAGGAAAGATCCTACCTCGGCCCCCGGCAACAGGTCTATCGGGCAATTGTATGACCGATGTGGAGGAAGGGTGTCCGCCCCTTTCTTACTAAACACATCCAAGAAGTCTTGGTATGCCTCGGGGACGGCAAGGCGGGACTCCTGGTCCGGATCAGGGTTGATGGAAAGCACTGCTGGAGATGCTCTCTGGGGCGATTGGAAGCAATTGCTCAAGCAGTATGGGGACTGGAACCAGATTATTCCCACGTTCCAGTCAATGTGAGGACTGTGTGCTCGGAGCCAAGGAAGGCCAAGGATCACGAGAAATAACGGGGAGGAGATGGCATCCAAAACTAGAAACTTCAAGTAGCCTTCGGGCCGTCCGGGCTGGCAGAGGGAAGGTCTCTTGGGTCACTGTGCCCGACTTGATGACTGACCCATCGGCTAAGCGGATAGACATTGGGCGCTCCTTGAGCCTGAGAGGGACCCGATGTTGGGCAGCAAAAGACAAGTCGACGAAGCAACTGCATGCTCCCGAATCCAGGATAGCTAAGACTTAGATGTTCCTGTCGGGGAGCTGCAGACAGATGAGGAGGGTCAGATGAGGCTGAGAACTAGGCAGAGATAGCACTTCCCCTGGGACAGGCATGGGGGCCTTGCCAGTCTTGGCGGGGCAACTCCTCACTATGTGCCCTGAACCGCCGCAATAGAGGCACAAGTTGTGGTCCATCCGCCGCTGTCATTCCTCTGAGGACAAGGATAGGTGGACGAACTCAGTCTGCATAGGCTTGGGATGGTCTTGAGGAGGGGAGGAGGAGGTTGCCATTGGGCTTGGACCTGGAGGGATAGACCCTCGGGAAGACATCCAAGAAGGGAGCAGAGATTCTGTGGCCCTCTCTGCTCTGCGCTCCCGCAGGTGACGGTCAATCTGGATGGCCAGACTGATCAGCGCTTCGAGGGTATGGGGTACCCCGACGCGCACCAGCTCATCCTTAAAGGATTCAGAAAGTCCCAGCCAGATCTGGTGACAGAGGGCCGCGTCATTCCAGGCTGTATCAGCGCTCCAGTGCCGGAATTCAGATACATAGTCCTCTACAGGATGGCGGTCCTGCTGGAGAGCATAAAGTGTGGCTTCTGCGGTGGCTACCAGGTGTGGGTCCTCATATAGTTGGCCCATAGCATGAAAAAACCTGTCCAGGGTGGTGGTCTCAGGAGCCTTTTGCTCCAATAGGTGATGGGCCCAGGCCTGTGGGTCATCCTGAAGAAGAGAGATCACCAGGCCCACCTTGGTGGCTTCCAAAGAGAACGTGCGGGGCTGGAGAGCGAAGTACAGATTGCAGGAACTGCGGAAGGCTCTAAATTTCTTGCAGTCCCCCACAAACCGCTCAGGCATAGGCACCTTAGGCTCCGTGGGCAGAGTCACTATGGTGCAGGGAAGTGTGTGGCCCCTGCTGGAGGGGTTAGGAGTGGCCAGGTCCTGGACTTGGTTTTCCAAGCGTACATATCCTTTCTGCAGGGTTTTCACTGCTTGGGTTAATCCAGCAAGGTGTACACATAGTTCCTCCATGGGAGAGGGCCCCGGCGCAGACTCTGACATGGCTGTCCGTTTCTGTCACGTACCTAGTGGTAGAGTCTGGCTTATGCAGGGGCAACCTCTCTTGCGGCCCTGGTTCGAGAACCCCTGATAGTGGGAACAGGGAGCACAGGAGCACAGGGGGGCACGAGGGCTGGACAATGTTCAAATGGTAGGCAGAAGTCCACTGGAGCTCATGCAAGCAGGAGAGTAGTGGTTCAGTCCGGGTCGGCAACTGGCGGGCGGCGTGGTACAACGGGATCAGGCAAATGGATGGTCGGGTACAGGCAGGGTCGGCAACATGCTGGCAATGGAAGTACAAAGGGATCAGACAAGCGTATAGTCGTAGGCAGGCCGGGGTCAGATGCAGGCAAATAGCATCAAGTCCAGAGGGTAGCCGGGGTCACAGAAGCAGGAAGTCACTCAACAGTAGTCACTGGGGGTCACAGGTGCAGGGAACGCTGTAGAACGGACAGCACTGGCTACTGGGTCTTGCTGGTTCAAATAGGGCCGTTTGGCGCAGTTTCCGGTGCGTGCGCACGCACAGGCGCGCGCACCACAGCGGAAACACCCAGAATAGCTGTCTTTTCCTGACAACCTGGAGTAATTTCCTTAGTTGGTTGAACTTGTACTTGACTTCAATTCAGATCTAACACATACCAACCCTGTTGTGCAGAACTGGCCTCCATCTCGCAGCCTCCTGCTGCAGCTTTAATCCCCACTGCCACTGGGTTCCTAGTGCTCCACACAACCGACCACCATATCTTCTAAACTTCACCCACGCTAAACTGCTGGGCCTTTTTCCTTAACAGAACTCAGCTCACCTGCTGAACCTTCTTGCAAGCTTCACCCCTTTAGCCTCCTGGGTCCCTAGCTTGACTTTCACTGAGATTTTCCCACCTCTTCACCGTCCCTGGCTGGCAAAAAGAGCTGATTTGGTACTCTCTCTCAACTTTGCCCTCCAGACTAAAAGAAGAGGAGTGTTGTCCCTTCCAAAGGCAACAGTTCCCCTTTACCCCTGGCCTTGGCTCACGATTTGCAGCTGGTCACAGGAATGACAGTCCTCCCCCGACTGGCGACTGTGTCCTTTCACCTCTGGCAAACAGGGGTTCTCCGGCCGGCAGAACCCTCAAAACTCGGTTAGGCTTCCTTGCACTAAGCCCCAACATCTGCAACTCCTTCCTCTCCTGGGTAGGCCTCAAACTGCCTAACTCCCATGAACTCCCAGATAGGCCCCAGGCTTCTGGCATAGCAGCCGGGAGCTTTTAACATATGTCCACCCAGACAGCCATATAGGTGGCACAGAACCCCCAATCACCTGACTCCTTTCCAATAAATAGGCTCTCCTAGCAGGCCATGGACCAAAGAAAACCCAACCCATTGGCCAGAACAACCTATCCACTTACATTCCAAGTTAATTTACACCTTGTCAATACAGTGGCAGGAATAACAATGCCACCTAGTGGCAGAGGAGCGAGATGCATCAACTTGGAACTGGAGAGGAAATCAGAAAATCCTACAATAATCAGCCAGGTTAGACTAATAAAAAAAAAAAAATCTTTGTTCTCAAGCCTGAGAACTGATGTCCTGGCAAAACATGGACAGGAGGGGTAACAGGGAAAGGCAACTGGTAACAATGACGTATGGTGTACCACATGTAACAGGTATAACACAAATGTTAATAGCAAATCGTTTTCTTCACATAAGCAACAAATTTACACTGGTATTTACAAGTTGGAGACGTGGTGTACCACGTAATCATCATAAGGGAGTTGTGAATAAACCACTCACATATACCTATCTATCTAACTATTATTTACACCCGTAAAAGGAGAAAAGAGAAATAGTAAAATGGTCTCTTTGCTGGAATCATCATGTCTCCCTAGCCCGGGAGAGTGGAACAGGTGCAGCAACACCTAGAAGAGAACACAAACAGCAAGAGAGTACATGCTATTGTCATAATAACCTGTAACACTCTACTTACATTAGTGAAATTGGTTGCTCACCCCTAGCAGGAAATCAGTTGCATCAAAAAGGAATAATAACCACACATTAACAGTTGGAAAAGGGCCCCATCCCCTTCAAGGGTGGCACCCCTTTCCCATCATATCGAAAAAAAATTGCAACAAATGAGTTAAAGCAAGATTGTAAATAACTCTGACAGATTGGCACTCTCCCTCCACCCGGTGGTCTGCACAGTCCTCTCAAATAAACTCTAAGTCCTTTGATCCAATATATGGAGAGATAAATCCTATCTGACTAACTAATACATTTTCCCATTGTCCAGTAATGCAACATTATTATTAGTTCAGTTTCTCGCCCCCTTTTTTTTTATTTCCCAGTAGTTTCCCCTCCCTTCATAGGGGACAACTCCTGGGTATGGGTTGCTGTCAGGAAAATTGCCATCTACGGCCATCCCAGACTGTCCGTGTGCGTTCGCCGATGGCGCCAGACAGCCTATTTAGGCGTCCTGCTCCCTGTAGCAGATGCTGTCTGTTCTGCAGCAATTCCCGTGTTCCCTAGTGACCTGAAACCTGTGCACTTCCTGTTCCTGTGACCCCGGCTTGACCTGACCATCCATGCTTCCTGCCTGAACCAACCTCTGCTTGTCCACGACCACTCTTCTGCCTGATCCTTCTGTACCTCGCCTGCCTGCTGACGAACCCTGCCTGTGTCTGACCAACTATCCGACTGATCCCTCTGTACTGCTTTGCCTGAACGTTGCCGACCCGGCCTGAACCACTACTCTTCAGTCTTGCACGGACTTCTGGAAGACACCTTACCATCATCTGTGTCTAATCCAGCCCTCATGCTCCCCTGTGCTCCAGCGCTCTCTGTCTGCTCTACCAGGGGTTCTGGAACCAGGGCCGTAAGAGAGGTTGCTCCCCGCATGAACCAGACTCCGCCGCCAGGATTGTGACAGTAACAGACAGCCATGACAGAGTCTGTGCGGGGACCCTCTCCTATGGATGAACTATGTCAGCACCTGGCCGGCCTTACACAAGCCGTGAAGGGCCTACAAGAGAGCTACGTGCAGCTCGAGGAGCAAATACAAGAGTTCTCTGCGCCCACGGCACTTGAGACTGTACCTGCTGCTACCGCTCATACTGTTGTGGCACTACCCCCCGAACCCCGGGTCCCCATGCATGAACATTTCTCAGGGGACCGCAAGATGTTTCAGGCGTTCAGAACTGCCTGTGAACTGTACTTCTCACTACATTTTCCCTGGAGACCACCAAAGTGGGCTTTGTGATTTCTCTTCTGCTCGGAGACCCCCAGGCCTGGGCTCACTGTCTCCTGGAGCAAAAAGCAGCGGCCGTGTCTAGCCTGGCCCAGTTCTTCCTTGCCATGGCTCAGCTATACGAGGACCCACATCTAGCCCCCTTAGCCGAAGCCGCCCTCAATGCTCTCCAGCAGGGACGGCGGAAGACTATGCCGCAGAGTTCCGGCGTTGGAGCGCCGACACGAACTGGAATGATGCGGCTCTCTGCCACCAGTTTCATTTGGGATTGTCCGAAGGATGAATTGGCCTCTGGACGCCCTTGTTAACCTGGTCATTCAACTCGACCGGCACTTCCGGGAACGCAGGGCTGAGCAAACCAGGGGCTCAGCACGCTCTGCCTGGATGCCTCCCCGGATGCAGAGTTACCCCAGTCCAGGACCCCCGCCTGCGGATCTGCCTGAACCCATGAAACTCGGACTTCTCCGTCCCTCTCTTACTCACGAAGAGAGGCAACACCGCAGGATTGACAACCTGTGCCTCTACTGCGGTGAACCTGGACATTACATCAGAACCTGCCCAGTTAAGCTGCACAAGCGCCCTACAGTTGCACCCAGTGTCTCGCCTGTACCACCACAAAAGGTTACTCATTTGGCCCTACTCCTTTCTTTGCAGCTCGCAGATGAGAATATTCCGGTTCACACCATCATAGACTCCGGAGCTTGCAGTTGCTTCCTGGATCAGACATTTGCTGCCCATCACCAGATTACTCTACAACCCAAAGCACACCGGATGGTGGTGCACCTAGCCGATGGATCTACAATTAACTTCGGACTCGTCACATACGAGACCACTCCGCTGCCTGTCACCACTGTTGCACTTGGATGTTATCTCATCACCTCTCTTTCCTCTTCCTTTTCCTCATCTTCAGCTTTCCCTGGCTACAGGCTCACAACCCCGACATAAATTGGAGCAGGGGTAAAGTCAGGTTCCGGTCCTCTTATTGTGCTCAACATTGCCTGCAAACGGGCACTGAAACGGCCCAAATCCTGCTATGCCTGGACTCTGACCCAAACCCTGAAACCAGCCGGGCCGTTCCACCCGTATACCACACCTTTTTGGATGTGTTTAGTAAAAGGGCGTGGACAAGCTACCACCTCACAGGCCCTATGATTGCCCCATCGAGCTCCTTCCTGGGGCAGAAGTCCCCTTCGGACGTATTTTCCTTCTTACCGAGCTCAAACTGGTGGCCCTCAAGTCCTTGATGGATGATAACCTGAAGAAAGGGTTTATCCGCCCGTCCACATCCCCAGCAGGAGCAAGAATATTCTTTGTGGAAAAAAAAGACCACTCCTTGCGACCCTGCATCGATTATAGGAAACTCAGTAAAATCACGGTGAAGAACCGCTACTATCTCCCTCTGGTACCTGACCTCTTCCAACTGTTGGGAGCATTTACCATATTCACCAAGTTGGACTTGCGGGGAGCCTACAATCTGGTCCGCATCAGGGAAGGCGATGAGTGGAATACCACCTTCCATACTCGTTTTGGCCACTACGAGTACCTGGTTATGCCCTTCAGGCTCTGCAATGCCCCCGCAATGTTCCAACACTTCGTGAATGATATCTTTAGAGACTACCTAGACCTGTTCGTGATCATATATTTAGATGACATTTTGATTTTCTCTGCCAATCTGGACGAACACCGTCAGCATGTAGCCAAAGTATTAAATCGCCTCCACCAGCACGGGCTCTACGCTAAAGCGGAGAAGTGTGAATTTGAGCAATCCAGCATCCCCTTCCTGGGATTAATCATATCTGTCACGGGAGTCACCATGGATCCGCAGAAAGTGGCTGCTATCCTGGAGTGGCCAGTACCGGTGGATAAGAAGGGAGTCCAGCGGTTTATTGGATTCGCCAACTTTTACGGGAAATGTATTAGAGGGTTCTCGGCCATCATCTCACCGATTACCCAGCTTACCAAGCAAAGTATCCGGTTCCAGTGGTCCAGCGAGGCACAGGCAGCTTTTGAGAAACTTAAGAGACTGTTTACCTCAGCACCTATCTTAAAGCACCCAGACTCAACCTTGCCATGTGTCCTAGAAGTGGACGCTTCGGAAAACGCAGTAGGAGCTGTCCTCTTACAGAGACATGGCCTCAAGGCGTCACTGCACCCTGTGGCTTTCTTTTCTCGCAAGTTATCGGCACCAAAAAAGAACTATGAACTCGGAGACAGAGAGTTACTGGCCATTAAATCAGCACTAGAGGAGTGGCGCTATCTATTAGAAGGGGCTGTTCACCCCATCCTCATTTACACTGACCACAAAAATCTAGAGTATCTGAGAACAGCGAAGAGACTGAGACCACGTCAAGCCCGGTGGGCACTCTTCTTCTCTAGATTCTCCTTTCACCTTACGTACCGGCCCGGATCAAAAAACACAAAACCTGATGCCCTGTCTCGAATGTTCTGTGACCCGGAAAGTACTATTCCACCAGACACCATCCTCCAACCCGGCAACTTCCTACTCACCCAGGAAGACCTGTTATCCTGGATTCGACGATCCCTAGCCGGGACCACCAGTTCCCCCGATCACGGGCTAGTAATGAAAGATGGACTGTTGTGGCATGGTAACAAAATTTTTGTGCCTGAGGATCTACGAGTGTCTGTTCTCTAGATTTGCCATGACCACAAACTGGCCGGGCACTTCGGCACATGAAAAACATCAGAACTGCTTCAGCGGTCTTTCTGGTGGCCATAGGTGGATGGAGACTGCAAGAAATATGTCAACGCCTGCCCCATCTGTGCCAGAAACCAGAACAACAAGACTAGAGCCTGGGGGCTACTAAATCCACTCCCTATACCTGAGAAACCATGGATTTCATTGTTGAACTGCCCTTGTCAGAAGGTTACTCCACGATCTTTGTAGTGGTAGACAAGCTAACGAAGATGGCCAATTTTCTTCCGATGAAGGGCACACTGGATGCACCCGAGACAGCAGAGGTCTTTGTCCGGGAAATTGTTAGGCTCCACGGAGTCCTCGTGAACATAGTATCGGATCGCGGAGTCCAATTTACCTCCAGGTTCTGGAGGTCCCTATGTGCCTCCCTAGGCATTGAACTATCTTTCTCTTCAGTCTATCACCCGCAGACCAATGGTCAAACTGAAAGAACCAACCAGACCTTGGAACAGTATCTGTGATATTTCTCCTCCTTCTCACAGAATGATTGGGCTTCCTTGTTACCATTGGCCGAGTTCACGTATAACAACATGGTCCACTCCGCCACGGGGCAATCCCCATTTTTCGCGAACTACGGCTTCCACCCATCCTTCATCCCTAACATAGTCTCTGAAAGGCAGGTGCCAGCCGTACAGAGTACAGAGAAATTCCTCGAGGATAACAATAAGTTACCGCAGGAAACCATGGCCAAGGCCCCGGAGGGTTACAAAGAGACTTTCGATAAGAAAAGAAGGGGGAGCTGAACCTGGAGCCCGGTGAACAGGTTTGGTTGGCAACAACCAATCTGAAGGTGGCCTGCCCGTCCAAGAAATTAGGACCTAAGTTCATTGGACCTTTCTCAGTCAAGAGGAAGATTAATAGGGTGGCCTATGAACTTGAGCTCCCCAACACCTTAAGAATTCACCCGGTCTTCCATGTGACCCTGTTAAAACCTGTTGTTCCAGACTCCTTTACTGGCCAGAGTGCTAACCCCTCAGAACCAGTATTAGTCAATGGGGAAGAGGAGTTTGAAGTGGAGGCTGTCCTGGACTGCAGGAAGAGGGGTAATGGTCTGATCAAATGGAGGGGCTTCGGCACCAGAAGAGAATTCTTGGGAGCCTGAAAACAATATTCATGCTGAAGAATGCCTTAAAACTTCCTGGAGAAGCAACCTGGCTAAGTGTGCCCGGTTGGGCATCCAGAGGCTGCCCCTTGGGGGGGGGGGGGCAGTGTCAGGAAAATAGCCGTTTACGTCCATCCCGGACTGTCCGTGCACGTTCGCACGCGCCTGCTCCCTGTAGCAGATGCTGTTTGTTCTACAGCAATTCCCGTGTTCCCTAGCGACCTGAGCACTTCCTGTCGCTGTGACCCCGGCTTGACCTGACCATCCGTGCTTCCTGTCTGAACCGACCTCTGCTTGTCCAGGACCACTCTTCTGTCTGATCCTTCTGTACCTCGCTGCCTATCTGCTGACGAACCCTGCCTGTGTCTGACCATACATCCGCCTGATCCCTCTGTACTGCTTTGCCTGAACGTTGCCGACCCAGCCTGAACCACTACTCTTCAGTCTTGCACGGACTTCTGGAAGACATCTTACCATCATCTGTGTCTAATCCAGCCCTCATGCTCCCCTGTGCTCCAGCGCTCCCTGTCTGCTCTATCAGGGGTTCTGGAACCAGGGCCGTAAGAGAGGTTGCTCCCCGTACGAACCAGACTCCACCGCCAGGATTGTGACAGTTTCACAGCTGCGTAGCAGCAGCAGCAATGGTGCCAGGTGCAGGCAAAAGGACCAAACTTTGGAAGAGAGTACTCCATTCTCTCAGCCCACTAGGTCACCTTGCACTCAAATGTTACGGTCTCAGGCTTCTTTACTCCAGCCGGGGACTGAGACCCGTTCCTCTCACACTGAGAGGCAAAACACGCTGAAATTCCTTGTTGTCCATCAGCATGTTTCAAAGGAACGTAAAGGATCAATTGACAACCCCCCTGTTTTTGCTAACGTCTCAACACATTAGTCAGCAACTGCCACAACAGGAAAGGTCCCCCAGTACTCTTTAATGGAGAGGTGGAGTGGAAGAAAAGAATAACATACTCCACTAAACTCTCATTTGTAATCCACTGGCAGTAACATTTCCCAGATCAATCCATGTGGTAAGTAGAGTTTTCCAGGTCAACGGCTTCACCAATAGTACCTACGGTCAGGCAATTGTTAGTCTTTCCCCTTTGCATCCACAGTGGTGATGAAATAGCAAAGGTCTTTCTGCTCAAGCCTGCGAATTATAACACAGTCAGGATAGATATGATGGCCATAGTTCCAGGTCCACGAGACATGAGCATACTTGGAAGCTTGCCTAGGAGATAGCTCCTTGAAATTGAGATGTAAAGGGATTTTTAGGAATTCCTGGATAACAATATCTATTCATTGAGTTCCCTTCTTCTGTATTTCCTCTTCCAAGCTGACAGGCACATAGGGGTATAGTTACCCATATTCCTCGGTCACCTTTCTAGCGATAATCCGCTGCAACTTAGACAACTTGGTGAGGGCCTTAGGGTCTCCACATCCAGTCAGGACTCTAGTATCCGCAGCCTGCCAAAACGAGCATCCAGCAATCACATCAGGCTTAAAAGGCAATTTGGTCACAGATCTAGATTTTGGGGTGACAGATCTATTGACCCAAACAGCCCAGCGTCCCTCTTCAAAGGATTTAACCAGTTCAAATCCGCGCTATAGCCAAAAGACAGCTACAGTGCGGATCTGAATTGCCCGGCGGACGTCAATGGACGTCCACACTTGTGTACGCTCCCGGTGCGCACTCACAGGTGGCGGTGCGCGCACGTGGCCGGCACACACTACGTGGGCGTGCCCGCGCGTCGGGCGGACTCGCTGTCCGCTCGTGACCCGCGATCGCCTGTCAGAGCGGCAGAACGGGGAACCGCCGATGTAAACACGCCGGTTCTCCGTTCTGTGAAGGGGGACATGACAGATCTACTGATCCCTGTCACTGGGATCAGCTAGATCTGTTATGTCCCTGCCAGCCCCGCCCCCACACAGTTAGAACACAATGAGGGAACACAGTTAACCCCTTCACTGCCCCCTTAGTGTTAACCCCTTCCCTGCCAATGACATTTATACAGTAATCAGTGGACATTTAAATTTCTGATCTCTGTATAAATGTCATTGGTTCCAAAAAAGTGTCAAAAATGTCCGACATGTCCGCCCTAATATCAAAGTCCCGATAAAAATCGCAGATCGCCGCCATTACTAGTAAAAAAAAAAAAAATTAATAAAAACGCCATGAATCAATTCCCATGGTTTGTAGACACGATAACTTTTGCGCAAACCGATCAATATACGCCGATTTTACCAAAAATATGTAGAAGAATATATATCGGCCAAACCCAATGAATAATTTTTTTTTTTATATTTTTTTTTTTGGATTTGTATTATAGCAAAAAGTAAAAAATATTGTTCTTTTTTTTTTTTAAATGGTCGCTCTTTGTTTGTTTATAGCCCACAAAATAAAAACCGCAGGGGTGATCAAATACCACCAAAAGGAAGCTCTATTTGTGAGAAAAAATGATAAAAATGTTGTTTTGGTACAACGTCGCCCGATCACGCAATTGTCATTCAAAATGCGTCAGAGCTGAAAGCCTAGAATTGGTCTGGGCAATAGGGGGGTTTAAGTGCCTAGTAAGCAAGTGGTTAAACATGTTCAACAGTGGCTGTGTACTCATAGACAGACTGACTTTGAAACTGGCAACCAAGGCAGGGAGGGCCTCACCTTCCTCCTCACACATCGGCTTTTGCTATCTGTCCACCCAGCCCATGATAAAGTCTCCAACCACAACTTGGAAATCCGGTGGGACGGGATATTCAAATCGGATAGAGTGGAACCTTCTTCAGCTGGAATCAGATTGCGCTGGAGCCTTTAGGCAGCGACCTGATCCCCCTCACTAGCGACAGGCTTCACTGCCCCCACTGGAATGTCACGCTCACCCGAATCAGGCTTACCTGTCTATGGCGTCTTCCTCCCTGGGGGTTCCAAAATTAGAAATCGCAGGTGGGCCCTACCGCAGTCGCAGAGGGTAGACGGAGCACTAGGTCCTGGTCATAATATTCCCTAGGTGGGACGGCGACACTTTGGTCCCAATCCACAGACAACTTCCTTGGAGGTTGGGTTGGTGAGACTACCTCGAGCAGGGACTCCCTGCAACTTGCACAAATGATCCAAGGCCTCAGCTGAGTGGCCAAACTGGAGCACTTCCTGCAAATCAGCTCTAGAGATTCGTAGTCCCCTGTGGTATACAGGTCGAGACTACCTCTTGGTACAAAGCGAATCCCAGTATTGGTCAGGACATTCCATGGTCTGCTTGAGCCGCACACCTTCCCTTCAACCACAAAGGATCCAAACTACGCCACACTATAGCCAAGGAATAGCTCCCCGATCAGCAAGGGTGGCGCATGTGGCAGCACTTCCTTATCCTCCTCTGCAGAATGACTCCTACTCCCCCTGCTAACTGATTGGCCCACATGGTTCTCTGCAACTTCTGCGTCTGCCTCCTTCATGCGGCGAGCCAGAACGGTAATTGAGTCTGTTTTAACCCTTGTGGCACTAGTGCAAAGTGACAAACGACCATTCCAGCACTCTCCCATAAGCAATGAGACATGTAGGTTCTTCCCCACACAGTTCACATGGATAGCAACACAGTCCATAACGAACAGACAAGTTATCTGCCACCTGCCCACGGAGCCAAACGAAATCTCATTGTACTTGCAGTCCTGCTGAGATAACATCTTTGCCCCACGTTGGATGCCAAATGTAGCCAGGGCCCTGATCTCTGCAGGCCTGATGGTGACCTTTAGAGTCAGGGGAGGCTGACACCCAACCTTACAGTGTGGGTTAATAGACATGGTGGGTGTGATGCAATGCGGAATAAAGTTGGGCGCCAGACACTTTGAGAATGCTGAAAGAGATGTATTTTATCTTTAGGAACTGGGGAGAGAGGGTTAGGGCGAGGACACCCTTAGAACTAGTTCAGCAGCACTTTTTGAAGACTCAGAGACTTTAAGCAGAACAGTGTAATAGTTTCACAGTTCAAAACCATGGTGCTAAAGAATGAACCTGGAGCAATTTCCTTAATTGGTTGAACTTGTACTTGACTTCAACTCAGATCTAACACATATCAACTGGTATCCCCATCATGCAGAACTGGCCTCCATCTCGCAGCCTCCTGCTGTCGTTTTAATCCCCACTGCCACTGGGTTCCTAGTGCCTAACACTGCCAACCGCCCTGTCTACTAAACTTCACTCACGCTAAACTGCTGGGCCTTTTTCCTCAACAGAACTCAGCTCACCTGCTGAACCTTCTTGCAAGCATCACCCCTTTAGCCTCCTGGGTCCCTAGCTTAATTTCCACTGAGATTTTCTCATCTCTTCACCGTCCCTGGCTGGTGAGAAGGCTGCCCTGGTACTCAAATTTGCCCTCAAGACTGTAAGCTTGGGAGTGTTGTCCCTTCTGATGGCAACAGTTCCCCTTTACCTCTGGCCTTGGCTCACGATTTGCAACAGGAATAACAGTCCACCCCCGACTGGCGACTGTGTCCTTTCACCTCTGGCAAACAGGGGTTCTCCGGCCGGCAGAACACGCAAAACTCGGTTAGGCTTCCTTACACTAAGCCCCAACATCTGCAACTCCTTCCTCCCCTGGATGGGCCTCAGACTACCTAACTCCCAGGAACTCCCCGATAGGCCCCAGGCTTCTGGCCTAGCAGCTGTGAGCTTTTAACACATGTCCACCCAGACAGCCATCCAGGTGGCATAGAACCCCAAACACCTGACTCCTTTCCCTTAAATAGGCTCTCCCAGCAGGCCATGGGCCAAAGAAAACCCCTGCCCATTGGCCATAACAACCTGTCCACTTACATTCCAAGTTCATTTACACCTTGTCTATACAGTGCCAGGAATAACAATGCCACAAATTGGCAGAGGAGAGCGATGCATCAACTTGGAACTTCAGAGGAAATCAGATGATCCTACAAAAATCAGCCAGGTTAGTTACCACCTAGCAAAACTAAATTTATCAGCATCCCGACTCAACCCAGGGTGCTACACATACATATATACATATACACACATACATATGCACATACACAACCAGACACACTGAAACCAGTGAGGAGTGGAAACTTCCATTCCTTTCACTCTTTCTAGGGAATGCAATCAAAGTGGTTGCATTGTTATTGGGCTCCCCAATCACATGGGAGAGCCCAGTAAAGGCAGTGGTGACGGAAGGAGGAGGACCCCTTTTGCAAGTGGCTGTACATTAAAATTGCTGTCATGATGATAAGGGTCTCCAGTAGACATGTGGCCACACTCAGCCAGCAGGGTTTATGTCAGTACACTCCAAATGTTTGCAGGAGGCATGCTACAGTCTTAATAATGTAAGCTGTAAGGATGACAAGAAGGGTTTATAAATGACAGGGTGCTGTTGCATCCTACACCATCGCAGGGCATCCTCCTTGAGAATGAAGTTTTTTTCTTTTTAGATTCGCACTTGAATTAATACTTGACCTGTAAAAATGTACTTGTACTTTTTTTTTTTTTTTTATTGGCAAATTTTTTATTTAGGTTTTTTAGGGGTAATGTAGAATAGTAAGGGGGTGGAATACATGTCCACAAAAGTTTATCCTGGATGATCAAATCAAAATATCAGCAAATCCTTTATTTAGGTTTTTTAGCGGTAATGTGAGACAATAAGGGGGGTGGAATACATGTCCACAAAAGTTTACCCTGCTTGATCAAACATACATAGCAATCCAGGTGTAACATGCATTCTAACATAAGAAAAAAACAATAATCAATTTTAAAAACGAACAATACATAGATCTGTGCACCATGAAACCATAATGGGCTTCCCATGTGTTTATTAACGGAATGTCTAGAAGAGCATGCATTATTATACCACGAAAGGAGGGGGACAGGTAATGCAGTTGTAAGGTAGGGGGGTGTAGATGTTAGAAAACCTATTATCCTTAGTTACTCCATCTTGTTAGGGTAAATGTTACTTTAAGAAGTTTATGCTGACAACGTTTTCTGTTCATCTCAGCAGGGCTTTGTTCCTCTACATGCCACATTCCTTTCTCTGGCTGGTGTGTGGAAGAATGGACCTTGGGGGGAGAACATTTTGTCCAGATAAAAAGTTGCTAGTAAAGTCTCTACATGAGAAAGTGAATGATTCTGCAGTTAGTGTACCCTTTGTATTTTGTAACAAAGGACACCTGGTTTTAGGAAAGATTGATAACTGCTATACAAGACAACTATTCTTTTTTCCTATAAGACACGTAATTACATATCCCCTCCCTTGTATGAATTATGTATTTCTTTGTCTAAAAGGGGTATAAAACCCCTCACCATGCCAGTAAAATGAGAGTCTGT
>BLSH010239382.1:58012-73518 GCA_018402905.1 Glandirana rugosa
GTCAAACGGACACGATGTATGTCAACGTTCTTTTTCATACACTTGGGAAACCTTACTATACCTAAAGACGTGTTTAACCAGTATTTTACACTAGACTAGAAGTAGATTCAGTGTTGTTATCTGTTAGTGTCAGACGAATGTGATTATTGTGTGTTGTTTAATTTACAATGGTACAAAAATAACTTGTGTGGTACATTTGTAAGTGTCACGTCCACCTTTTTCATACACTTGGGGATCTGATTACTGTAGAGGTTCTCGATTAACCTCACTCCACAGTCGGTTGACCTCAGGTTAGTTACTCTACTCTAACCTCCACAACCAATGTCGACAGGACGGGATACTTTTTGTGTGTGGTCAAGACCCAAATGAAAAGTGTTCTTCGTAACGGAGTACACTTACTACGGAGCGTGTTTTCTCGAGAGTCTTCTGGATGCTAATTCTTAACAACTGAACGTATTTCGACCTTTCCCAATATTTTCATAGAGGTTTTCGGAACGATTGTCTATTGTTGTGACTTAGATGAAGATCAGATCACATTTTATGACCAATTTGTGCAGAAATCCATATCATTCCAAAGGGTTCACATACTTTTTCTTGCAACTGTATGTAGCACAGGCAAACTGTGTCTTTCAGTCTCTCTGCCTCCAACCTTGTCAATCTTTAACCAACGTGACACATTTCAAATGAATATCACAAATTAACCGTGACTTGAAATTATTGATAAAATCTACGCCAAAAGGCTTAATGGATTTTTGGATTACTATATCCATACAGATCAAATAGGCTTTGTTCCCAAGATACAGGGGGTAGACCAGATCAGAAGGGAAATAGATGTCTTCTTCCTATTATGCTAAACGTTTGACAACAAACAACAGAGACAGGAAGTGAATGCTACTTACTGTAAACCTAGGTGTTTAGTGTAAGGTATTTGCTAGGTGAGGCAAATTTAGTCATGCCTGACTTCGTGCAGGCCTGATTGCTTTGATTCTGGACTGGGAGTGGCTCAGGTAGGATTGGGTGATTCACAGATAGTGTCATCAAAACCTCCCACTTATTTCCAGAGGCTTCTGGAGTTTTCTGGAAAGAGAGGTGAGAGGGAAGGTGTAGCCATTTGGGGTGTTCTAAGGAGCCCTGACCAATCCCCAATTTGGATTGGCAGGGGGTAGACCTCCTTAAATACCTAGGGTCAGTGCAATCTGGGAGGAGAAGTTTGGGTGGAAGTCTGGAGATAGAGTACTGTGGGCTGTCGTGGCCTATGGGAAGCTCCCACTCTGGGGGGTGTTACCCTGGGCTGGCCTGGAGTGCTCGGGTGCAGCCAGGAGGAGAGAGATCTTGGTGGCAGGGAAAAGGCAGAGTGGAAAGTATAGCAGGAGAGAGCATTATTCGGGAGAGATCTTCAGTGTGCAACTACGAGTGTCAGGAGTCGGTGAGCAACCCTGAGATACTGTTAGAGGCATTCAGGAGCGAATTGGGGAAAGAGACAGTATGGGAAGGATGCAGAAGCCAGGGGATTCCTAAGTAGCGCCCTCTATGCTAGGCACGTGTTTAGTGTAAGGTTTTTTGCTAGGTAAGCCAGTTTGGGATTCCTATGTTGCTGTGGTAGTGGAGAAGGCTGTTGCAGCTGGAGGAGCAGGCAGGGCCTGGAAGAAGATGGGCTGGGAGTAGTAGTCCTTCAAGCCAGCTAGCAAACAGTACTTTGCTACACTTGGGAGGCTATTAGTCTCTTCCTGTAATGGGTGGTCCAGAGGCCCTGCTTCAACTACAGCAGGTCTCACCATGTGCTAGCTAGACCCAAGAGGATGTATGGAGGCCTGATAAATATCCTTTCAGGTCTCACATGTGCAAGTATTGTGCAGGAGTGAGGAACAAGGAGAGGAACGTGCTGCAAGAGTCAGTTCTGGAGTGAAGAAGGAGAAGTGTATATAAAGAACTGTATATAGTGTGCAGCAAGTGTTGTTCTGGAGGAAAATGGATAAGTGTATATACGAAGGTGTATAAAGTGGTCCCACGTACAGAACTGTTCAATTCTTGGGCATCCCATAATCATCCCTACCCCATCCAAGTTCAAATTTCCTAATAAAAAAACCCAAAACAAAGTACCAGCCTGTTCTGTGTCTCCGGATGTGCGGAAAAGTGTGATTGAGGGCAGCGTGATCAGGTTTACCACAACAACCAGCCACCCCTAAGGGGGCCATTGGGTAAATTTGGGGGCTTGTATTCCGGGATTCACCTGTTTCACATAATTCTGCCAGTCGTTACCCCTAGCAACAGTGGTGAACTGAGCCAAGGAAATGCGACTGTTTTGCTATTAGCAGGGATTGAACCGGGGAAAGGACTTATGTGCTCTGCCCACCAAACTGTGTTTAATACAAGTGCCGTTGCCCGTAGTAACCAGCGGGAGCAGTCGCCAATTGCTATTGCTGCTTGCTCATTTGCCTCAAACTAGCGCTGGGGCGGTGACTTGTAAATTACTTCCTGTAATTTAGTGACTTTTAACCACTTCAGCCCCGGAAGAATTTCCCACTTTAGGACCAGAGCCCTTTTTGCGATTCGGCGCTGCGTCGCTTTAACTGACAATTGCGCGGTCGTGCGATGTTGTACCCAAACGAAATTTGTGTCCTTTTTTTCCCACAAATAGAGCTTTCTTTTGGTGGTATTTGATCACTGCTGCGTCATTTCTGATCGCCGCTACAAACAAAAGAAGAGCGACAATTTTGCAAAAAAACCCACATTTCTTACTTTTTGCTAAAATCCAACTCCAAAAAAAAAATATAAAAAAACATTTTTTTCTATCGGTTTTGTTCAATTTATATTCTTCCTCATATTTTTGGTAAAAAAAATCGCAATTGGCGTTTATTGATTGGTTTGCGCAAAAGTTGCCGCGTTTATGGACGATGAGAATTAATTTCTGGGGTTTTTATTTATTTTTTACTAGTAATGGCGGCGATCTGCGATTTTTAGCGGTACTGCGATATTGCAGCGGACATGTCGGAACATTTTGACACTTTTTTGGGACCATTGGCATTTATACAGCGATCAGTGCTATAAAAATGCACTGATTACTGTGTAAATGTCATTGGCAGTGAAGGGGTTAACCTGCAGGGGGCGCTCTAAGGGTTAACTGTGTTCCCTGGGTGTGTTACTAACTGTGGGGGGACTGCCCTAGCTGGGGAAAGGGGATGATCACAGCTTTCACTTACAGGAAGGCTGTGATCATCGCCCTTCCCCCTTCAACAGAACGGAGGTCCGTGTTTACATACACGGACCTCCGTTCTTTCCGTGCGGGGGAGCCATCGCGGTAAGCGGGCGGCGATCGAGTCCGCCCTACCCGCTCCCTGGCTCCCCCCGAACACAGTGAGCGCGCGAGCGCGCCTCCGGCGGCGCGCACGCGCTCACAATGCTAGTTATCGTGGCCGCCGTCCTGTGACGGCGGTTCGCGATAACGAACCACCTTGTCGCCGTCACGCTGCGGCGGGCGGTCGGCAAGTGGTTAAAACATGTGCTATCTCCCGTGACAACCATCGCGCCCATGGATTACAAATATGTCCAGCTCCCAGCAAAAGCTGGACATCACCCACTGGATTACAAATATACCCAGCGCTTGGCTAAAGCTGGGCATCTTGAACTTTGGCTCCAAACTCCTGCTTACAGTAAAGTATGCCTGGAAATGTTTTCTGTTGACAGACGGAGAGACTGTGTTGGAGGAGTGCTTTCCAGCAAAACAGTGGCAACTACAATTACTGTTGCTACCGGCAACCAGCAGCAAGGTCAGCATGTCTGGACAAGTCCTGCTAGTGTCAGCATGTCTCAAGTTTCCATCCTTCACACAAGGGGTTACAGCAGCATGACCTGCTGCAAGCCTGCTTATCAGGACTTTTGGCACCAGCCCATCTGGTTACAAGAGGGCGGTGCCATGCCCTGGAAGAGTCTCAGTGCTTGCCGCTAGCCTCAGACACCACAAGGCAGTGGAAGATGGCAGAAGGTGTTCAACTTGTGCTAGCGTTAACCTGGCTGACGGATAAGTCGGAACGGACCCTGGTGGATTGGAGCCTCACAGTGGACTCGCCCTGGAGGGTGATAGAAGGGACCGAAAGGCTGTGTCTGTCATGCCAGGAGTGTCAGATGCCTACAGCAGGAGTTACCACCTGGGCACAGTGTGGCCATTGTGGTGAGTCGCTGAACCAGATGACATCTACTCAGCAGGAGCCATCATACTACACGGTGGACCTGTGCACGGGATTTTGTCGTCTGCAGCCACGGAAGTCCCGGAAGGCTGGAGCAGGCGTGGTAGAGTTGCAGCCTGGCGACTCCTCCGTGAATGCAGAGGATGGAGGAAGAGAGGAGGCTGTTGTGGCCTGTGGCCGGGCTGGGGACCTGGGTACCCTAAGTAATATCATGCGGGAGTCTGGGGTCCCTGAAATGCCGGGCGAGTCCCACCCTATAAAAATCCTAGCGGGGCCGTAGCTAGTTGTGGAGGGGGATGAGTCCCTTGTTGAGTCTAGCGTGGATGTTGAGGACAAGCAATAGAATGGGGGTCACCCAGACTGCTGGCAGAGTTTGTCTCCATGGAGCACCTAGCGGAGTGGTCGTCTCCAAGTGAAGGCACAGATGAAGAGTGGGGTTCACATATTTTTGATGCCCCCTCAGAGGCAGATAAATCAGGGCCTTTACAGGACTCAAATGATGCGGCAGACATGCCCAGTACCAGCAGCCAAACCTTCTTAAACAGGCCCTCCACCACCCAGACCAGGGCAGCAACCTACTGTCAAATGGTAGTTAAATTCCTGGACACCCATATTTTGCCGGGGAGAGGGAAGATCAAGAGTCTGCCTAGGCTCTCCTGGTACCAACGGGAGGTACAGCGATGAGTTGCCCTGGAGTGGGGCCTGGATTATCCACCCCATGTCTTGGACATGGGAGGAGTGGGAAAATGAAATGACTTGGGAGTAAATGCCTGTTCCTAAGCCTTTGAGGGGACCGGAAAGCAGCAGTTGGAAGAGATTCAAGGATCTGAAGAAAGAGTGGAACCTTGGGTGTGCTATCCGGAAAGACTGCATGACAGTGGTTACAGCAGTTCAACCCACAAAGAGCTTTTCCATTTAAATTCGGGAGGACGGGAGAAGCCGGAAGAGGTTGCCCCATCCCCATTACTACATTTGAGGGACTGTTGTAGCTACAGCCAATGTAGGTACACTTCAGAGACTGCTGGTGGAGTAGCGGAGTGTGCAAATCCTCCTGAATTGCAGAACAAGCCAGCCTGCCACCCTGTGCCCAGTGGAAGAAACTTACCCATTGCAAAGGCACTGGGGTGAGGCTTGTCCAGTTTATTTCCCTTTTTGAAGCCGGTTGCCTGGGGAGGGGCTTGGAACTTTAAAGAGGAACTATTTTTTGATGGTTTTTTTTTACCCTCTTCTGCTCCGGTCAGTGGGATCATAACCCCTCACTGGCTGGGCAGGCAGAAAAAAGAAAAAAACAAACATTATTGTGTGCAGTGTGGTTGTTCTGTTGTTCTATTGGGAGGCTTATAACCCCCTTTCAATAGGCCTGTTGTTATTTAGTTAGTTGTAGTTTAGTTGTTATGTCTTCTCTTAGGATCCCTGGGATGGAGCGGCTGCTCATCCCCATTCGGCAACAGTCAAAAAAAACTTCTTCTACAACTGTTTGAGCGGAATGCTTTTCTCTAAGGAGAAGTGCTCCGGTTCTGGAAATGTATATTGAATGTATTTACATGCTGTTAGTAGTAGTACTTAGGAATGTATATTACTGTGCACAGGTGTAAAATAGCCACAAAAAATGACCTATATTGTTGTAGTCCCCATCCAAGTTTGTTCCCTCTTTCCCATTCTTAGATCATGGGATGCCCTGGGCCCAGGAGCCACTTTTTTTTCAATTTCTCAGCTGGGGACCATCTGAGGTTTGGTGGAGGGTGAGTGTAGCGCCCTCTACGCTAGGTAGGTGTTTAGTGTAAGGTTTTTGCTAAGTGAGGTAAATGTAATCAGGCCTGACTTAGTGCAGGCCTGATTGTTTTGATTCTGGGCTGGGAGTGGCTCAGGTAGGACTGGGTGAGTCACAGATGGTGTCATCAGAACCTCCCACTTATTTCCAGAGGCTTCTGGAGTTTTCTGGAAAGAGAGGTGGGAGGGAAGGTGTGCTCGGGTGCAGCCAAGGGGAGAGAGATCTTGGTGGCAGGCACAAGGCAGAGTGGAAAGGAAAGCAGGAGAGAGCACTATTTGGGAGAGAACTTCAGTGTGGGACTACAAGTGTCAGGAGTCGGTGAGCAACATATGCTGGGATACTGTTAGAGGCATTCTGGAGCAAATTGGGATGAGAGACAGTCTGGGAAGAATGCAGGAGCCAATTTGGGATTCCTATGTTGCTGTGCTAGTGGAGAAGGCTGTTGCAGCTGGAGGAGTTGGCATGGCCTGGAAGAAGATGGGCTGGGAGTAGTAGTCCAAGCCAGCTAGCACACAGTACTTTGCTACACTTTGGAGGCTATTAGTCTCTCCCTGTAATGAGCAGTCCGGAGGCCCTGCTTCAACTACAGCAGGCCTCACCATGTGCTAGCTAGGCCCAATAAGACGTATGGAGGCCTGATAAATATCCTTTCAGGTCTCACCTGTGCTGAGCAAGTATTGTGCAGGAGGGAGGAACAAGGAGAGGAGCGTGCAGCAAGAGTCAGTGCTGGAGTAAAGAAGAAGTGTATATACGGAATTGTATATAGTGTGCAGCAAGTGTTGAGCTGGAGGAAGATGGAGAAGCGTATATACGGAGGTGTATATAGTGGTCCCATGTACAGAACTGTTCAATTCTCGGGCATCCCATAATCATCCCTACCCCATCCAAGTTCAAATCCCCTAATAAAAAAAAAATAAAAAACAAAGTACTAGCCTGTTCTGTGTCTCCGGATGTGCAGAGAAGTGTGATTGAGGCCAGTGTGATCAGGTGAACCACAACAACCAGCCACCCCTAAGGTGGCCATTGGCTACACCTACATAAGGTCATGATACCCTATTCTGGCCATATTTTTTTCCTGCACTCTGATCATATGGAGCTTTGGGTCCAATTTCTAACCCAGCTACATTTTCTAAACTCCTCCCTTCTTGATCATGCTCCACAAAAGGTAAGCAAACGGCCTTAAGGACAAATCAGACAGATTCAAGAGGATCTGGAATCTAAGGATACGATATGTACAATATTTTATTTAAGTTTAAGAATGTGATGGAATCAGGGGTTAAATGAGATCTTGGCTGGGAGGATCATCTCTTTTTTCCATTCTTTTCGCTTTCTTCCCTTTCTCTTTTACTTTCCCTACCAACACAAGTCTCTTGCTCATGTAGCACTCCCCCCAGAAAGGGCCCGATAATTTGCCCCAGGTTCCTTTTCCAATTTAGCATGACAGCAGCCAGGCACACAACAACAGTCACTCTTCAGGCTCAATGCACAGTCTAGGGGTTGCTTTTATTTAAATTTACTGCCGAACAACTGGGATAGGGCATAGAGAGCCATGGGATACTCCAGAGACCCGAGTAGTAATAAAAAAACACTCTTCACCCAGTAGCTACTCTTTACAACAGTCTGTCACGCACCTGGTGGTGGAGTCTGTCTTGTGCAGGAAGCAACCACTCTTACGGCCCTGGTTCAGGAACCCCTGGTAGAATAGACAGAAGGTTCGGGAGCACAGGAGGGCATGAGGGCTGTACTGTTTCACTGGTGGTGGTGCGAGGGGTCCGGTAGCCGCTCATGCATATAGCAGAGTAGTGATGCAGGCTGGGGTCGGCAACTGACTGGCAAGGCGGTACAGCAGGTGCAGGCAGGAGAGTCGTCAGGTACAGGCAGGGTCGTCAACAGGCAGGCAGTGAAGTACACAAAGATCAGGCAGAAGAGTTGTTGTGGGCAAGCTGGGGGTCGGTGCAAGCAGAGGTCAATCAAGGTCAAGGCAAGCCAGGTCACTCTGGAACACACGCCAAATGCTGTATAATGGACTGCAGGGTGCCATCTACTTAAATGGGCTGTTTTTCGCCATGGGCGTGCACAGGCACGTGCACGCGCACAATCCAAGTGCACAGTTGTTTCCTAACATTGCCCCTCCCCCAAGGGGCAGCCTCCGGATGCCTCGCTGGGTACCAACTCCCTCACGGTTTCTCTTGAAGGCTTGAATTAGTTCCGCTGCATGAATGTTTGCCTCTGGTTCCCAAGAATTTTCCTCTGGGCCGTACCCCTTCCATTTTACCAGATACTGAATGGAGTTACCTCTCTTCCGGCAATCCAGGATGGTCTCAACCTCGAACTCCTCCTCTCCGTTTACCAGAACCAGTTCTGGTGGACCCTTCTTCTGTCCCGGGAAGGGGTCTGGGGGGGCCGGCTTTAGAAGGGACACATGGAAAACTGGGTGGATGCATAGAGATGGAGGAAGGACCAGTTCATAAGCCACCCTATTCATTTTTCTCTTCACCGGGAAGGGACCAATAAATCTAGGTCCCAATTTCCTTGAGGGACATGCCAACCTCAGGTCCTGCAGAAGCTGGTTGTTTTCCTCAAAGAATTTTAAAGTCTCCTGCACCGCTGGTACCATGTTTTCTGAGGTTGAGGCGGGCAGGAATGTTGGATGGAAACCATAGTTCGCCCAGAATGGGGGCTGTTTGGTGGCTGAGTGGACAGTGTTGTTAAAGGTGAACTCCGTCAGGCGGCAGTAATGAGGCCCAATCATCCTGAGAGAATGAGGAAAAACAACACAGATATTGTTCCAGAGTCTGGTTCGTTGGTTTGGGGATGATAGGCCGAGGAGAAAGCCAACTAAATCTCCAGTGATGAGCAGAGAGCCTTCCAGAATCTGGAGGTAAACTGGACCCTGCGGTCTGACACAATGCTGAGTGGTACTCCGTGGATACGGACAATTTCTCGGACAAAGATTTCCGCAGTTTCTGCGGCAATGGGTGTGCCCTTCATGGGCAGGAAATGGGCCATTTTGGTCATGCGGTCTACGACCACGAAGATAGTGGTGTATCCTTTGGAAGGAGACAGTTACACAATGAAATCCATGGCTATCCGGGCCCAAGGACGTTCAGGTACAGGAAGTGGATTTAGGAGGCCCCAAGCTTTGGCCTTGTTGGACTTGTTCTGGGCACAGGTGGAACAGGTGTTGCTATACCTCTTACAATCTTCTTCGGCCACTGGCCACCAAAAGGAGCACGAGAGCAGCTCGGCCGTCTTACGAATGCCAAAGTGCCCAGCTAGCTTGTGGTCACGACACAGTTCTAGCACAGCTGGACGTTGTTCCACTGGAACAAAGATTCGGCTGCCGTACCACCATAGACCATCTCTGGCCAGCAGCCTAGGATCCGAGGGGCCAGTGGAGCCGGCAAGAGATCGTCTAATCTGGGATAGGAGGTCTTCCTAGGAGAGAAGAAAGTTCTGAGGCGACAAAATTGTATTCAGAGGGGTAGAGTTGCCGGGTTCGCTGAACATTCTGGAGAGGGCATCCGGCTTTATGTTCTTTGACCCTGGCCTGTAGGTTAGATGAAACAAGAATCTGGAGAAAAAGAGTGCCCAGCGAGCCTGGCGGGGCTTCAGTCTCTTGGCGGGTCTCAAGTACTCCAAATTTTTGTGGTCTGTGCAAATCAGAATGGGGTTTGTAGCCCCCTCGAGTAGATACCGCCATTATTCAAGGGCCGGTTTAATGGCTAGTAGTTCTCTATCCCCTACGTCATAATTTTTCTCAGGTGCTGACAGTTTGCGGGAGAAAAATGCGAAGGGATGGGGCAAGGCCTTGGAACCTTGTCTTTGGGAGAGAACGGGCCCCTACAGCGGTTTCTGAAGCATCCACTTCCGGGACATATGGCAGGGCTGGGTCAGGGTGCTTCAGGATGGGTACCGTAGTGAACAGTTCCTTCAGAGTCTGAAAAGCTGTTTGGGTTTGGGTGGAGAACCCCTTGATGAATTTCCTATAGAAATTAGTGAAGCCCATGAAACATTGGACCCCTTTTCTGTCTGTGGGTGCTGGCCAGTCTAAAATGGTAGAGACCTTCTGCGGGTCCATATTAATGCCAGTCACAGAGATGACCAAGCCAAGGAACTGGATACTAGACTGTTCAAAAGCACATTTGTCTGCCTTGGCGTAGAGCCCATGCTGCTGGAGGTGGCTCAAGACCTTAACCACACGCCCTCGGTGCTCCTCGAGGGAGGAGGAGAATATCAGTATGTCACCCAGGTAGATGATTACAAATAAGTCCAAATAATCCCGGAACACATCATTCACGAAGTGCTGGAAGGTTGCGGGGGTGTTACATAGGCCGAAGGGCACGACAAGGTACTCGTAGTGCCAAAAACGAGTACGGAAGGCTGTCTTCCACTCATCACCCTCCCGGATCTGGACAAGGTAGTAAGCCCCACGTAGGTCGAGCCTAGTGAAGTTGGTGGTGGACCCCAGCCTGTGAAACAGTTCAGGGACCAGAGGTAGGGGATAACGGTTTTTGACCTTAATCCGATTAAGTTCCCGGTAGTCAATACAGGGGCGCAGAGAATGATCCTTTTCCACAAAGAATATGCCGGCTCCAGCCTGTGATGTGGAGCGCCGGATGAACCCCTTCTCCAAATTGTCATCTAAGTAGGCCTTGAGGGCCGCCAGTTCAGGTTGACAGAGTGTAAATCCTTCCAAAAGAAACTTCAGCCCCCCGGCAAGAGCTCGATGGGGCAGTCGTATGGACAGTGAGGTGGTAGTTTCTCAGCCCCCTTTTTACTGAAAACGTTCAGAAAACTGTGGTAGGCTGAGGGAACAGACAGGCGGATATCAGAGTCTGGGTCTGAGTCTAAACAACCCAGGGTAGGGACTGTTTCTTCGGCCTGTCGCAGACAGTGCTGACGGCAGTACACGGATTGGAATTTGATGGTTCCGGTGACCCAATCGATACTGGGGCTGTGTGCCCGGAGCCAGGGCAGGACTAAGATGATGGGGAACAGGGGGGATGCGATAGCATCCAGAAGCAGTTCCTGGTGGCCGTCAGCTGTGGTGGCAGGTAGAGGAGCAGTCTCGTGGGTGACCGTGCCGGACTTAATGGGGGATCCGTCTGCCAGGCGGATGACGATCTTATGGGTTTTCGGCAGAAGGGGGATCTGGTGGGAAGCTGCGAATGTTTCATCCACAAAGCAGCTGCACGCTCCGGAATCAATTATTGCTGGAACCTGGATAGTCCCTCCGGGGAGCTGCAAGGAAAGAGAGATCACAAGGTGAGAGACCGAACTCGGCCAGACAGATAAGTCACTAGTAGCAACTGGTGGACACTTACCGTGCTTGACCGGGCAGAATCTCACCACATGTCCGGGTTCTCCACAGTAGAGGCACAGTTTCAGCAAGAACCTCCGTTGTCTCTTTTCGGGGGTGAGCGAGGGGCGTAGGAGCCCTATTTGCACTGGCTCAGATGTGTCCAGTGGAGAGGAGGAGGAGGTCGCGGAGGTGAAGGGAGACGGTCTTGGGTAGCTGGGAGCCCGAGGTAGCATCCAGGTAGGACTTAGGGATCCTGGGACTCTCTCAGCTCTGTGCTCTCAGAGACGCCGGTCAATCTGGAACGCCAGGTTGATGAGAGCGTCCAGAGTCTGAGGTACCCCCACAGGGGCTGGCTCATCATTGAGGGATTCAGACAGGCCCAGCCGAAATTGGTAGCAGATTGTCATTCCACGCTGTGTATACGCTCCACCGCCTAAATTCCGCCACATAGTCTTCCGCGGAACAGCGGCCCTGCTGGAGGGCGTGAAGCGCAGCTTCTGCAGTGGCTGCCTGGTGGGGGTCCTCGTAGAGTCAGGCCATAGCTTGAAAGAACAGGGCTAAGGTAGAGACCTCTGGGGCTCTCTGTTCCCACAGACAGTGCGCCCAGGCCTGGGGCTCTTCTTGTAATAGCCAGATAACAAGTTCCACCTTCGTGGCTTCTAGGGAGAAGGTGCGGGGTTGGAGGCCGAAGTACAGCTCACAAGCATTACGGAAGGCCCGGAACTTGCGGTGGTCCCCAGAGAACTTATCCGCCAGGGGGACTTTCAGTTCAGATGGTAGAGCCACAATGGTGCGACCTGGCTACTCCCTGGAGTAAGCTCCTGGACCCATTCTTCCAGCCGGGTATAGCCTTCCTGTAGGTTCTTGACCGCCTGTGTGAGGCCCAGCAAGATGGACACATAGTTCATCCATAGCAGATGGTGCTCCGACATGGCTGTCCGTTGACAGAATAGACAGAAGGTTCGGGAGCACAGGGGGGCACAAGGGCTGTACTGGTTCACTGGTGATGGTGTGAGGGGTCCGTTAACCACTCGTGCAGATAGCAGAGTAGTGATGCAGGCTGGGGTCGGCAACTGGCTGGCAAGGGGGTACAGAAGGTGCAGGCAGGAGAGACGTCAGTTACAGGCAGGGTCGTTAACAGGCAGGCAATGAAGTACACAAGGATCAGGCAGAAGAGTTGTCGTGGGCAAGCTGGGGGTCGGTGCAGGCAGAGGTCAATCAAGGTCAAGGCAAGCCGGGTCACTGGAACAGGTATCAGGATACAGGTCACTCTGGAACATACAAGATGGGGGGCAACCGGACTACCAAAGGACAATGGACCAGACGAATGCTGCCCTCCTCGTACGGGGAAATCCGAAAGTGACTAAAAAACAAAACAGAAGGAAGGCGCACACACCTAGTGCATTACCAAGGATAATTTAATGGAAATAAAAAAGTTAAAAGTGGATACTCACATGCATAGCTCTGAGGAAGGGGGTACGCCTTGTGCTTTGATTTTATCTTGTCTTATGTATGGCTCTGTGACGCCACTCTGGAACACACGCCAAACGCTGTAGAATGGACAGCACCGGCTGCAGGGTGCTGTCTGCTTAACCACTTCCCGCCCGACACATAGAGAAATGACGTCCGGGCGGGGGGTTCATTACCCTGACTGGACGTCTATTGACGTCCTCAGGATAAGCCGCTAGCGCGCGCCCGCGGGAGCGCGCATCGCGGCGATCATGCACGGCTCGTGTCCGCCGGACACGGACCGTCACTGATCACGGTAAACAGCCAGTTAAATTGGCTGTTTACCGTATGATCGGCTGTGTCTAAGACACAGCCGATCATAGCATGCAGGTAAGCGGCAGCGCACCGCAAGTGCATGCTGTGCGCGCGCCCGGAGGCGCACCCACGTGATCGGGGGGGAGCGGGTGTCCCTTGGACACAGCGCTTTCCCGATCTGTAAACAGCCAATTTCATTGGCTGTTTACCATGTGACCAGCTGTGTCCAGTCACAGCTGGTCACAAATGTAAACACTACAGAGTAACTGTCTGATCCCTGCTTTTTCTCCTCACACACCGACCGTGTGAGGAGAGAGCAGAGCAGGGATCAGTGAGTTATTTCAGTGTCTTGTCAGTCAGTCAGTATTGTGCACAACACCACACACCCCCCCAATAAAGAGGACCTGTCACCAGATCTGTCAACAGCCCATCTGTCAACAGCCCATCTGTCACACATCCCATCTGTCACACAGCCCATCTGTGACCACAAGTACCGCCATCGGTACCGCTACACAGTACCGCCACCGGTACCGCTACACAATAAAGAGGACCTATCACCAGTACCATTGGATCTGTCAACAGCCCATCTGTCACACAGCCCATCTGTCACCACAAGTACCGCCATCGGTACCGCTACACAGTACCGCCACCGGTACCGCCACACAATAAAGAGGACCTGTCACCAGTACCATTGGATCTGTCAACAGCCCATCTGTCAACAGCCCATCTGTCACACTGCCCATCTGTCAACAGCCCATCTGTCACACAGCCCATCTGTCGCACAGCCCATCAATATCACCACACAGGCCAGCCCCCATTACCGGTACCACTAAACAAATCCGCTACCAGTGCAGCCACCCGTATCACCAGTTCAGCCACCAGTACCGCCATCGGTATCGCCACACAGGCCAGCCACCAGTACAGCCACCGGTACCACTAAACGCAGGTCCACCCCCAATACCGCCACCCATCAGTACTGCCATCAGTATATTCACCAGGCCCACTCTATCATGTCTCAAAGAGGATATACCCCTGAGGAGGCGTATGAAATTCTTGCCATGTCAGATGATGAGAGCAGCGGGGAGCTCTCATCAAACAATTCTGGTTCAGAGTATGAGCCAATAGAGGGCATTGGATCAGAGTCTGATTCAGCGGAGGAAACCGCCCCCCCCTCCTAAAAGAATGAGACAATTAGGCCCAAGAACCGAAGACCTGCCCACCACCAGCAGCACCATACCCCAAGAAGAGGAGCCCAGTACCAGCACTGGAACTACACGCCCAACCCCAAGAACCCTAATCCATGCCCGGGCTCAGTCCTTCCTACCCGATGCCCTGGCAAACCCCGTGTGCTTGCCCGCCAACTCAGGATCTGCAATAGTCCCCAATTTCACCGGACAACCAGGTGTGCAGGTTGACACCACAAATTTTGGCCCATTGGACTATTTTTATTTGTTTTTCACCCCTGAATTGCTACAGAATATGGTGGACCAAACTAATCTGTACGCATAACAATTTATAGCGGCCAATCCCACTTCATCATATGCCCACATGTTACATTGGCGCCATCTGACATTGGATGAATTTAAAATATTTTTGGGCCTCACACTAAATATGGGCATTACACAAAAAAATGAAGTCCATGGGTATTGGTCCACCCACCCAATCCACCACATGCCCATATACTCCGCTGTCATGTCCAGGACAAGATACGACATGATAATGCGTTTCCTCCACTTTACCGATAATTTGCAGTGCCCTCCCCGAAATCACCCCAACCATGACAAATTAAATAAGTTACGCCCCATAATTAATTCATTTTCCCAGACATTCGCCCAAGTTTTCATCCCAGATAAAAATATCTGTGTGGATGAGTCCCTCATCCATTTCACTGGCCGTCTAAATTTCAAGCAGTACATACCCAGCAAGAGATCCAGGTATGGAATAAAACTCAACAAGTTGTGCGATCGATCCACTGGCTATGTGTACTTCTTTAGAATTTATGAAGGCAAAGACTCCCAACTCCAGCCCCGTGATTGCCCCACATATATTGGGACCAGTGGGAAGATTGTCTGGGAGCTGGCATACCCCCTCTTTGAAAAGGGACACCACCTATACCTGGATAATTATTATACCAGCCTGCCCCTATTTCGCCATCTTTATCAAAAGAAAACCCTGGCCTGCGGCACATTCAAGAGAAACAGAAAGGGCTTCCCAAAAAATCTCCTCACTCGAAAGCTGCAAAACGGGGAATCTGCCTTCATGAGGAATGAAGAGGTATTGGCCATGAAGTGGAGGGACAAAAAAGATGTCTACATCCTCTCAACTATCCACGATGACAACTCGGTGGAGGTCCAAAGAAGACAAGGCCCCGTTGTAAAGCCCAAGTGCGTCCAAGATTACAATCTCTTCATGGGGGGGGTGGATTTAAACGACCAGATGGTACAGCCCTATTTATCTACCCGCAAGTCCCGTTATTTGTATA
>BLSH010239382.1:91928-111794 GCA_018402905.1 Glandirana rugosa
CCCCCCATTCATAATAAAATCCTCCCCTTTAAACCACCTGCCCCACCATTCTCACCATTAAATTCCCCTAGGTTAGGCTCTTACGAAACGCCCCTCCCAACACAAATCCCCCTTTGTGGAGAGCTTTTTGCATGTTCAGCTTGAGCTCTAGATGACCTTGTCCCGGCAAAGCATTCTCGGATTGGATCCCCTTAAATTACCACTCTTACCACCCCGTCCACCAAATTTCCCCTCCTAAAATAATACTTACCCCCCGCAGCCCCCACATTCCCCCTACCAACATAAACCCCCTTCCCCCAATCTCCTAATGGGGTTCCCCCACCTCACATGATACCACCGTGCCCAGGGCAGTCGTCCCTTCTGCCCACCCCTTGTCCTGGCCATGTTTGCATTTATTTACAGAATGCAAAGCATTCAATGATTGGTGCCCATGCTGAGCAGGTGGCCTCCTGTGTTCATAATGCAGCAAGGCAGTCACTCAGCATGGTACCCGGAAGTAAGTGGAAACCACTGGATTAGCACTGTCTTGTACAGTCATTTCCTGCTTCTACGGGAATCTTATAGGTAAAGTCAACGCTGTATCTTGCCCTAGGACAACAAGGCCCAGGCCTAGGGCGGCACTTTGCAGGGGGGCAGCACGAAAAGAGTCCCGTCGGCTTGCACTACACCTTTTTGTTTTTCTTAATCAACAAAAAGGTTTTTATTGAACAGACTCGTAAGGCATTACAAGTTACATGGAATAAGTATACAGTCCATTAAAGAATGACAGGTTGTGCAATCTTCAATCCAGCAGAATCAAGTACCTAGACTACTTGCACTACACTTTTAGTGTAGCGCCAGTCTTATGGGGCAGACTGGAGACAAACTGGTCTGGCACCCCCATAACGTGGCTGCACTTGCTGCCAGTATGATAATACCGGCAGGGCCATTATCAGGGAGGGGACAGCCCATATATAAGTAGGCAGAGGTGGCTCTAAGCTTTGTGAGGCCTTAGGCAAAACCTAGACATGAGGCCCTACTCACGCCCATAATAAGAAATATAATTCAAGCGATAAAAAAATTAACTTTATAAATTGCATATATTAAGAGCTTTAAAGTGCTTGTCAGAGCACTTTAAAGTACTCTCAATCTCGGTGCCAGTACTCTCTATCTCGGTGCTGGTGTCAGTGTCAAATTAGGTGGTTGCGAGGCCCCTGTGAGTGCGAGGCCTTAGGCGACCGCCTAATTTAGGAAAACAAGGCGCACACACCTAGTGCATTACCATAAATAATTTAATGGAAATTAAAAAGTTAAAAGAGGATACTCACAAAATAGGCATCACAAAGCCCCATGGAGACAAGACGTGGTAAAATCAAACACAAGGCAGGGTAAAAAGCTGGCGCGTTTCAGGGGCGCACCCACTTCCTACAGAACATTTATGGTAATGCACTAGGTGTGTGCGCCTTCCTTTTGTCTTGTTTTCCTAGTTTCTTTAGGATTTCCCCATCCGAGGAGGGCAGCATACATCTGGTTTTGCATCCACTACCATCCAGGTTGTCTGCCATCTTGAGGGACCTCTAGCGCTGGAAAAGAATATTTTTTGCCTTGTATGGCTGCCTAATTTGCCTAATTAGAGAGCTGCCTCTGTATGTAGGGGACCCGGGCGTACTGAGGGCCCCAACCAATGAGTTCCATGGTGGGTTAAGGTTAAACAGGAAGGAGAGTGGCCTTGACAGTAAGGGGTGGTTCATATTTAAATTAGGGGGGTGCATGAGTTTAGTCAGGCCTAGGGCAGCACAAAACCTAAATACACCACTGGTTAAAGTATATGCATACTTACATTGGTCCAAAAAATGCTATCCATGGAACTTATTTTGAAGATTATGCAATTGTTGTAAAGCACACTAAACATAATTAACTATTGAGTGACTTGCAAGTAAAGGCATATAAGAGTTAAACAAAGATATGAATGCTTTCACTAGCTAATAATGGATGCATTAAATGAGTCATTTATAATTTGTTACACTCTGTAAGTAATTGTAGAAAATATATGGATACAATTACCAACTCATAATTAGAAACAATTTTGATGTCAAATCTGGGATGTTATAGGTAGAAGACCAAAAAAATCTATATACATTTTGTTGGTCTCAATGAAAATGAACTTAGTCAACAAGTATTATCAAAGTGAAATCCCACATACTGAGGAATATAATAGTCTGGTCATTTCCAACTGAATAATGAAACATTTGTGCTGAAACAAAGTGCCATCCACAAGTCTTGCATAAATCTCTTTGATACATGAAAATGCACCTCTCTACAGCTATTTGCTGGATCCATGCCCAGAATGACATTTTAAAATTTGTCAGAAAGACTTGTATTGTCTGCGCATCTATGTGGGCCTGAGTGAGATCCTACAAGCTGCTCAAAATAAGCCAGATTTGTATAACCCCTTCATGCCTACAACAACATGCCACCTGCAAGTTTACCAAACTAAGGGTTTTAATGCCATCTTTGTAATCAGAGAAGAACCAAATTGGGCTGCTTAGTGGATTAACAGATTTGTCCCTCTGTGAGAAAATTGGGAACCGCACTATGATGCCCACTTATAAAGCAGTGCCATGGCATTACCACAGACATAACGCTGTTTAATCACTTAAAGTGGAAGTCCATGCAAAAACTAAAATCCCTGCATCTATAGCCACCTACATTCTAACATTAAACCTGTGAACAAAAAAATCAGCATGCATACCTTCTCTGCAGGCTATCCAATCTGATCCCACACTGAGCTGTCAGCCACGACTTCTGTGTGGAGGCGGGTGCAGAGGACACGGACAACAACGGAAGCCCCATAGTAAGTCTATGGGGGACATCACTTCCCATTCATTTCATAGCCGTTATTGGCTGTGTCCTCTGATCGCCTGCAGAAAAGGTATGTATACTGCTTTTTTCTTCACAGGGTTAGATAGGTTAGTGTTAGAATGTGGGTGGCTATAGATGCAGGAATTTTAGTTTTTGCATGGACTTACACTTTAAGCACAGGAAAGTTTTACACCCTTCATGACCAAGGCACCCAAATTAAATTTATAATTTTTTTTTGTTTTTCACAATTGAGCTTTCTTTTGGTGGTATTTGATCACCACTGGGGTTTTTTATTTTTTATTATGTAGCGCCCTCTACGCTAGGTAGGTGTTAAAGTGAGATTTTTGCTAGGTGAGGCAAATTTAGTCAGACCTGACTTAGTGCAGGCCTGATTGTTTTGATTCTCGCCTCCCACGTCTTTCCAGAAGTTTCTGGTGTTTTCTGGGAAGAGAGATGGGAGGGGAGGTCTAGCCATCTGGGGTGTTCTAAGGAGCCCTGGCCAATCCCCAATCTAGATTGGCAGGGGGCAGGCCTCCTTAAATACGGAGGGTCAGCCCAGTCTGGGACGATACGTTTTGGTGGAAGTCTGAAGATGTGATAGTGTGGCGGCTGTCGCAGCCCAGGGGGAGCTCCAAGTGTGGGGGTGACCCCAGGCCTGGAGTGCTGGGGTGCAGATAGGAGCGAGATCCTAGTGGGAAGCACAAGGCAGAGTGGAAAGGACAGGGGGAGAGATTTTCCAAGTGCCAGTAGTCGGTGCGCTACATACCCTGGGATACTGAAGGAGGCATGCTGGAACAGATTGGGGTGAGAGACAGTCTGGGAAGAATGCAGAGGCCAGTGTGAGACTTTAATGTTGCTGTGGCAGTGGAAAAGGCCGTTGCAGCTGGAAGAGCTGGAAGGGCCTGGAAGAAGATGGGCTGGGAATAGTAGTCCATCACACTAGCTAGCACAGAGTACTTTCTACACTATGGGGCTATTAGCCTCTGTATGTAATGGGTGGTCTGAAGGTCCTGCTTCAACTACAGCAGGCCTCACCATGTGCTAGCTAGGCCTAAAGAGACGTTTTGGAGGCCAGGTAAATATAATTCCAGGTCTCAGCTGTGAGAAGCAAGTGTTTTGCAGGAGAAAGGAACAAGGTGAAGCAAGTTTTGTGCTGGAGGAAGATGGAGAAGTGTATATATGGAAGTGTATATAATCATCCCTACCCCAAGTTCAAATCCCCTAATAAAAAAAACAAATCAGAGTTCCAGCCTGTTCTGTGTCTCCAGATGTGCGGAAAAAGTGTGATTGAGGGCAGTGTGATCAGGTGAACCACAACAACCAGCCACCTCTAAGGGGGCCATTGCCTACAATTATATAAATGAAAAAAGACCAAAAATTTGGTCTGAAAAAAACCCAAAAACTGTTATTTTACTTTTTGATAAATAACATATCCAATAAAAAAACTGCAAATTTCTTCATAAATTTAGGCCAAAATGTATTCTGCTACATGTCTTTAGTAAAAAAGAAATCCCAATAAGTATATATTGATTGGTTCATGTGAAAGTTAGAGTGTCTACATATGATGATATATATACTGGAATTTTTAATTATTGTTTTTTATCCTAGTAATGGCTGTGATCAGCGACTTATAATGGGACTGTCTTAGTGTGGTGGGTAATCTGACACTAACTGACACTGGGTTGGAACAGACTAACTGACACTGACATCACCAGTGACACTAATACAGTGATCAGTGCTAATAATATACACTGTCACTGTACTAATGAAACTGGAAAGGGGTTAACATCTAAGGGCAATCAAAGGGTTAACTGTGTGCCTAACAATGTGTAATGCGTGATGTTTTTACTAACAGATGTGGTTGTTTTATTCCCTGCTTTGCACAGAAAAAAATAGTCACATCGCTGCTCTGTGTACAGAACCCTGTGTTGTTAGTAAACACAGGGTTCTGTACTGTGATTCGATAAGCCGATCAGCAGGTTCTGGCCATAAATCATTGGCTGAGACCCGCTGACCGATCTGTGCTGTACCAAATCACAGCACAGATGGAGCAGTGGGCACGTGCACGTGCCCTTTACCCAGAAATGCCAGATCACGTACATGCAGGTGGTTTGGCGCAGAGCGGCTATCCTGTCGCAGTATTTTTACAATGGGGAGGTCTATAAGCAGTTAAGAAGAAAAAAGTCACATGACCTGCCAAAGTCACATGACCAGCTTCTTAACCAACTACAAATCATCCTCTGCAGTGCTATGCAGAGAACACTCTGCAGGACAACTCAAGCTCCACACTGCAACATGCATTTTACGAATGACATGCAAAGTGCAATGAGGATCACATGACTGCTGAGGCGCATAGGCCTAGGCATAAAGCCAACCATTAACATCAGCAAGCCCCCCCCCCCCCCCCCCCATATAAGAAACCACACTTACAACTGTTAAGTTGGAAAAGGGGCAAGGCCACAGCTTTATTTAATTTTCCAACACAGAACATGTATACACTTTAAACCGGTGCCAGTCACAGTTGTCCTGTAAGCACGCTTTAACATTAATCTGTCAAATTCCAAAGGGGGCCTGTCCTTAAGTGCTGGACAGACAGCCTAATTCCAATTTCCCATTAAGGGCATAGCCCATTACAGCAACTTTTAATGCTGGCAAGGTCAAACAACCTCCACCAGCGCGTCAGTATTTAAGTGAGGAGTGCCCCACTACAGCCAGCGCCTGTTCCACAGTTCCACACCATGCTGAAGACCAATGTTGAAAATATCCAGGTCAATATTATTAAGGTGAACACCATCCGGTCTCAACAGATCACCATTTGCACCCTCCAAATCCTTGTGTCGGACCACGAACCACCCCCCCCCCCCAACAAACTTGGATACCTGGGAATTAACCTTCCGACGGAAACCTTCCAAACATGGGCCAGGGATGTCCCGAGCCCAAAGCAAGCAGGAGACGATCTCGGATCAAACAAGAACTAAGTTGGTGAAGACCGCATAACAATGAGCAATATCCTGCTCAATAGCAGAAATGAGGTCCACAGAACGTGTATAACCCATGTCATTCCCCCCAGTATGAAGGATAAAATAATGGGGCCGGAAACATGTGACAAATGAGGTCCACAGAACGTGTATAACCCATGTCTTTCCCCCCAGCATGAAGGATAAAATAATGGGGCCGGAAACACGTGAACAAAGATGTAGACACTCTGGGAGGACCTGCGACCAGAGTAAACCACGAAGCCCATGCCAACAGACTCTGGTGACATCATATGAAAAACCCAAGTTTGATCCATAGTTCCAAACCTCCGACCAACGAGAGGCCCAGTAAGGAATCCCCAATGATCCAGATCAAGGCCGGATGGAAACCTGAAATCAAATCAACAAATGTGGGCGAACATACAAAGAAAGACTAGAGGATTCCCACCTTCCCAGATGCTAAAGCTCTGTATTGGAAAAAACACATGCTAGAAGCCGCAGTAGCAGCGCCGGTGAGGAAAGAGTGCGTTGAATAATCTTGAGATGGAAGGCCTAATTTGTCGGGGCAACAACAGAAAACCTGCAAGAATTGAAACCTACTCAGAGCGTTAACTAGAAAAGTCGGGGATGGAGGGCGTGCAGATCTAAAGTGTGAGGCCTACAAGACCGGGCAAAAGGGTCCTGTGCAAGAATGCAAAACTACATGTCTACCTTTACCGCAGCTGTCTGTTTTCGAAGTATGCAGAAAAACCTATGCACAGTGCTCAGAAACAAATCACGTCCTCGGTTCTGATGCCACCCGCTGAGGATCTAGATCGCAAAACTAGCTCGCTGATATAAAAGGCACCAATAAACACCCAGGAGAAAGCCACCCTGAAAAGTAGGGTCTCAAAAACTGTGGAACACACCGACAGCAACAGGGCAAGGATAGAAGAGGATATGGAGCGAAACCGAACAGGAAATTCCTTTGTGATGTCTTACCAACCAGGGAAACAAAACCAAAAAGACAAAGCAGACATGGACAAACTGACCGTGGTGCCAGAAGAGCCTTTTTGGAGCAAAAACACAAGGTAGGAAAACAAAGCCAGACATCTAATATGGTGTAACGTAAGCAAAAACTCACCGCATTATACTTGAATCCATCCATCCCAGACCAGGCTGTACGATACCCATGTCCTTGGGGATAGTGATTCCCGAAGGAGGTCTAGCAAGCATCAGAAACGAGGTAACACAAATAGGTCGGACAGGGAAGGCTCTTCGGGGATGCCAATGGAGCCAGGGAGCGAAACCGATCGAGCTGAGAACGAGAGAGAGCATCGGCAATATTACTAGCTATCCGAGGAACATGTTTAGCTTTAAATCATACATTAAACTGCAAGCATCTCATAACTACAAAATACAGTAAGGATACAACCGGAGGGGATCTAGTGGACTGCTGGTTGACGACCTGAACCACACTCATATTATCCGACCAGAAAACCACCTGGCGGTTGTGCAACCTCTCACCCCACAACTCAGTGGCGACAATTATCGGAAAAAGCTCCAACAAGGTGAGGTTGCGCAACAAATCCATGTGGGCCCGTGAGGCCGGCCATTTCTCGGCAGACCGTGCCCCTGGAAAAAGGCACAGGAGCCGGCAGCGTCTGTATAAAGCTCCAGCTGCAAGTTCGGCACCTCCTTCAGCAACCAACACGAATAACCATTGTATGACTGGAGAAAGGATAGCCAGACATCCAAGTCGGCACACATCGGCCTGGTTATCCGGACATAATAATGGGGGGCAGCCACGCCCTTCATAGCCCATGATAAGCATCTACAAAATGCTCTCCCCATAGGGATGACCCGACGTGCAAAGACCAGATGACCCAACAGGAACTGAAGCTGCTGTAACTGAAGTTTCCTAGATCCTTTAGCAAAACAGATCAGGGCGAGGAGCCTAGCAAATTTATCATTGGGCAAATGAAAAACCATTGCCACCGTGCCTATTTCTATGCCCAAAAAGGATAACACCATTACAGGACCCTCAGTTTTTACTGCCGAAAGCAGAATGACAAACCACTTGCAGATATCCTGAAAAATGGAAAGGAGCTGCTGACACTGGCCACTGCTGGCCGGGCCTATGAAAAGGAAGTCATCCAAGTAATGTAACAAGGAATCAGGCCAGTCGACTGGACAACCCCCCATTCAAAGAAGCTACAGAAGAGCTCAAAGTAATAACACAAAATCGCACAGCCCATAGGAAGGCACATGTCAAAAAAGTAGCTTCCTTGAATGTTGCAGCTCAGCAGGTGAAAGCATTCTGGATGAACAGGGAGGAGGCGGAAGGCAGACTCTATGTCTGCCTTAGCCAGCAAAGTCGACTGGCCAGTGGACCTAATCAAGTGAAGCGCCTTGTCAAAAGAGGCTTATTGGACCATGAATACATTATCGATGTTGTCGTTAACCGAAGAGCCAGAACAATAGGAAAGGTGGTGTATGAGGCGGGCTTTGCCCTCCTCCTTTTTGGGAACCACACCAAGGTGAGAAACTCTCAGGTTGTAGAAAGGAGGGGGATCAAAGGGGCCCGCCATACTCCCCAATTCCAGCTCCTTACGGTGCTTCTCGGCCACGACGTGTTCGGATTGAACAGCAGACTTTAGATTAGGTGCCATGGTAGGCCCATCAGAATGTACAAAGGGGATCCAGAAACTATGGGCCAACCCGTCCCTCAAGATCAAAGCCTCCCTATGAAGAGGGTACCGGTCTAGCCAGGGAAGCATCCCTGAGACGTTCACTGGTGTCCTCTGGCTTAGAAAGGTCAGGCTTGACCAAAGGTTTTGAAAGTGGCTGCTTACCTTTCTTAAAGCACAAACTGGGTGGGTGAGCCCCCCCGCAAAGTGAACACTCGTGCTTGAATTGGCACGTGGTGTTCCACTTGCAGTGGCTCTCATTGAACAGCCAATAGACACCTTTCTTGGAGACAGCCAACGCTCTGGTGAGAACACTGGCCGAGGACTGAAAGGATGACGGCCGGTTGGGGCACATGAGTAACAACCACAGGCTACCGTCCTGGCAATCAAAATGAAATTCCTTACGCGCCACCATTTTCTGCCAAAACTGAGTGTCATAGTGAAACCAACACTGACCCCCATAAACTTTGTAGGCGCCCCAGATAAGATCCAGGTTTACAAAAGAAAGAAGGGGCTAACTGCAGAAAACCTATTGCAAAGCACCCCGGCATATGCACAGAAACCCTGCAGGATTGAAGAAGCTGTTTAGGTTGGTTGCTCCGAACAGTGACGTCGACCCGCCACGATTTATCCACTGCCTCCTGGTTGGGAGGCACCAGTGTGAGCAAGTCAAAAATTTCAGGGCGGCATATCCGATCTTGACTACCGCGAATATGCGTTCTTCTGGGGGGGGGGGGGGGGATACAGCAGCAGCACTGGACCTACCCCAAACTAAGTCACAATCATACTCACTGATGCACGGAGTTGGAGCCGAACTCATTGATGCGGAATTGGAGCCGGAGAAGGACAACCATCACAAGATCTGGGAGCGCCGTCCACGGGTGGAGCTGGCAGATACCCATGACATCCAGCTTCTACAGATGCAGGAGGATGGTGCGATGAGAGATGCAAAGGCGATGATCCAGCCACCTGCACCGATGAGCCCAGGTGACGGCGAGCTGCAGATGTGCAGGAGCAAACTGAGTCAAAGGCAGGAAGAACCAGTGCAGGAGCTGAACCAGCTGAGCCAGCAAAACTTGGTTCAGTGCTATGGCCCCCCGCCCAGCCGGGCGCTGAGGGACGTGAAGTAGCTGGCCGATTTAGGCTGATATGGAGATGTATTATACTAGAATCTCCCACTCTGCTGGGCGCTGGGAGATTGGGAGGAATGGTAGGCAACATGAGACTCTCAGAGGCATGGAATACATTCAAATCTCCCACCCGGCCAGGTGCAGGGAGATGAGGAGGGTTCTGCCAGCAGGTGGCGCTGTTCCGTGATCCACAGGACATGCAGAGTGGTGAGCCGAGCCACGAGATGCACTCCCGCATCGTAGGACCAAAGAGACTGCTCCCGCCCTGCCGGGCACAGGGCAATGCAGGGGAACAGTCAGTGCTGCGGCTCCTGCTGCCCCCAGGAGGGCGCAGAGAGCCGGGAGGAGGTAGGACCCACCGGGAAAAACCCTGCCGGTGGTGGGCAGATGGCCGGGGAACCGTGGAGGAGGAGGAAATTCCTCTGCTGACATGTACCTATAGGTAGTGCAAATATCTCCTAAACATATACTGTTTAGGAGATATTTACATTACCTGCAGCCAGTGACTTCACTGGTGCATGCACTCTGAAGGAAGGCCCATGGGTGCAATTCCTTCTGAGCCCTGTGCCATGAACGGCAGCTCCCAGGCCCATGCACGGGAGTGACGTCATCGTGGCTCCGGCCAATCACAGCGCAGGAGCCCACGAACCTGGAAGAAACCCCGGGGAAAAAGTCAATTGTCTCAGTTGTGTGTGAGCGCCGCTGAGAGAGCAAAGTATTTACATAATAATGAGCTAGTATGCGATGCATGTTGGCGGGAAGAGCACCCCACGCCCTCCTTCAGCTCGTCTAGCTATGTACTCTTCAAAAAAGCCCAGAATTCCCGGGGACAGTCCTTTTATTGAGCTCAGGCTCAACCCCATCAACCTGCGCATCCAACCAATGTTTAGGACTGCTATGAACCCCACCATCACTCCGGTTTCCTGACCAGTAGACTTGTTATCCCGGTATCAGGTGGAGGACAGTTGCGATTCTACTGCCAGAAATCTGGGACCTCTATGATAAGTGCAAACAGACCAAATCAAGGAACAACAAATAAATAAATGACTCACGGTTAGTAGAGGATGTAGTCGGGAGCTCAGGGTGACCTAATGTCGGTCTAGTAGCAAATCCAGGCAGAGATCCAAGGGGTTTACCAGAGACGGCGACAGGAACAGGCAAGGTTCGGCAACAATCAGTCAACGTAGTACAAAGGGTGACCCAAAGGTGTAGTCGGGAATAAGCAAAGTTATTAACAAGCAAACAATCTGGTATTATAACTAGCAGGAACTGAAAACTATACTAGGGAAAAGACAGGAAGGGGAAGTGAGCATATATAGGGTACTAAATGAGGTGACTGCCTACAGCTGACCACTGGGTGGAGCCAGAGTCACCATCCAAAAGCAGTAGATACCCAGGACTCCACAAAGATAGTAGTTACTCTGTGGCTAAGGCCATAAGGAACCGAGCACAAGAACACAGGTTCCAGGATTGATCCCCGGCCAAGGTGTGACAGTACCTTCCACACAAAGATGCCCCCGACTATTTGAGCTTGGAAGGATGTTTATCATGGAATAACTTGACCAGCAGTGGAGCATGGACACCGTGAGTGGGTACCCTTTCCGCAATAGGGTAGCCTTTCCAGTCCACCAGATATTGTAATTGTCTACCCTTACGTCGAAAATCCAGAATTTTACTAATTTCATATTCTTGAGACAGGAGAAGGACGTCTAGAGGGTAGAGAAAACCTATTCTTGTAAAAGGGTTTAAGCAAGGATATGTGAAACGTATTGGGAAGATGTAAGGGCAAACGTTTATAGGTCACCGAGTTGACTTGACTAAGAATGCGGAAGGGTCCTATATATCTAGGCCCAAACTTGGGAGAGGGTTGTCTCAGTTTGATGCTGTTAGTGGATAACCATACAAGCTGATTAAGACGATAACGGGGTGCAGGTCTTCTGTGAGTCTACACTTTCCTTATGTCTCTCCAGTGCTTGGTTAACCTCGTCACAATGTTGGCTGCTGCAGGTACCTCTACCTGTGAGGATTGGAAGGGAAGGACTCTGGGTTGATAACCAAAGGCAGCTTGGAAAGGGGAACATTTCAAAGAGGAGTGCCATTGTGAGTTGTGTGCTATTTCAGCTAGGGGAGGAATCTCACTCCAGTTGTCATGTTCAACATTAACCTAAGCCCTTTTGTAGCCATGTACTTCCTTGAGAGTGGCCGGTAGTAGTGGTTCAGCTTATAGCTGCCCTCAATCACACCATATATCACACATCCGGAGACACTGAACAGTCCTGTATATGTGCACTTTCACTGCACACTGTCCCTCTGCAGACTGCTACTCCTCACAACTCAACAGCACTCAACATGCTGACTGTTTCTTCTACAATTCTCTCTCTAGCGCAGAACTTGCAGATTATCACTCTCTCACTTCTCTCCAGCACATCACTTAGTTTCCAGCTTGAAAGGAAATTTATCAAGCTTCTCTACTCCTTCCTCTTCACCGTGGCTAGCACATGGTGAGGCCTACTCTGTTAGCAGGACCTCAGGAACACCCATTACAGGCCAGGGATCACAAGTCCCTGAATGTGTAACAAAGTACTTGAGTGCTAGCTGGGTCTTTGATGGACTACAACTCCCAGCCCATCCTTCTTCCAAGCCCCACAACCTGCTTTACCGTAGTGACTTTCCATCCCTTGACTGGCTCCCAAGGCTTCCACAGACTGACCACTATTCCTCTCCCAGCCTGCTCCATCGCTTTCTTCTCCAGCCCACAGGGACCGTCACTCACCACACCGGTGGATCTCTTTAAAGTCTCTCTCCTCCTGTAGCACCTCCACTGTTCTCCTGTTTCTCCTGTGCAGCTCCAGGAATCACTTTCCTTCCTGGCTGCACCCGAACCCCCAGGCCCCAAGGTCACCCTCCCCAGATTGGGCTTTCTCAGAGTATTTAACCACTTCACCCCCGGAAGGATTTCACACTTTAGGACCAGAGCACTTTTTGCAATTCTGTACTGCGTCGCTTTAACTGACAATTGCGCGGTCATGCAACGTTGTACCCAAACGAAATGCGCGTACTTATTTTCCCCACAAATAGAGCTTTCTTTTGGTGGTATTTGATCACCTCTGCGTCATTTCTGATCGCCACTATAAACAAAAAAAGAGCATGACAATTTTGCAACAAAACTAATTTTCTTACATTTTGCTGCAATACAAATCCAAAAAAATATATAAAAAATCATTTTTTTTCATCGGTTTTGGCCGATTTATATTCTTCCTCATATTTTTGGTAAAAAAAAAAAAAAAACGCAATCAGCGTTTATTGATTGGTTTGCGCAAAAGTTGGCGCGTTTAAGAATGATGAGAATTAATTTATGCGGTACTGCGATATTGCGGCGGACATGTCGGACCATACTGACACTTTTTTGGGACCATTGGCATTTATACAGCGATCAATGCTATAAAAATGCACTGATTACTGTGTAAATGCCATTGGTAGTGAAGGGGTTAATCTGTAGGGGGCGCTCTAAAGGTTAACTGTGATCCCTTAGTGTGTTCTAACTGTACGGGGGCTGGGCTTGCAGGGGGAGGGGAGTTATCACGGCTTCCATATACAGGAAGCCTGTGATCACAGCCCATCCCCCTCTGTCAGAATGGAGATCTGCGTTTACATACACGGACCTCCGTTCTTTCACTGCAGGGGAGCCATCGCAGGTAGCCAGCGGAGATCGAGTCCTCCCTACCCTGGCCCCCCCGGAACACAGTGGCCACGATGGCCTCATAAACAGCACACGTTTTAACAAAATCAATTCCTTTTTAAGTGTAGACCACCAAACCAGAGGTTTCAGGCGTAAGAACGTTTGTTTCATACCAGGATGTCCGGATATTCTCTGTCCATGGGCCCATTGCAAAACTTTTTTACGCAAGTCTGGAGGCACATACAGCGTATTAGCCGGAACCGAGAGATTAGTAGGAGCCTAGGATTGAGCAGCCAACAAGCTCCTTTGTAAGGTAGTATCCAGTTGAGCAATGATTCATTCTGGAAGGACAATATGCTCTGGGGGAATGTATGTTATAACAAAATTAAACCAGGTGAAGAATAATGCCCAGTGGGCCTGTCTGGAATTCAGTTATTGAGCCTTTTCCAAGTAAGTTAAATTCTTATGGTCAGTCTGAACCACAACTGGGAGTTCCGTACCGTCTAATAAATGTCGTCATTCGGAGAATGCTAGTTTTATAGACAGAAGTTCTATATTCCCTATGTCATAATTTTGTTCTGCAACAGAGAATTTCTTGGAGAAGAAGGCAACCAGATGTAGCTTGTTGGAAATAGGGTCTCGTTGGGATAACACTGCTCCGACACCTATTTTGGAGGCATCCACTTCCAATAAGTATTAAGCGGAAGGCTGAGGATGGCGGAGCACAGGAGCAGTGCAAAAAGCAGACTTTAGAAGATTAAAGGCTTCCAGAGCTTCAGGAGACCACTGAGAGCAGTTGGTCCCTTCCTTAGTGAGGGCTGTGATGGGAGCCAGAATCTTGGAAAAATTCTTTATGAACTTTCGATAATAGTTTGAAAATCCAATTAACGTTTTTAACATTTTAACCTTTTAACGAGGAAGGTCTGGGCCATTGAAAGATGGCATTGAGTTTCTTGGGATCCAACTGGAATCCTTCAGACGAAATGATATACCCTAGGAAAGGTATTTCCGATTGTTCAAAGGAGCACTCGGAAAGTTTAGCATACAACCGGTGATCTCTTAAATGCTGGAGAACAGTGCGTGCATGGCAACGATGAAGCTTCAAATCCCTGAAAATGTCATTTAAAAATTCCTGGAATACGGTAGGGGCATTGCAAAGACCGAATGGCATCACAAGACACTCATAATGCCCCCTTATTGTATTAAATTTTGTCTTCCATTCGTCTCCTGCTGTAATTCTAATAATATTGTATGCCGAACAAAGGTCCAGTTTGGTAAATATCTTAGATCCCTGGACACGGTCAAACAATTAAGTAATCAGGGGAAGAGGATACCGATTTTTTACAATAATTCGGTTAAGCGCTCTGAAGTCTACGCGTGGTCTGAGCCCTCCATATTTTTCTCCACAAAAAATAACCCTGCCCCCACGGGAGAGGTAGAAGGCCGAATGAAACCCTTCTTCAGACTGTCTTCAATGTATTCCTCCATTGCCTTAGTCACAGCCAGATTAAGGGGATAGGTTCTAGGTAGAGGATAGGTAGAGGAGTACCTGAAAGCAATTAAATTGCACAGTCATAAGAGTGGTGTGGAGGAAGACCCTCTGGTTCCTTTTCAGAAAATACATCAGCAAAATCAGTGTAGGCCTCAGATAATTCAGGGTTAGCAGACACCTCATGGATGGACACTTTATTGCGTACCACCTTTTGGAGACAGTGGGCAAGACAGGAGGTGCTCCAAGCCGAAATCTTATCAGAGGACCAGTCAATGGATGGGTTATGTTTACATAACTAAGGGAACCAAAGAATGACAGGGTGTTTCGGGGACAGGATAATGTCAAAAGACAGAACCTCTTGATGCAGAGCCCCTAGACCAGTGGTTCTCAACTCCTGTCCTCGGGACCCACTAACAGGCCAGGTTTGCAGGATAACTGAAATGCATCACAGGTGATATTATTTGCTGCTCAGTGATTGCAGTATTCTAGTCTGCATCTCCCCAAGGTAATACTTAAAATCTGGCCAGTTGGTGGGTCCTGAAGACAGGAGTTGAGAACCACTGCCCTAGACGGAAAGAGAGGGGTTCGGACTGATGGGTAAAAAGGCCATCACCCAGAGGGGCTCCACAAAGAGTAGTCACACAGAGCAGTAGGGTTTTTGAAACTATGGGGATCTGGAGCCTCTTAACCAGAGCTGCATCTAAAAACACACCACCAGCGCCAGAATCTATAAAGGCTACTGTGGAAAAGCACTGATCATTCCAGAACAAAGAGATAGGGACAAGAAGTCTCTCCTGAGAAGGGTTCAAAACAGCATGGCCTAATGGGACTCCTCACTCACCCATTAAGCCCGGAATTATTCCTGCCGAACCAGACAAGAACGCAGCACATGACCCAGCTTCCCACAATATAGACAGAGGCCTAAGGTCCTGCGTTTGGTACGTTCACTGTCCGACAACCGCACTGCCCCTGCATCCATGGGTTCTTCCTCAGACCCGACAGGAGAGGGAACAGTAGGGACTAGTGATTGCCGAGGAGGAGATTTAGTACCAAGTCTGGGAAGATTATATTGTCCTTGGTGCCCTCTCTCTAACTGACGCTCAGAGAAGTTGGTGTCCACCAGGATATACAAATTGATAAACTCCTCCAGACCCGCTGGGATCTCACGGTACGTTAACTGGTGTCACACACCTGATGGTGGAGTCTGTCTTATGCAGGAAGCAACCACTCTTATGGCCCTGGTTCAGGAACCCCTGGTAGGACAGACAGGGAGTTCGGGAGCACAGAGGGGCATGAGGGCTGGACTGGGTCACTGTTGGTGGTGTGAGAGGTCCGGTCGTGGCTCGTGCAGGTAGTAGAGTAGTGATGCAGGCTGGGTCGGCAACTAGCTGGCAATGCTGTACAGAAGGTGCAGGCAGAAGTGTCGTCAGGTACAGGCAGGGTTGGCAACAGAAAGCAAAGGTACACAGGGATCAGGCAGAAGAGATGTCATGGGCAAGCTGGGGGTTGGTTCAGGCAGGGATCAAGCAGGGTCAAGACAAGCCGGGTCACAGGAACAGATAATCAGGTAACGGGTCCCTCAGGAACACACAAATGCTGTAGAACGGACAGCACTGGTTGTAGGGAGCTGTCCGCTTAAATGGGCCATTTGGGCACCAATGCCGGCGCACACGTGCACAAGCACATGCAAACGCGCACAGGCCAGTGTACACACGCACAGGCACGTGCACACGCTACGTGCGCCCATGCACAGGCTTCTAGACCCGAATTCCAGAAGGATTAGTAGCAAAGGTTCTCTGCCAATTGGTCCTTAATGCGTTCCGCTAACCCCCTGCGGAACGCAGCCTTAAGGGTGCTACTGTCCCAGTTTGTCTCTGCCGCTAGGGTACGGAATTCTATGGCATAGGGCGCTACGCTGCGTTTACCCTGACATAAGTCAAGAATACTAGACTCGGCTGCAGACACTGTGCCAGGAACATCAAAAAATTTTTCAAACGTCTTCATGATGGTGGGAAAGTCCGTGAGCACAGGAGACTCCTTCTCAAGAAGAGGTGACACCCAGGACAATGCTCTGCTTTTGAGCAGGGAAATTATAAATGTCAACTTGGCTTGAGCAGAGGCAAGCACAGCAGGTTGGTTTTAAATTGTAACCGATAATGGTTGAGGAATCCCCAGCAATCAGCAGGGTTACCATCATACTTCTCAGGGAGAGGGCTTTTAGGAGCGGGAGGATCCAGTGGCATAGACCCGACCACAGGTTCCCTAGCCCCAGCCCCTAGGTCACTAGGTGCAGCAGGACTGGACCCATGTGCAGGAGATAAAGAGGCCAACATAGCCGTGATAGCATCTAGTTTCTCCTCCAGTGACTGCAAACATTTAGCCTGTTCTCTCAACAGTTGTCCCTGATGAGAGACTGCCTGCAGAAACTCAAGGAGGTCCATCTGGCCCTAGTAAACTGTTAGGACTGCCAGGAACCCCAACCGTCACTCCGGTTTCCTGTCCAGTAGTCTTGTTATCCCGGTATCAGGTGGAGGACAGGTGGAGGACAGGATGGCTGTTTGTTGAGTTATTTTGAGGGGACAGCAAATTCACACTGTTATACAAGCTGTACACTCATTACTTTACATTGTAACAAAGTGTCATTTGTTCAGTGTTGTCACATGAAAAGATATAATAAAATATTTACAAAAATGTGAAGGGTGTACTCACATTTGTGAGATACTGTAATAGAAGTCTTTTGGACCACATCAAAAAATGTGGGTAAAATGCACAAAAACCACAGATACACTTGTGCTACGACCAAACCTGCAGAGCAGCAGTGTGAAATGGCCCTTAGGGTTGCCAAATTTGTTTTGGGATAATACAACACAGGATGGGATGGGGTTGGGAGGGATTGCGTACAAGGCAACATTTAAAATACACAATTCTTTTAAAGAGGAAGTAAATTTCCTCTGCAGACATGTACCTATAGGTAGTGTAAATATCTCCTAAACATGTACAGTTTAGGAGATATTTACATTACATGCAGCCAGTGACATCACTGATGCATGTCCTCTGAAAGAAAGCCCATGGGTGCCATTCCTTCTGAGCCCTGTTCCATGAACGGCGGCTCACAGGCACATGCGTGGGAGTGACGTCATCGTGGCTCCTGCCAATTCCAGTGCCGGAGCCCACAAACCCGGAAGAAACTCCAGGGAAAATGTCAGCCACCCCAGCAATGTGCGGGCGCCGCTAAGAGAGCTTCATTATGTAGCCATGTTCTTCCTTGGGAGTGGCTGGTAGTTGTGGTTCACCTGCCCGATGCCCTCAATCACACCATTTCTCACACACCCGGAGTCATGGAACAGGCTGGTACTTTGTTTTTTTTTTTATTTTAGGGAATAAACTTGGTTGGGGAGAAGGGATAACTGTGGGATGCTCAAAGGATTAGATCATGGGACAGTCTATATACACTGCAGGATATACAACTCCTTCTTCCTCCAGCACAACACTTGGTGACCGTTTCTCTCCTTACTTCACTCCAGCTCGCTGCTTAGTTTCCTGGCCTGAAATTTATCAGGCCTCCATGACACCTCTTCCTCCACCTCAGCTAGCATATAGTGAGGCCTGCACCTTTGCCAGCAGGACCTCCGGATAACCCATGACAGGCAAGGACCACAGGCTCCCGATTGTGAATCCACGGGCCCTCAGTTGTGTAGCTAAGTACGTTGGTGCTACCGGGGTATTGACGGACTACAACTCCCAGCCCATCCTCTTCCAGGCCGCTCTGGCCTGCCTTGCTGTCCAGTGACAGTCCTTTCCCTGACTGGCTCCTCCGACCTCCACAGATTTTCCACTATCTCCCTCAGCCTGCTCCAGCCTTCTCATCCAGCTCCCAGGGTCTGTCACTCATCAACACCGGTGGATCCTTTAAAGAGTCCTCTATGTATCTTCTCTGCTGCTCTCTTGCTCCCTTGTGCCGCTCTAGGAATCAATTCCTCTTCCTGGCTGCACCCGAGCCACCAGGCCTCAAGGTCACCCCACAGACTGGGGGCTCACTTCCTGGGTGAGGCCTACACAGCACCACTGCTACATCTCTCTCTTCCACTTGACACTCTCCTCCCCCCTGCTAGGCAGATCACTGTACTTAAGGAGGACTGCCGCCTGCCAATCCAGATTGGAGATTGGTCAGGACTCCTTAACATACAACAGAAAGTGACACCTCCTCATCCATCCCCTTTTTCCAGAACCTTCTTTCTCCAAAGGGAGGAGTATCCATCCAAGGGGTGTTCTTTCCTGCAATCTCCAGCACTCCCTGAGCCACTACCCAGCTCAGATCAAAACATTCAGGCCTGCACCTTGTCAGGTCTGACTAGATTTTGCCTCTCCTAACAAAAATCTACAAAAATAGAGCACCTATCACTATGGGGGCGCTACACTCACCTCCCCCCCCCCAAACATCAGCTGGTCCTCGGCTGAAAATTTACAAAAATAGCTCATGGACCCAAAGTCAAAAGTGCGAGGGGGAAAGGGAACAAACTTGGATAAGGGGAACTGTACAAATAGATTACGAACAAAAATATACATTAATGCCATTTCTGTAATTATTCACATTGTACAGTATATTACATCCTAGCTGCAGGTCCCTGCACTAGCCACACAGATAATAATATATGTTGCACATATGCTTAACTGCTTCCCGACCGCGCACCGTCTTTTCACGGCGGCAGTCGGGGAGCCCTGCGTGAATCGCCGTAAATAAACAGCGATTCGCATTTGGCCACCAGGGGGCGCGCGTGCGGGGAGTGTGCCCGCGGCTCGGGCGGACCCGATGTCCACCGGCGAGCCACGATGAGCGGCTATAGGGAAAAGAACGGGGAACCGCCGATGTAAACACGGCGGTTCCCCGCCCTGTCAGTGGGGCATGAGAGATCTACTGATCCCTGTCACTGGGATCAGTTAGATCTCTCATGCCCATGTTAGCCCAACCCCCCCCACAGTAAGAACACGCCCAGGGAACACTATTAACCCCTAGCTCTCCCCCTGCAGGTTAACCCCTTCACTGCCAATGACATTTATACAGTAATCAGTGGATATTTAA
>BLSH010239382.1:162728-174268 GCA_018402905.1 Glandirana rugosa
TCCGTGTACATTCTGACAAAGAAGATCAAAGTGAAGTATTGAAGGATGAAGGACAAGGGTGGGGGTCAGGATTGTGTCGATACATTTATGTTGTACTTGTATAAGACGTCACCATTAAAACCCAAACGACACAGTGGAAATAGAAAGTGAACGAACAAATACCAGATGACCACAATGATAAATCTTTTTTCAGTGAAACTAATTTATTTCAGTGCATTAAATATCATTTGGAAGGGTATTAGCTTTTCATATGAGCTATTTCTAACACCAATTGATTAATTAAAACTCAGGTTAATAGGAGGTGTTTCTACAAAATAGATAAGCGACAAGACTTTTGTCAGGGACTGTGTATATATATATATATATATATATATATTTATTTATTTATTTATTTATTTATTAGGAAAATTACACACTTCCAAAACCAAAAAAACAAACACCAGTAGACCATAAACAAGCAAGTGAAAGATAAAGGTGACACAGCAAACCCAAAATTACCACTGCAGAATATGTTCATGTTGTATTTACATAGCTGTGTTAGGACTGGGGGTGGGAACAGGAAGTAGGAAGTTATGAAGTGAAACTAGAAGAAACAGTCTTACATGTGCCTCTCTCCTGACTGGAATAAACAAGCTCTTCAGAACATTCCTCTGACTATTCATCATTGCCTCTACAAAAACGACATGGTGTCAGAAGTAAATCGCTGAAACATCATGGCTCAGAATCTACGTGGCATACAACCTCTAATCTGTGATAATGACATTGCTAACAACTGGCTGAAATTCAAATGAGAATAGGACGTGTACAGCAAAGCAGGACTCTCAGACAGGTCAAAAAAGGTACAAGCTTACACTCTTCTCAATTTTGCTTGTTCAGATGCACTAGATAAATATGAATCATTTACTTTTCAAGATACAGAGGACAGAGAGGACCCTGATATCTTAATCAAGAAATTTATTATGATATGCTTACCACAGCGTAATGTAATAACAGACAGACATGCATGTAACATGATGGCTCAGAAACCTGATGAAGGAATACAATCCTATGTAGCCACACTGAGACTGCTGGCTAAAAAATTTGATTTTGGTGCCCTAACAGATAAATTGATACGTGACAGGATTGTATGTGGGATCTACAATTATGCAGTTGTTCAGCGAGAAAGATTTGACACTGGAAACAGCCATCAGAATATATATGTTGTTTGAACATTCTGAAAGGGCCACTAAGGAACTAAAAAGAGAAGCAGAAGTGTTTGTGGTGCAGCAGAACAAAAGGCAATGCAGAAACGGTGGTATTCAACATGCTACTGACTGCAACGTGTGTCCGGCTTTTAACAAAAGGTGTAACTCATTCAACAAATGGAATCATTTTGCAAAATGTTGTAGGTCCAAGCCTCAAAATAGAGGTGTGTGGATGACGCCATCTAGTGACAAACAACAAAATGTGCACAGAATTAATGAAGTGGAGACTGATGAATACCAAAACTGTTTTCATTGTGAAAGGGTGGGCCTAATTGCAAATAAGGGAGAAATACACACCACCCTTTCAACAGCATGCAACAAACATGTCAAGTTGAAAATTGACACTGGTGTCAAATGCATTGTCATGTCCTTATCCACATTGCACTGCATTGACCCCAAAGCTGAAATTGATCAGTCAAATAAAGTAAACCTGATAGCTTACGGCGGTCAAACAATTCAGACACTGGGCACATCTACCTTGGATCTATCAGGGGACAAGCTCCTATTCCACATTGTGGATAGAAATGTTAAGAGCCTGCTAGGCTTACCAGACATCATGCGCTTAAATCTAATCCAACTCAGTCCAGAAGTACATACAGTACAACAGGCTCCTGAGATGGCCACTTATGAGGACTTATTTCAAACTGACACTGTTGGTAAGCTTCCAGTCATGTATCACATGCACTTGGAGGAAACGGTACAGCCTACTGTGTGTGCCCCTCAAAGGATTCCACTGGCTATAAAAGTCTTGTAAGAGTGGTAAAGGATGACTAGTCTAGGCATCATTGCACCAGTGCAGGAGGCTACCCTCTGGGTGTCTGCCATGGCAGCAGTAGTCAAGAAAGATGGCACTGTCCGCATATGCATTAATCCTGTGCACCTCAATAAGGCTCTCCTGAGGCCTTATCACCCATTAAAAACTGTACAGCAAGTGATCGCTGACATGCCACAGTCAATATACTTACATTGATGGATCTCACTTGAATGGGTGCCTAATGTATTTTACCTCTTTTAGAGTGGTTGTTAAGTCATGACAACCACTTTAACCTACAGGCAAGCCTATAATAAGGCTTACCTGTAGGTACCCTGCATATCTCCCAAACCTGTACGGTTTAGGAGATATACAGTGTAAATGCATGTGCCGACGTCATTGACACATGCGCAGTGAAGAAATGTACCGACTGGGCCGTTTCTTCACTAAGTGTGCCGTAAATTACGGCTCCCGTGCGCATGTGCGGGAGTGACGTCAGTGCAGCTCCTGCCAATCACAGCGCTGGAATAATCAAAGTGCGGCGCTGTATTATGACTATAAACGTATGATGTATTTATCAATGATGAATAGGTATTAAGTGCATCAAGTGGGTAAATGCTAATATATCAATATAAGGTGCTAGATTAGCAATACATAAAGTAAATATTTAAAGTGATAATAATAGTGAATACTGGCTCGTAAATAATGAAACCACCCACAAAGGGAATGGAAGTGGAAAAAAAAAAAGCCAGGAATAGTCTGTAAACTTCCAGGGTACACCTGGTGAGCCTTGTTCAGGGTAAAGGTGCCCACTATATAGTCCAATGAATCAAATCAAAAACAGTGTCCACAATGTGATCCAAGAAAATAGGCTTGAATTGGAATGAACCGTACTCAACTTAGTGGTGAACTGAAGTGAAAATCCACACTTGTAAAATAAATGTGCTTACCATATGCTGGTAAGACACCAGCATGTAGTGAAGAATCCAATGAGCTGCAGTCCAATGGTAGGAGTCTCTCTCCATCAGGCCAGGATCGACTCACCTCCACGTCCTCTTCTGAGGCACAGTCCCACCTCCCAGATGCAGAGTGCCAGGCTCAAACATCCGCTTCACGATTGAGTGAAGCGGATGTAGTAGATGTTACAAATTCCATGATTATATCTTTGGCCGCCTTGTGACTGTGGAGACGGACCATCAGCCACTCATAACCATACCGAGAAAACCCCTGCACACAGCATCTGCATGCATCCAGCGAATGATGCTAAAGCTTCAACGCTACCACCTGAATGTAATCTATAAACAAGAACTGTTTGTTGCGGATGCTTTTTCACGTGCACACCTCCCCACTTCTGATAACGCTGGAGCTATTGAGGATTATGATATGTTGGCTCTGGATGGGGTGTTGTCATCCAGAAGGATTCAGGAACTAAAGCAAGAAACACAGGCAGATGCCACCTGTTAGCACCTCATGGACATCATTCTCAATGGGTGGCCTGGTTCCTTTAAGGAAATCCCACATGATATTCAACCATTCTACTCTGAGGGATGAATTGACATTGGATGATGGAATAATCCTGTGTGGTCAGAGATATGTAATCCCTCACTCTCTTTAGAAATGCTACTTGACACAACTCCGTCAAGGTCATCCCGGCTTTCATTCCACTAAACGAAGGGCATGTGAAACCATGTTTTGGCCCACTATATACACTGACATTGAAAGAGACATTTCCAGATGTGCCCCATACAATGCTCTACGAAAGCACCAGAGGAGAGAACCTTTAACTCTTCACCAAATACCTGACAGACCATGATCTATCACAGCAGCTGACATATTTGAGTGGTCAAACAAGGATTACCTGTTCATGGTAGATTCATACTCTGGCTGGTGGGAATTTGATGTCCTCGCAAATACTGTTCCACCATGTTGCTGAAATGCTGCCTCCTGCTAAGATGTTGCCTATCAGCTGGTGGTGCTGTTTTTGTTGTGGCGAGCTGCTAACAAAGCTTTTCCACATTTCTGCCATGTTAACCCTGCCTTCTGAGGTGCTGGCGGTGCTACAGCTGCGTTGATGACCTCTTCCTCCTCCTCCTCTGCCTTCGCCTTGTGCTTCCACTGAACCCCCGGTGTCATTTGGGAATGCCCTCAGCAGCGCGTCTACCAGCGTGCGCTTGTAGTCACGCATCTTCCGATCACGCTCCAGTGAGGGAATTAAGGACGGCACATTGTCCTTGTAACGGGGATCCAACAGGGTGGCCACCCAGTAATCAGCACAAGTTAAAATGTGGGCAACTCGGCTGTCGTTGAGCAGGCACTGCAGCATGTAGTCGCTCATGTGTGCCAGGCTGCCCAGAGGCAAAGACAAGCTGTCCTCTGTGGGAGGTATCATCTGCGTCCTCCATATCCCCCCAGCCACGTTCCAGTGATGCACACGAGCTGCGTTGGGTGCCACCCTGCTGTGAACACGGTTCCTCCTCCTCATCATCATCATCCTCGTCCTCCTCATCCTCCAGAACTGTGCCCTGGCTTGAAAATGTTTTACCTGGCCTATGCTGGTGCAGGAACCCACCCTCCGAGCCACTTGTGAATGACTGGCCTGATAACAGTGGAAATTACCCCTCTTCCTCCTCTTCCTCCTGTGCCACATCCTCTTCCATCATCGCCCGAAGTGTTTTTCAAGGAGATATAGAAGTGGGATAGTAGCGCTGAGAACAGCGACATCGGCACTGGCCATGTTGGTGGAGTACCCAAAACACTGCAATATGGTACACAGGTCTCACATGGAGGCGCACTCATTGGTGGTGAAGTGGTGCTGTTCCGCAGAGCGACTGACCCGTGCGTGCTGCAGCTGAAACTCCACTATTGCCTGCTACTGCTCGCACAGTCTCTCCAGCATATGCAAGGTGGAGTTCCACCTTGTGGACACGTCGCATAGGAGGCGGTGAGCGGGAAGGCCGAAGTTCTGCTGCAGCGCAGACAGACGAGCAGCAGCAGGGCGAGAACGCTGAAAGCGTGCACAGACGCACTTTCTGCAGCAGGTAGTTTTTTAGAAATTTCTGTACCACCAAATTCAGCACATGCACCAAGCAAGGGATGTGCGACAAACCGGCTAGGCCCAGAGCTGCTACGAGATTTCGCCCATTATCGCACACCACCAGGCCGGGCTTGAGGCTCAGTGGCAACAACCACTCATCGGTCTGTTGTTCAATGCCCGTCCACAGCTGCTGCGCAGTGTGGGGTTTATCCCCCAAACATATCAGTTTTAAAACAGCCTGCTGTCGTTTCCCCCTGGATGTGCTGAAGCTGGTGGCGAAGGTGTTACGCTGAGGTGGTAGGGGAGGAGGAAGCGGAGTAGGAGGAGGAGGCAAAAGCAGGCAAAGAGAAATGCCCTGCAATCCTCAGTGGCAGAAGGACTTGCGCCAAATAGCTAGCCGCCTCAGGCCCACCCGCCACTACATTTGCCCAGTGTGCAGTTAGCCAGATATAGCGTCCCTGCCCGTGCTTACTGGTCCACGTATCAGTGGTCATGTGGACCTTGCCACAGATGGCGTTGCGCTGTGCACACTTGATCTCGTCCCCGACTTGTTTGTGCAGGAAAGGGATGGCACGCCTGGAAAAGTAGTGGCAGCTGGGAACCACGTACTGTGGGACAGACACCGCCATCAGGTTTTCAAAACTGTCCGTGTCCACCAGACGGAATGACAGCATTTCAAAGGCCAGGAATTTTGAAATTCTGGCATTCAGGGCCAGGGATCGCGGGTGGGTAGAGGGGTACTTCCTCTTTCTCTTCAGTGTTTGGGAGATGGACAGCTGTAAGCTTCCATGGGACCATGTGGAAATGCTTGGGGACGGTGGCGGACATGGTGGCATTGCTGTCACACTGTCACTGTAGAGGTGGAGGAAGAGGCCGAGGCAGCAGCAGAAGAGGAAGCAGGAGGAGGCCGAGACCTTTCCTGGATTTTGAGGTACTTATTCGACTGCAACTCATGCTTTGAATTTAGATGCCTGGTCATGCAGGTTGTGCTCAGGTTTAGAACATTTATGCCTCGCTTCAGGCTCTCATTGCACAGCGTGCAAACCACTCGTGTCTTGTCGTCAGCACATTGTCTGAAGAACTGCCACGCCGGGGAACGCCTTTGAGCTGCCTTTGTTGTGCTAGGTCCCTGGGTGCGGTGGGTAGTAGCAGGCGTACTCTCTAGGGGATGCTCGCTCCGCTTTTGCAACCTGCTTCCTCTTTTGCTGTGCTGGTGCCTCTGTGCGACCACCACCTCTTCCTCCAAATTGCACACGTCACTCGCATGACCTTCATTCTATGTGGGGTCTAGGACCTCATCATCCGTCACATCATCTTCCACCCACCCTTCACCACTGCCCTCCTTGTCAGTCTGCACACTGTGGAAAGCCGCAGCAGTTGGCACCTGTGTTTCGTCATCATCAGAGACGTGCTGCAGTGGTGTTTCCATGTCCTCATCCTGCAACAGAAGTGGTTGGGCATCGGTGCACTCAATGTCTTCCACTTCTGGGGCAGGGCTATGTGGATGGCCCATGGAAAGCACACCAGCAGAGTCATCAAAAAGCATAAGAGACTGCTGCATGACTTGGGGCTCAGACTGCTTGGCTGATTTACACCTATTTTTGATGGTAAACTCCTTTTGGCCATGGGTGACATGCTTACAGGTTAAGCATAAGGCTTTTCGACACTGGAACATGCCTGTGAGGGGAATCATGCACAGTTGGTTAGGGCCTGTTTTGGTTGGTGACTTAAGCTTGCTAGGAGCAATGATATTTTTTATGTTGCAAGCTTTTCTATATGAGAACTTGGGTATGGGTGGAAGGATGTTTCGTAAGTGTGGGTCCTCTGTGAGGATGGGCCAGTGTTTGGCCATGATTTTTTCCATGTTCTTGTACTTGTAGTGAAACTGAGTGGTAAACCTGATGGGTTGTGGTTGGGTAGGCTTAGAGGGTGTGTGCTTGGTGGAATCTGAGGTAGTAGGAAAAGGCATCATCGACAAGTTTTGGTGGGAAGCCTTTTGTAGAAACTTTTCTTTTAAGGGCGAGCTTTGTTGTACATAATACTTCATCCCTTGTACAGTTCCTGTGGAGTCTGCAAAATTGGCTCTTGGGTATATTGGATACCCATCTAGGATGATGGCAACTATTGAAGTGCAGATATGAGTTCCCTGCTGTAAGTTTGATATCATTTTTGGCTAAGATTTTTACTTCCTTGTGGAATAAATGGAGATCCAAGAAGGCTAAATTGAGAGGGTCCTGTACCGAGGTGAAAGACAGGCCAAAGTCATTGTTATTGCAATAGGCCACAAATTCCCTTATGGTATCACTTGGGCCATCCCATATGACTATGATGTCATCTATATACCTCCCATAAAGGACTAAATGGGAGGCATATGGGTTGTGGTCCCAGATGTTCAGGGCTTCCCACAGGCCCATGGTGAGGTTTGCATAGCTAGGGGCGAAATTCACGCCCATAGCTGTGCCGACCAGTTGTAAAAAGAATTCACCATCAAACTCAAAATAATTATGTATGAAGCAGAAATGGACAGAATCCAAAATAAACTGGGTTTGCTCGGAATTGATGAGAGGGTCCTTTGCCAAAAAATATGAAACTACCTTTGGGCCTACGGAGTGTGGGATTGAGGTATATAAGGAGTTGACATCTAATGAGACCCAAATATATGTGGGTTCCCAAGAATAGTGTTGTCATTTTTCTAGAAGGTCAACTCCATCTGTAATATATGCCGGGAGGCCTTGTGCTACCACAATCCTTCTCCCTTTGGATGCAGGTCATTTGCGCTCTATCAATAACTTTACTGGTAAGGATGGAGACAACCCGTGGGTTTGTCAAACTGGCCACGGTTCATGGAAAGGCCTGCCAGCCAAACAGCTATGTTGTCCACTCTGATGGTAGGACCTATGTAAGGAACCGCTGTCACCTCCTACAGGTACCTGAATCATACTGTACTGCCGCTGCCCATGTGTCTATGATCACTTCAGTACCCCAAGCACAGCCATCTGCTGCTGTACCAATTGACACTTCCAACCAGGGCCCCCATCAGCTCTACAGGGGGGCCCGGGCAACATTATAGTTCATTGCTGCATTTAAAAAAAATCACTTTCTAAACTCATACCCCGCTCCAACTTAATTATAGAGGGGGTTATATCATTTTTCAGAGCAACAGAGGGGCCCAGGAGGGGAGCGCAGTGGAGGGACTATTTCTTCATTTTTGGGCGCATGTACATTATTAGTCCCGGGCGGCGGAGTGATACTCTGATCATCCGTTCGGCTTCCGGCTGCAGTCTGCGCGACATATGAGAAGTTGCTGACACTGACAGGGAAAAGGAGAAGGACAGCATGGCTGCACTGGACACAGTAAGTAGAGCACATAATCCTCACTGTGTCCCATTATATATTGCAGAGCAGGTTATCAGCATTACAATAATCATCACACAAACAGCACAGTAAGCAGGTGCTATATCATGGCTCTATCATGGCTCTGTGTCACAATGCTGTTGGGTACTGCTGACTTTGTTATGGGTGTGCTGTGTTACAATCTGTTATATACAGTACAGCTGTAAGTTAACAAAGTCAGCACCCACCAGCACTGTGACACAGAGCCACGATAGAGCCATGATATAGCACCTGCTTACTGTGCTGCCTGTGTGATGCTTATTGTAATGCTGATGATCATAAGAAATGGTGAGATGCTAGTTTACACTTCATTTGGGGGACCAGTAAACTTGCAGCTGAGCTGCATTTTTACTGCCCCCAAACCAATCCCCTTTAACTGCTTCCCATCCAGCGACGTACCAGTACGTCGCTGGATTAGAAGAGTGATACTCGGTCATTACTACAGCAATGATCAATATATTATTTTTTAGCCCCAGCGGTTCTGCACAAAGTAAAAGTAGTCCTAGGGGCTAAGAAGCCACTGGATTAATTTTACAGGCAGTGGAAGGGGGTCCCACCACCGCCTTTACTGCCTTTAAGATGCAACCAATAGCATCCAGCTCCTGGGACACAGTGAGAGGGATGGATATTGTTTCTCCCACCGTCTGACATCATGATCTTATCACTTCCAGTTTCAGTCTCATGTAAAGAAGCCATTACCTGCTTGAACAAGCATCTGATCAAACTGGTCTTGGTTTGATCAGATGCTTTGGAGGCCAGAGGACAGATATGGGGTCTAAAAGACCCCAGATCTCTCCATAAAGAGGGCCTGTCATGGCCCATGCTATCATAAGGGATGTTGTTCATCCCTTGTGAAAGCAAAAAAGAAAAAAAAAATGTAAAGATACAGTGTAAGATTTTTTTTATTTGTGATAAATACAATTTAAAAGAAATTTAAACTGATCCCGCTCCTTCTTGCTTATGCGCAATTGTAAACGTCCGCTCCGCGCGCATATGTAAACAGCAACAAATCTGCATTTTGTTTCAAGCTGGCGTTGGGCGGGGCCAGGGGTGGAGTCGAGAGTGTGGTTGAAGGGGGCACCGTCAGATAGGCTGTACGGGGCCCCCGTGATTTCTAACAGCGGCCCTGCTTCCAACAACAAATGTAACACACAACCACAACTAAATTATGAACCCAATCCAAAGTTCCAAGACTTTATCACACACTAACTCTTACTCAGCATTTTATATTTTACAGTGTAGTTTGTACTTGTTCCTTTCTATGCTTCATTCCTTATTGGTTCCATATTATACGTCATTTATATATGCATATCTCTTCTTTAAAAGGGAAAAGATGTAGAATATGTTCATGTTGTATTTACATAGCTGTGTTAGGACTGGGGGTGGGAACAGAAAGTAGGAAGTTATTAAAGCGGAGTTCCATGCTTTTTTTTGTTTATTAAAAGTCAGCAGCTACAAAAAGTGTAGCTGCTGACTTTTAATAAACAGAAACTTACCTGTCTCCCAGTCCAGGGACGGCTGCTCCCGAAGCCTCGCTCGTCTCCCCCCTCCTCCCTGCGGCACCGGCATTGCAAGTGTGGGCACCGGCCGTGGCTTCACGGCCGGGCACGCACTGCGCATGCGCGAGTCGCGCTGCGTGTTGCCAGTGGCTAGGCAATCTTCTGGGACCTGTGACGTGTCCCAGAAGATTGCCAGGAGGGAGGGGCCGCCTAGGAGGAGAGGAGGAGTCGCCTAGGCGGCCCCGAGGCGGAAGGTGGAAGAGGGACAGGAAGTCCCTCTGAAACCTGGGGACACACTCCCCCCCCCCCCCCAAAAAAATGACATGCCAAATGTGGCATGTAAGGGGGTGAGGAGTGCTTAAAGCGGAAGTTCCATTTTTGGGTGAAACTCCGCTTTAAGTAAAACTAGAAGAAACAATCTTACATGTGCCTCTCTTCTGACTGGAATAAACAAGCTCCTCAGAAGATTCATCTGACTATTCATCATTGCTTCTACAAAAACTACAAACACCTAACTAACTAACTAAATACACAAGTGTAGAAAACATATATAAGCAAAACAGGGAGACACAAGGTAAGGGGAACAGGGAGCCAGGTTACTGGGAGCAGAAGGTGAGTGAAGGGAGCAGGTTCCAGGGGTCAGGTCTCCAGATAGGGTTGCAACCTGTCCGGGATTCACCCAGACAGTTGGGGTTTGGAATCATGCTTCCGGGTTTAAGACTACCTGAAACCCAGACACATTATCCAGACTGGACTATGGCTTCCCAGCAGGGTTGCTGGCTGCAGTTGTCTAAGCTGAGAGAGTCTGTTACACTCTCTTTCACACTGCCCAAAGCCAGCACTAACAACTAGAGTTGCCACCTCATCCCTTTAAACCCGAACACATATGAATTACACAGGTTCTGAGGCTAATTTAATGCAGATGAGGCACCAAGTGAGTTTAATTACCACCTTAATCAGCCACACAACCTGTGTATTTCATATGTGTTCGGGTTTAAAGGGATGAGGTGGCAACCCTACTAACAACCCCCCCCTCCAAACACACACACAGACGGGAGAGAGGACTCGATCTGTACCTCTTCCTCCCACCCCTAAGCCTCTATGTCTGCCCGCACTCCAATCCCCAGTGCTGTGCCTCAGAAGAAAGTGGGGGCCTGAAATTTGAAGTCCAGCAGCCTCAGATACATCTGGATTGTGTGTACACTAAGGTAAATCTTGGTTCTCAGAGTACCCCTTACATCAGAGTTCCCCTTTACACCAGAGGTCACAGTGTTTCCCCTTACATCAGAGTCTTCTCTGTACATCAGAGGTCTCAGTGTCCCCCCTTAAATGAGAGCCTGCAGAGTCTCCCCTTACAGTGAAAGCGAATGCTGCCTGACGAAGGGGCCCTGCGCGTCTTCGAAACGTTGCACTTTTCTGTGATGTGATCTCTTCAATAAAGAATACTTTGGACAAGGATCCACGGTGTGCTTACGAATATGTACACTTACAGTGAAAGGGAACTCTGCAGACTCAGATGTAAAAGGGGAACTCTGAGTTCAGATGTAAAAGGGGAACTCTATGGATTCAGATGTAAAAGGGGACTCGTGTTATTAAATGCATATGATTAGAAATGTTAT
>BLSH010239382.1:194577-205433 GCA_018402905.1 Glandirana rugosa
CGGGGTAGCAACCACAGTTACCTTCCTTAAGACTTTGTAACGACCACAGTCACCCTCCTTAACACAGAGAAGTAACCACAGTCACCCTCCTTAATACCGGGTAGTCACCACAGTCATCTACCCCCTCAAATTAAAGCTGAAAGTCTGCAGTTAAAGCACATCTTGTTTGTTTCATTTCAAATCCATTGTGGTGGTGTATAAAGCCAAAAAGATTAGAATTGTGTCAATGTCCCAATATTTATGGACCTGACTGTATATTCATTCTGGCACATTGGGCAGAAAATACATACAGTGCTAGATCAGCGGTCTCCAAACCATGGCCCGGGGGCTGGATGCGGCCCTTGGATTGCCTTTATCCAGCCTTTGGGGCACCATTCCATCTACTGACACCACTGATGGGCCATAATTCCTCCCACTGACACCAATGAAGAGACACAATTCCTCCCACTGACACCAGCAATGTTTCAGAATTCCTTCCATTGACACCAACGATGGGGCACAATTCCTTCCGCTGGCACCAACAATGAGGCACTATTCCTGCCACTGACACCAACAATGAGGCACTATTCCTGCCACTGACACCAACAATGAGGCACTATTCCTCCCACTGACACCAATAATGAGGCACTATTCCATTCCTGCCACTGACACCAACAATGAGGCACTATTCCTCCCACTGACACCAACAACGAGGCACTATTCCTGCCACTGACATCAACAATGAGGCACTATTACTGCCACTGACACCAATAATGAGGCACTATTCCATTCCTGCCACTGACACCAACAATGAGGCACTATTCCTCCCACCGATACCAACAATGAGGCACTATTCCTCCCACTGACACCAATGATGGGTGATATGGAAATAGCATATTATACAGTATATTAGTTAAAGCTGTCTAGTGGCCTCACAAATATTTAAGAATGCCTCCAAGCCTTGGCTAAGGCATTATACAAGGACAAAGTTTAGTTGACTCAAGTGATGTGAGTGTAAACTGACTATATTGACAAGCCAGCCCAATCCTTTAGGAATGTGAGGTCATTTTGCTCCAGTGGGGGATGGGTTGGCCATTGCCCTATATAACACACACACGGCTTGTAATACTTGTCTCATCTTCAGAGCTTCCAATCATGCACGCGTCTGTGGTCACCTGCGCCATGGCGTTTAATGGGGGGACCCATGGCGGGAAACAAGCATCTTTAGTTAAGTATCCTTGTCATATTTATCTTCATCTGTATTTGTCATTACTTTTAATAAATGTTATCATTTTAAGTATTTGTGTGATCTCTCTTTGCACATATCGAACACAAACCCAAAAATGTGACAAAATAATGGGGCATTATTCCTCCCACTGACACCAATGATTGGGCATTATTTATGTCACTGACACCAATGTTGGGGCACTATTACTACCACTGACACCAATGTCTGCCCCCCCTAAAGTCTGAGTGACAGTACAGTATACTGCCCTTTTGTTTAGTACGTTTAGAGACCCCTGATAAACAAACAACTAGGTAGAGACAGGAAGATAAAGCAAGTTATCAGTATATTCTGTCTCTATTTTGGCTTATTCAGACGTGCAGCCAGGAGAGCAGTTGAACCATGTTTTTATGGCCCCCCAACTGCCCACCTGTATAAGAGCATGTAGCCACTCGGGGTTGTACTCACGCCACAGCAAAAATCAAACCTGTCACATTCACCTATTCAAGTAAACATATTGCCTCTTGGCAAAATTCCTTCCATTGGCACCAACGATGGGGCACTATTCCTCTCGCAGACACCGATGATGGGGCACTATTTTTCCAAATGACACTAACAATGGGGCACTATTTTTTCCACTAATACCAAGGATAGGGCACTATTCCTTCCACTGACACCAACGAAGGGGCACTCTTCCTTCCACTGACACCTTTGACGAGGCACTATTCCTCTCACTGATACCAAAGATAGGGCTTTGTTTACTCCAACTGGACTCCGGGACATTTTCTATTTCCCCCCCCCCCCCCCCATTGGGTTTAGTCCAACCCTCCTAAAGTCTTAAGGACAATAAACCCTTTGTTTAGAAAGTTTGGAGACCCCTGGCATATACAGTGAGGAAAATAAGTATTTGAACACCCTGCTATTTTGCAAGTTCTCCCACTTAGAAATCATGGAGGGGTCTGAAATTGTCATCGTATCACATGTCCACTGTGAGAGACATAATCTAAAAAAAAATCCAGAAATCACAATATATGATTTTTAAACTATTTATTTGTATGATACATCTGCAAATAAGTATTTGAACACCTGAGAAAGTCAATGTTAATATTTGGTACAGTAGCCTTTGTTTGCAATTACAGAGGTCAAACGTTTCCTGTAGTTTTTCACCAGGTTTGCAGACACTGCAGGAGGGATTTTGGCCCACTCCTCCACACAGATCTTCTCTAGTTCAGTCAGGTTTCTGGCCTGTCGCTGAGAAACACGGAGTTTGAGCTCCCTCTAAAGATTCTCTATTGGGTTTAGGTCTGGAGACTGGCTAGGCCACGCCAGAACCTTGATATGCTTCTTACAGAGCCACTCCTTGGTTATCCTGGCTGTGTGCTTCGGGTCATTGTCATGTTGGAAGACCCAGCCTTGACCCATCTTCAATGCTCTAACTGAGGGAAGGAGGTTGTTCCCCAAAATCTCACAATACATGGCCCCGGTCATCCTCTCCTTAATACAGTGCAGTCGCCCTGTCCCATGTGCAGAAAAACACCCCCAAAGTATGATGCTACCACCCCCATGCTTCACAGTAGGGATGGTGTTCTTGGGATTGGTACTCATCATTCTTCTTCCTCCAAACACGTTCAGTGGAATTATGCCCTAAAAGTTCTATTTTGGTCTCATCTGACCACATGACTTTCTCCCATGACTCCTCTAGATCATCCAAATGGTCATTGGCAAACTTAAGACGTGCCTGGACATGTGCTGGTTTAAGCAGGGGAACCTTCCATGCCATGCATGATTTCAAACCATGACGTCTTAGTGTATTACCAACAGTAACCTTGGAAATGGTGGTCCCAGCTCATTTCAGGTCATTGACCAGCTCCTCCCGTGTAGTTCTGGGCTGATTTTTCACCTTCCTTAGGATCATTGAGACCCCACGAGGTGAGATCATGCATGGAGCCCCAGTCCGAGGGAGATTGATAGTCATGTTTAGCTTCTTCCATTTTCTAATGATTGCTCCAACAGTGGACCTTTTTTCACCAAGCTGCTTGGCAATTTCCCTGTAGCCCTTTCCAGCCTTGTGGAGGTGTACAATTTTGTCTCTAGTGTCTTTGGACAGCTCTTTGGTCTTGGCCATGTTAGTAGTTAGATTCTTACTGATTGTATGGGGTGGACAGGTGCCTTTATGCAGCTAACGACCTCAAACAGGTGCATCTAATTTAGGATAATAAATGTAGTGGAGGTGGACAGACTAACAGGTCTTTGAGGGTCAGAATTCTAGCTGATAGACAGGTGTTCAAATACTTATTTGCAGCTGTATCATACAAATAAATAGTTTAAAAATTATATATTGTGATTTCTGGATTTTTTTTTTAGATTATGTCTCTCACAGTGGACATGCACCTACGATGACAATTTCAGACCCCTCCATGATTTCTAAGTGGGAGAACTTGCAAAATAGCATGGTGTTCAAATACTTATTTTCCTCACTGTATCTAAGGATAAGATAGGATGCAAAGCATTGATCAGGTTTGTTGTAAAGTTGCACCTGTTATGTTGCGCACCCCCTCCTGTAGAAGAGGGAATGCTTTGGGAGCTCCAGCTGCTTCCTTCTCCCTGCCTGTCACTGACAAGGCTGACTGCAGTGTTACCCCTGTCAGCTGGGCATTTATCAGCGTTCTCAGTCACTTGCAGCAGAAGCCGGCTTCATGTGCCATCTTCTGTTTATGTTTATGAGTGACATCACGCCTCAAGTGACAGTGAGGAGCAGCTGACAGTATCCTGGGCTCTCATGCTGTAGAGCAGGGATCTCCAAACTACGGCCCTCCATCTGTTGCAGCACTACAAGTCCCTTGAGGTATTGTAAAACTCTGACATTCACAGACACTAGGCATGATGGGAATTGTAGTTCCTGAACAACTGGAGAGCCATAGTTTGGAGACCCGTGCTGTAGAGCATGGAGAACTCACACAGAACATGACAGCCCAGCCTCCTGACAGCCACTTCTCCTGCACTGAGGACTAGGTAAGTAGCTGGGAGTGGGTGGAAGAGCTCTGTACTGGGATGAGGAGGGGACCCTGTAGTATGGAGAGGAGGGGTTGGAGGAAGAGCTCTATGTTGAGGAAGGGAGATGGGGGATGAGTAGTGATGAACTGCAGAAGCATTCCCTGCCACAGAGCCACATGTACTGTATGCGAGGGGTGTGTATATGTTTGTCTGCAAGGCTGGGAATGCTGCTGTCTCTTTGAACAGCTTCCCAAGATAGACTAGACAGATCTGGATTTGTTTCCGAACACACCTGAGCTCATCCCTAGTGATGAACTTTGCAGTGGGAGAGGGGTCGGGGTTAACTGAGGAGCTCTATACTGGGGAGGTGAGGGAGGAGCTTTGTAGTGGTGTTTCTTCCAGTGACATCACAGATGCAGGGACATTTTTTCCTTCCAGTGACACCACCGACTCAGGGGCATTTTTTCCTTCCAGAGACACCACCGACCCAGGGGCATTTTTTTCTCCTCAGTGACACCACAAATTCATGGACTTTTTTTCCTTATGGCAACACCACCAACTAAGGGACATTTTTTCCTAGTTTCCTATAAGTTATACCACAGACGCAGAGACATGTTTTTTGTTTGCTTTTTATTTCAGTGACACCTCTGATTCAGGAACATGTTTTCCTTTCAGTGACACCACCATCTCATGGACATGTTTTCTTTTCGGTGACACCATTGACTCAGGAACATATTTAAGTTGAAGCATGTTTAGGTCACATACAATGATTGCATTTTTTATTGATATAGCATTGGTATACTTATACAAACAAAAAACTGCTGGCCAAGCTGGGTATAACCCCTTCCACTGCCAGGATCCTTCAATTTTTTTTCTAGTGTCCTGGGAGTATAGAAATATATTCTCGACTGAGAAAGGTTTAACTATTTAACTAGCCATTTTTTCTCAAGTTTTTTGCTTCAATCAAGACTTGCAACTGAGCTGGGCTCTTTTATGCAGGTATCGCAAGTGGCACAATCCTCAGCTAAAGCTTGGGAGGCCATAGCCAGACCCCATTTGGTCTGATTGCAGGAAAAGGCTGAAATGTGACCTTCGAGCATTGGTCTCTGATTTTGGATCTTTTTAGACCTTTGTGCAACGTAATTGTTAGCCATAGGCAGCTTGCCAGGTCCAGAGTAGTGAACCAGAATCTGGTGTGACCCAGTCTCTGAAGACTTTTTATTGAGTATTCCATGTGGACTGAGCTTCAGATGCATCATCAATACTCTATTCCATTCGTTTTTGTGGAAAGGGGGAATTAAGTGCTATGTTACTAGCCCTGCAGCTGCCCACAGTGACGTAGACTCCAACCATTGAACGTCTGATCTCAGCAGATGGCTTGTGAACTAAGAGTGACAAGAAATAAAACAGGATTTTTTATTTACCAAAAAGTTTAAGAAGCAACACAGGTCCCACGGCCCACTCCTCTTTGTTTGCAATCTACTCCCTCTTTTATACAAAACCTAACCATGCTGGGAGTGGGAATGATTATACTTGGCCGGTCAATGGTTTTTTTTGCTTTGCCAGCCAGCAATATAACCCAATGGTCATATTGGAATCCTCTGTCCCTTAAAGTGGTTGTAAACCTCAGACATGAAATATGAACAAAACATATTCCTCTATATTGCTTACTTGTCTATATTAAGAGCACTAAGTATCATTTCTGTCTTCTGCTTTGTTCCTCTGCTATCAGCATAAATCACTTCTGACAAGTGTTCCTGACACCAAGAGAAAAATGGTGACAGGGGAGGGACCTCCAACTGACTGACAGCCTCAGCTCTGTTCATGTGTGCTGTGTGAGGAGGGGTGTGTCCCTTCCCTCCAATCAGCTTCAAAAGCTCCCCTCACTGAGCTCTGCAGAGAGTACCTCAGCTCTATGTTCACTTTTTCTGAACTCACAGACAAGCTTTATAATTCAGCACTTTGATTGGATGTAGAGAAGAGAAGACTGCAGATAAACAGATAAAACTTATGTAGGAGAAATTGTTTCAACGCTGTTATCATCTGAGGTCAATCACTTCACTGGGTGTATGTAAGGGTTTACAACCACTTTAATGTAGTCCAAAAAACAGATTTTATGCAAAGTACAATAATTATGGTTTATTGCTTTCATTTTTTTTCTTCCTCTTTGTGGCCGTCGTCTCCTCACATAAGTTAAAATATTATGCAAAAAACAAACTTCTTCTTAGATAAGATGATGAAACAGTTAAACGGTTAACTGATAACACCAAAGTCATGTGAGATAACATCATTCAAAGTAACCTCTCATAAAAACTAACATCAGACTTCTGTACACAGTCTAATATGTAGGATCTCCTGCAGGAATGGCAAAGATGTTATTTGCATTTCATGTACTCCTATCTGTGGCATTATTCAGCTTGTTGCATACTGTTGCTTGTGACTTTGAGCCTATCACCGGAGATGATGCCAAATTTTGTCAAGGTGACCTTCATGTAATCTACCCCAGCTTGGGAGATGTTTCTTGTGTGTACGTACCATACTGCTTTGGGTATGCCCAATGTTTGAGAAAAGTTTTGGGCTCCCCATGGATACGATATCCTCGTGCTAAACCAGTAGAGTTGTACACCCTGATAATGGTGGATCCAGATGCTCCAAGCAGATCCAACCCTATACATCGATTCTGGAGGCACTGGTTGGTCACGGATATTCCAGGTGATGTTCTCCTAAGAGGAAAAGGAGTAACTGGAACTGTTGCTTCTCCCTATTATCCACCAAGTCCACCAGCTCATAGTGGATATCACAGATACCAATTTCTGCTGTATACTCAAAATCCTGACATTTCTCCTTCTCTCAACCACAGTGAAAGATCCCTGGGTCCCTGGGATGTCTATGCTTTTGCCCACCGCAGCAGACTGAAAGATCCTGTTGCTACAACTCAGTTTATGACCAGAAATTCATGTATGTAGGATATAATATTTTTTAAAACGTATGCAAATTCTTGATATTACTCTGTAGTATGTTTCTTTGTTGTATCTTGTATTCATGAACTCAAATGTCACATGCCTGATGAAGGGGTCCCACAAGACTCCGAAACGTGATTTCTTCTATAATGATGTGATCACCGAATAAAGCTTTGGACCTGTTCTGGAGATCCATGGTGTGCTGGTGACATTCTCTTGCTTTGTATTTATGAATTAACATGCAATCATATATAGTACGTATGTAATAATTACGTGGCACCCCTGTTAGGAGCACCGATTTGTTAGCAATATATACTGTCTTTTTTAACTGCAATTCATTTACTAGCACATTGATGATAAAACACAATTTTATATTTACTTTATACAAATAGAGATGAATATTATATCAATTGTGGGCATTATATCAGCAATGTGCTGGGTACTCAGTTGAGCAAAATAGCCGAGGTATGTGTACCTAAATAAAATGCCTATCAATTGAACCATGCCTGGAATCAGTTCTCTCTGCATAGTGGAGTACATTTATTCATATGTACTATAAGGTAAAAACATTTTTTTTATTATACATTGGGGAAATGATTGGACCCCTGACAGAATTTTAATCATAGATGACCATTTGTACCAGAACAGAAAGTGCCTGAAAATCCAAAATTTTAGAGTTGTCACCAGAACAAAAAGAGAGGGGAATTCTTCCAGTGGGGACAATTGTTCCATTTTCCTCACTTTTGGGGGATTTTCTCTTACTTACCGTTGTGTTTTTAGAATAAGAAATAAGAAGGAAGAGGGAAATCATTGCACACTGCAAAAACAAAAAAAAAATGACAGGGGTTTTAACTACAGGCGGTCCCCTAGTTACAAACATCCGACTTACGAATGACTCCTACTTACAAAAGGAGGGAGACAACAGGAAGTGACAGGAAATCTACCCCTAGGAAGGGAAATTCACTCCTGTAAGAGTTATTATGGGAAAAATGTGTCTCCACTGATGTTTTATCACTAATCCTTGTCTCCACAACAACCCAAAATTTTCAAAATCCAATTATCATTGGAACAGGAAGTGAGGTGAAATCTTCTGAACAGAAACATAGACAGCAAAACAAATATTACAGGGGTGTTAACCCTTCCCTATGCTATCCAAAAAGCTTAAAAAGTTTTTTTTTGGCTGAAGCTACACTTAAAAAATGTACCTGTTCCCACTTACATACAAATTCAACTTATGAACAAACCTACAGTCCCTATCTTGTTTGTAACCCGGGGACCGCCTGTATTACCTAGTATATTCTAAACGAAAACAATAAAAACTAGCTTTAAATCGTAAGTACAACAGTTTGAAGGAATAGTTTTCCGAATTAGGAAAATATATAGAAAGTAAACATCTTATCAGCCATCCCACTATATATTCATAACTCTCAATAGGAGAATATGTAATTTCTGATATATTGGCCATGCACAGTATACAACACTTTTGTTACTCTGAAATACATTCACTTCACACAATCTAAAGCCCCATACACACTATTAGATTTTCTGTAGACTTTTGTCTTCAGATTTACCAAACCAATATAATATGAGGTCCCTCTGGTGAGGCCGCACCTGGAGTATGCCGTCCATTTCTGGGCACCAGTCCTCAGGAAGGATGTCCAGGTATTGGAAAGGGTTCAGAGAAGGGCAACAAAGCTAATTAAGGGATTGTAGGACCTTAGTTATGGGGAAAGATTACAAGCACTGAACTTATTCTCTCCGGAGAACAGACGCTTGAGAGGGGATATGATTTCAATGTACAAATACTGTAATGGTGACTCCACTATAGGGACAAAACTATTCAGCGCAAGGGAGCACACAAAGACACGCGTCCATTCACTAAGAATTGAAGAAAGGCAGTTTAACCTTAAAATGCGTAGGGGTTTCTTTACGGTAAGAGCAGTGAGAATGTGGAATTCACTTCCACAAGCAGTAGTTTCTGCTGGGAGTATAGATAATTTCAAAAAACTATTAGATGCACACCTAGGGGACCACAGCATTGAGGGATATACAATGTAATACTGACATAAAAGCACACACATAGGTTGGACTTGATAGACTTGTGTCTTTTTTTCAACCTCACTGACTATGTAACTATGTAACCTTAAGAGTTTCAATTAGCATGCAATCAGGCAGGCCCTTGTACTACATGGTTTTGGTAAGTCTGAAGACAAAAGTCTACAGAAAATTTAATAGCGTGTATGGGGCTTTACAGGCTTTCTGACCAGGTCCACCTGTCAGTTTTTCATGTGGACCTGATCAGAAACTTTATGCAGCTCTATGGGCAGGCTGATGTAAGTGGATTTGTGTTCGTTTACACCCACATACTTCTGAGTTCATCCAGTTTGGAAAATAAAAAATGTAAAAGGCCTGGGTCCATTTAATTTTTTCCAAACCTAAGCTTAATGGGTCAGAGGTAGCCTGATGTAGATGGGCACAAGTTTGTTTACATCCGGCCAACCATTGAGGTGTCATGGGTCCACTCAGGTCCGCTGTGTATATGTGGACACAAACTGAAGGGGTACGCATGTCAAAAAACAGACGTCCGTCCAACTCAGCTCTGATTCAGCACCCCTATAGCAAACCATGCTGTTAATTAATTGGATGTGTTGCCCAGGTACACAAGGCCATAGCTGAAACATAAAAGAGCTTATTCTCAAGTACGGCAGCCCCAGTCCCCCCTCTGAAAAGCAATCTGCAGCGAATCGCTTCTCAGAGGACATTTGATAGTTGGCGAGCAGGCAATATGTTTACTTGAATAGGTGAATGTGACTGGTTTGATTTTTGCTGTGGCGTGTGTACAACCCCAAGTGGCTACATGCTTTTATACAGATGGGCAGTTGGGGGGGGGGCATAAAAACATGGTTCATCTGCTCTCCTGGCTGCACGTCTGAATAAGCCAAAATAGAGACAGAGTATACTGATAACTTGCTTTATCCTCCTGTTTCTACCTAGGTGTTTGTTTATATCAGGGGTCTCCAAACTTTCTAAACAAAGGAACAGTTTACTGTCCCTCAGACTTTAGGGGGACCGGACGTTGGTGTCAGTGGGAAGAATAGTGTCCCAATGTTGGTGTCAGTGGGAGGAAATGTGCCCCTTCATTGATGTCCGTGGGAGGATTAGTGCCCTATCATTGGTGTCAGTGGGAAGAATAGTGTCCCATCGTTGGCGTCAGTGGGAGGAATAGTGCCCCATCATTGGTGTCAATGGGAGGAATTGTGTCCCATCATTGATCACAGGTGTGTCAGGAGGGAGGAGTTTCTCCTGCTGCTGTCTGCTGGTGGAGCTGCTCCAGGTGCTCTGTGTGAGAGGGGAGTTTGGTGAAATCTCTCCCCGCCCTGGTGGCCCCCTCCTGGGGAGGCCATGGAGGCCTCCACTGCTGGAAGTTCACAGCCATCCCCTGGACTGTCGGGTGACATGCCTGCCCCCATGCAAGCCATGGCTGGGGATCTCTCTGCCGCTGGTGAGGATGAAGGCTCGGAGGCCATTCGGGAGCGAGTGGTGGCCGGGAGTAAAGCCCTGAATAAGGAGAGAGATGAGCTCTACAAGCTGAGAGCGGAACTGAAGCGTCTACGAAGGCAGCGTGAAGGTTTACACAGCAGCAGCCGTAGATCCATGGATGCAGAGATCCAATTGGCTAAAGTTCGGGTGGAACACCA
>BLSH010239382.1:224772-236191 GCA_018402905.1 Glandirana rugosa
GTGTCCCCCAATGGTACCCTCCACTTCCTGTGTCCCCCAGTGGCTCCATCCCCCACGGTGACCCCCTGTGTCCTTCACCTCCCATGGTAACCCCCTGTGTCCACCCCCCATGGTAATCCCTCTCTGTCCTCGTTGCATATATATACTGTACATATAAAAATTGTGTTTTATAGTTGGCCCCTCTACTTTTGTCCCTGTCCCCCCAATGTGCCCCCCTAAATATGAAAGCTGGAGATGCCTCTGAAGACCGGTGGCCACTATGCCTTGTATTCCTCTGGGCACCGGTCTTGTCACATCTCTGCAGTAGTTCTGTGTACAGCAAGCTGGGACCCAATTCTATTCCTGCTCACTGTAGTGGGTAGACCCGGAAATCACTCCCAGTCTGAACTGCCCACAGAGGCAGAATACTTAGAATAGTCCCCAGGCATGCTGGCTTACATCACTATCTAAATATGGGCATGTGACCTTATGGCTAGTAATGAAAGGCACCATGCCCGGCCCCTTTGTTTCTATTCAGTTGCGGGCTGGGGATGAGTCATTGGTTGTTAGGGCATGGGTGGGCACCCTACAACCAATGACTCATCCCCGACCTGCAACTGAATAGAAACAAAGGACTAGGCACGCTGGCTTTCAACACTAGCCAAATATGGTCACATGCCCACATTTAGTTAGTGATGGAAGCCAGCCAGCCTGGGTGCTTTTTTTCTATTCACCAGCGGCCACCAGTGTTCTAACACCTGCAAATCTGCAGGAGAAAAATGTGATCTTTAATTATGCCAGACTAAATTAGCTGACTGAAGAAAGTGAGGTTGTATTTTTTTGTAGAAGTTGGTGAATATATATACAACATTTACGGGATTGGTGTACCTGCCAACATTCACTACAATTCCCTGTGGTTGATAGGAACTAGGGTTGCCACCTGTCAGGGATTTACCTGGACAGTTCGGGTTTTCAATCATGTGTCCAGGTTTCAGACTGTCTGAAACCCAGACACATTATTCAGACTGGAACATGGCTTCCCAGCAGGGTTGCTGGTTGCAGTTGTCTAAGCCGAGAGTGTCTGTTATGTCTGCTATTTCACACTGTCCAAAGCCAGTACTACCACCCCGCCCCCCCCCCAGACAGGAGAGGAGAGAGGGCTCAATCTGCTCATCTTGATCCCGCCCCTACCCCTCTGTGTCTGCCCACACTCCAATCCCCATAGGTGTGTCTCAGAAAAGGGAAGCAGGGGCCAGAATTTTGAAGCCCAGCAGCCGCAGATACATCTGGATGAGAGGTGCTGACTGCCAAGGGGAGAGTAAGCTCACCATCCATCCCTGTCTGTGACTGAAGTCTTCCCCTCCCCCCTTCTCTCTTCTGCCTTTGAGTGAGTACACTAAGGTAAATCAGGGTTCTCCGAGCACTCCTTACATCAGAGTTCCACTTTATATTAGAGTCCACAGAGCACTCCCTTAAACTGTAAGGGGGAACTCTGCGGACTCAGACATAAGGGGGAACTCTGCGGCCTATGATGTAAAGGGGGCTCTAGGAGGCTACAGTGTTTCTCCTTACATCAGGGTCCTCTCCGTACATCAGAGTTCTCAGTGTTCCCCTTTAAATCAGCGTTCCCAGAGCATCCCCCCTTACAGTGTAAGGGAACTCTGCGAGTTCAGATGTAGAAGGAAACTCTGCAGATTCAGATGTAAAGGAGAACTCTGCAGATACAGATGAAAAATTAGAACTCTGTGGACTGTGCTAACTTCATATGATTAGAAATGTTATTTAACCACTTCCTGCCCGGCCTATGGACAAATGACGCCTGGGCGGTGGTTCAGTTATCCTGACCGGATGTCATATGACATCTAGCCGGATAACCCACGGCCGTGAAACTGCGGGGGCATGCAGCACGGTGATCGGTTGTGTGGTGACACACCGCAACTCCGATCGTGGTAAAGAGCCTCTGGCGGAAGCTCTTTACCACGTTATCAGCTGTGTCCACAGCTGATCACTCTGTAAACAGGAAAAGCCATGTATCGGCTTTTCCTGTACTCACGCTGCCAGAAGCGAGTAGTGGAGAGCCAATCAGCTGCTCTCCTCACAGGGGGGTCTGCACTGATTGATTATCAGTGCAGCTCCCCCCCAGGATGCCCATCCAGGACCATTAGGGATGCCACCCTTTTTATCGATTAGGAGAGCTACAAGCGGTGTAGCCGGATGCTTTACACCTCCCAAGAGCAAACAGTCTACATGAACTAACGGTTCCAGCGTTCCCAGCATCATTGACTGAGTGCCGGATCGTTTATCTTCATACAGTCTCTTGGAACCGAAGAGCGGTCTCAGTGCCCACACATAAGAGTACACATACTGTCTTTGCAACATATCTTTATTGCCTCTTGGAATACAGTTTATTCATACTGGATAGCAGTTGTGACTAATCTTATTCAAGAAGTCAGTGGAATTTAACCTATTTGTGCCTCATCTTACTGATTAGAAGGACACAGTATTCATAGGTACCTAATTCTTATTGCCGGCTGAAGATTGCTTGGACATATCTGCAATTACATCTACCCATCTTCTCCTCAATCATATACTCAGGGCTATTGCTTGGCATTGTTTTACCCCCTAAGAACTCTTTATGCTAGAACAGGGGGAATAATATATAAGTCAATGTTATTTAGTGTGTTTGTTTAGCTATATTTCAATTACTAAATGATATAGTGTATTTGTGCATTGTAGAATACTGCTTACAAGTTGAGACAGAATCCATTGAGTGGTACCAATTTATCCTTTAGGTCATCGGTTTGAAATAGGGATATACTGTACTATTTCATTTATCAAATTCCCGTAGACACTATCAAATTACCTCTTTTGCAAAGACCCATTAGGTATTATTTAAGCTCAATTGGAGGATTTGCATTGTTTTCAATTATTGATATTGTTGGAGAATACATGAAGTGGTGAAAGTGTATCAATAATTTACTCCTTTTGTTCACCAGAACCTTCAAGTTGACTACTTATGTGAAGAATTGTGCTATTTACTGTTTACAGTTGTTATTCTTTTCCCAGAAATAGGAGTTAAAAGTAAACCTTTCTAACTCTACCTGTGTTGTGGTCCCCATTACTAAAATAGAGTTATTGATCATAAAAACTTGCAATATGAGCAAACCAAGAGTGTCAGGGGTGGTGGAGGACCCTCTGAATGATGAGATCCAAGGGGGAATTGATTCTTTCAGCAACCATCAAGGGGGCAGCGCTACATAAGTTTACTTAGCAGCTGACTCTACTTTTAGGAGGGTGCTACAAGCAGTTCTCATCCAAGCACCCCTGGATTTTGAGGCAATGAATGTAGGAGCGAAGGAAAAGCACAAGTGCCAAGTTGTAGACATTGAACAGGGACTTCGGAGCACTGGTATCTGATGAGCACAGGTACAGCTGGTGATGTACTGTGAAAACACCAAGTCCAGTTGATGGTGGAGTCAGGTCTCACATTTCGTTGAAGGACACCAGGATATAAGAAGAATCAGAGTTAGGAACAGGCAGAAGTTGGCAACAAACAGGCAACAAGGTAGAGAGTCACTAGGGGGCAAACAGAAAATATGAGCAAACAAGGGTAATTCAAGAGCAAGGTCAGAGAGGAAGCTGGGTCAGTAACAGGATTAAAGGTTCAAATCAAAACTGGATCACAGGAACAAGGCTGAAGACTATACAGTGAACAACTAGTGTAGAGTTCAGGTTTATATAGGCCGCGTGGTGACAGTGGATGTGCACATAAGTGTGGACAATGTTGAATGTGCAGTCAATCTTCTATTTTCAAAGAAATGTGCACGCCCATGTCATACAGTGCCTCTTAGCCTGATAGCTGTCACCATATTCCTGACATGACGTCACAAAAATTCCATTGGACTTTTTTCCTAAACGGTGAGTTTTTTCTGTATTTTACTAATGGTTTAGTGTTGTATATAGATGAGTGTACTGATTGAGGATTTTTGTGGCCATTCTGGAGTTCTTCTTTAAAAGTAATTTTGATAAGACTTTTATATTTTCACTTATACAAACTTGCTCTTGCTTATTTTTGCTATACAGTATACCTGAATATAGAAACGTGAAGATTGGTAACTAGAAGGAGCTCTTAGTGGAAATTGCCTCTCTTTAAATAACTGTTGAAATAACTGTTGAAATATTAGCAACCCCGGGAGAGCATTTAAACCAAACAAAAAGGGAGGGTGCAAATACGCCTAGTGCATTACCTTTGTAACACGGCACAATTTATTAAAAAGCCAAAAACATACTCACGAACATAAGAACAAACAGCACTTGTCATGAAAGCTTCTGTAACGTGGGCATCTAGCCTCAACCGATGGTTGGAGGTCTCCAACCATCCGTTGAGGCTAGATGCCCACGTTACGGAAGCTTTCATGACATGTGCTGTTTGTTCCTATGTTTGTGAGTATGTTTTTAGCTTTGTAACCACTTGCCTACTGCCGACCGGCGTCTGACGATGGCAAAGTGGCTCGATATCGCAAACCGCCATCACCTAGCGGCGGCTGCGATATCACTCACTGTGAGCGCGTGCGCACCCCTGGAGGCGCGCTCGCACGCTCACTGTGTTTGGGGGGGGCAGGGAGCGGGTAGGGCGGACTCGATCGCCGCTGGCTACCCACGATGCCCCCCCCCCAGTGAAAGAACAGAGGTCCGTGTATGTAAACACAGATCTCTGTTCTGTTACAGGGAGAAGGGTAGTGATCACAGGCTTCCTGTATATGGAAACCGTAATCATCCCCTTTCCCCAGCCAGGGCAGCCCCCATACAGTTAGAACAGGCCCAGGGAACACAGTTAACCCTTAGAGCACCCCCTGCAGGTTAACCCCTTCACTGCCAATGGCATTTACACAGTAATCAGTGCATTTTTATTGCACTGATCGCTGTATAGATGCCAATGGTCCCAAAAAAGTGTCAAAATGGTCCGACATGTCCGCTGCAATATCGCAGTACCGCTAAAAATCGCAGATTGCTGACATTTCTAGTAAAAAAATAAAAACCCCAGAAATGAATTCTCATCATCCGTAAACGTGGCAACTTTTGCGCAAACCAATCAATAAACACCGATTGCGATTTTTTTTTTACCACAAATATGAGGAAGAATATAAATCGGCCAAAACCGATGGAAAAAAAAATTTGTTCTATATATTTTTTTTTGGATTTGTATTTTAGCAAAAAGTAAGAAATTTGTTTTTTTTTTGCAAAATTATCGCTCTTCTTTTGTTTATAGCGGTGATCAGAAATGACGCAGAGGTGATCAAATACCACCAAAAGAAAGCTCTATCTGTGGGAAAAAAGGCGCAAATTTAGTTTGGGTACAACGTCGCTTGACCGCACAATTGTCAGTTAAAGCGACACAGTGCCGAATCTCAAAAATCGCTCTGGTCCTAAAGTGTGAAATTCTTCCGGGGCTGAAGTGGTTAATAAATTGTGCCATGTTACAAAGGTAATGCAATAGGCATTTTTACGCCCTCCCTTTTTGTTTGTTTTTAGACTGTTTGGAGTTTCCCCGCTCAGGAAGAGCAGCATCACCTAGACTACCTTGAATGAAGTGAGCGCTGAAGTTTGGCATCTTTCCGGGAGAGCATTGAGCCAGTCAACACATCATCAGGGCAATATTGGGGTAGTACTGTACTGTTGACGCAGACAGAAACTTGTCACCAGAGACACAACCAGAACTGTACTGACACAGCAGTATATGTCACTAATGATACGTTATTGTATAGTGCAGGAGGCTTTCCATATAACAGATATTCTATTTTTTTGGTGTTCTGCATGACAACTGGTTTGCTAGCAAAATGAAGCCATGGGAATGCCCTTTATTCTCCTCTAGTAGTCTGTATGACTTATGTAATATTAAAACAGAGAGACCATTACATTTCTCAGAAATTGTCACAGGTAACTCACTGCTTATGGTAACCACTTCAGTCCAGAATATTGAAAGCTCCCTACCTTTGTCACATAATAAAACATCAGTGCTGGGGATGAACTGCACAGCAGTAAAGTAGAATGGTAGCAAGGGCATCTTGCTGACAGCTTCTTTACTATGCCTGTTGTAGTCAGAATGTGTTGGTCAGTGGGGAACTATTTATAAAGTTACCATCTCTCTTTTAAAAGATCTATACTTCTATGTGCTTCAATTTTGGCAATAATCTTGCCTATTATTGGGTATTCAGCATGAACAATGTATTAGCAAATCAAGCCCTATAATGAGCAGCCCCATATTGATAAAGAGGCTTAAGGGGACTGGTTGCATGGAAGGTGGAACCTTCAGGAATGAAGGATAAGGTTAGTAAAAGTGATGTTTACTGGTGCCCTCAGCAAAAACAAGCATTCAACACTTGCAGTGCGGAGAAGCCTATGGCAGGTGTAGGCTTTTATTTTTCTTGGAGTTCAGCCTTAACAATGTAAAGGTGTATTTTTTTTTTTATTTTGACACAAAAGCTCAACCAGAACAGTTATCTATTGGTTGCATAAATTATTCACTACCATTGTAGGGCCACCTTTGAATGTAGTTAGTTACAGCTGTGGGTAGAGGTAAGTTTCTGCCAGTCCTGAACATTAGGATTATACAAATTTTGCAAAGAAAATTTTTCCCAGAAATATTGCTTTGGTTCTGTCAAGTTGGACTGAGACCATTGGCAACCAGCAAATGTCATGCCTTGCCATGGGTCTTGGTTATTTTGAGGTCTGGGTGTTGGCTTTTAACCATCCTGGTGCAGTCTAAGATGTGTGTTTGGAGTCATTGTTCTTCAGGAAAGTAACCCTTTACCTCAGTGATTTTCTTCTAGAATTTCCTTGTATTTGGTTCCATCTATCTTCTGTCAATCCAAATTAGTTTTGTAGTCCCTGCTGCTGAAATCTTTATGAATATCATGTTACCACCACAGTGTTCATGTGGTAATGAGTAGTGTTGGATTTGTGCTGCATGTTTTGCTATTTTGCTTTTGTCTTTACAGACCAGAGAGCTTTCCACGTCTCCAATATGCAATTAGACAAACTGCATCAATATACAACTTTTCAGCAATGGCTTTCTTCTTGTCATTCCTTCATGAACACCAACCTAGTGGAGCATCCCATTGATGGTTTCTACAATGTGACTTTGGATGAGCTCCCTTACAGTAGCCAATGGCTTTTTTGTTGGTTGTCTGACTAAGAATCTCCTCAATAGACTTGTGCATGACGGAAAATTTAATTTCGTTTAGTTTTGTTTTCATTCGTGAAATACATAATTTTGCTCTGTTATATTTGTTATGTTAAGTTAATTCATTTTTGGATAATTTGTTATTTCTGTAAAGTATAGATATTCGTTATAACGAATCGATTAGTTTTATTGTTTAATTGTTTAGTTTATGGATAATTTGTTATTTATATATGTATATGTATTCGTGATAATTCTCTGTCTCTCTCCTCTTGTGAAGCACACTGCATTCGTCTTTTCTCCCCATTTCTCTAAGGGTAGCTGTGATCTACAAGTCCCCAGACCAGTATCAACCATTCTTAATGACTTCTCTGCCTGGTTACCCTACTTTCTCTCTTCTGAAATCCCCACAATCATTCTCGGGGACTTCAAAATCCCTACTAATACTAACTCTCCTGCTACTTCCAAACTTCTCAGTCTAACCTCCTCCTTTAACCTGAAGCAATGGATACATGCTACTACTCACTCTGAAGGCAATACCCTTGACCTGGTTTTCTCCCACCTTTGCACTCCATGCAATCTCTCCAACTATCCATTCCCTCTCTCTGATCACTTCCTTATTAGTTTCACTCTCTCCCTCTCCTCCACCTCCTCTCCCTCCAGCCGCCTAACAGCTACCCATAGAAACCTACACCATCTTAACCTTTCTCTTCTCTACTCTGCTACTGACCACCTCTATGACAAAATCGCACCCCTGTCCTGCACCAACCTAGCCACTTTTGTCTACAACACTTCACTTTTAGCCTCCCTGGACACACTAGCCCCTCTCACTACACACAGAATCAGGCCCTGACCCCTTCAAACTTGGCAAACAGATGACACTAGAAGTCTGAAAAACCATAGCCATGCTCTTGAGCGCCTATGGCATAAGACTAAATCTCAGAAAGATTTCAACCAGTATAAATTTGCTCTGCAATAATACAATTCCTGCCTCCACACTGGCAAGCAGACCTATTTTATCACTCTCTTTAACCACTTATCATCCCGGCGCCCTGTCAACTCTTCTCTACCTTCAACTCTCTACTTCGCCCTCCTCTGCTTCCACCCACTACTTCACTCACTTCCCAGGAGATCGCCAATCACTTCAAACAGAAGATTGAAAGAATTTGTGAAGAGATCTCTGCTGTTCAAATACCTTCCAAGCTTCACACTTCATGCCTACAGGTACAATCACTACTTCCCTCATTCAACCCCGCCACTTTAGATGAGGTCGCTAAACTACTTGCTAACGTCAAACTAACCACCTACCCGCTGGATTCTGTTCCCTCGCAAATATTATGTTCACCCTCTGACTCGATTCTACACTCTTTAACCCACATCTTCAATCTCTCCCTCTCTTCTGGCGTCTTCCCCAACTCTCTAAAACATGCATTAGTTAGCCCCATACTTAAAAAGCCTTCACTGGACCCAACCATTCTTGACAACCTACGCCCCATCTCCTTGCTCCCCTTTTTATCCAAACTCCTTGAATGTCTAGTCTACAACTGACTGAGCAACCACCTTGCCGGGAATAACCTTCTTGATCCCCTCCAGTCTGGATTTCATCCTCAACACTCCACAGAAACTGCTCTTCTAAAACTAACAAATGATCTACTAACAACCAAAACCAATGGATACTATGCTGTACTCCTACTCTTGGACCTTTTTGCTGCCTTTGATACGGTTGACAACCCCCTCCCTCCTCCAAAAACTCTATGACACTGGTCTGCGTGACTGTACTCTTCGATGGTTCCCTTCCTACTCACCTAATCGCACCTTTAGCGTTACTTACAACTCTACTTCCTCCTCTCCTCTTCCTTTCTCCGTTGGGGTCCCCCAAGGTTCTGTTCTTGGGCCGCTCCTATTTTCAATCTACTCCTCCTCCCTGGGTCAGCTGATAGCCTCCCATGGCTTCCAAAACCATCTGTATGCTGATGACACCCAAATCTATCTCTCTACCCCTCAGCTCACTCCCTCAGTCTCCTCACGCATCAGTAATTTACTAGCAGATATATCAGTCTGGATGTCACACCACTTCCTCAAACTTAATCTATCCAAAACCAAATATATTATTTTTCCTCCACCACATGCCCCTTCCCCCGATCTCTCTGTCATAATCGATGGCACAACTCAGCCCATCCCCACATGCCAAAGTCCTAGGCGTAACTCTCCTTTAAGCCCCACGTCCAATCACTGTCCAAATCCTGCTTCCTCAACCTCCGCAACATCTCAAAAATACACCCCTTTATAACCAAAGACACAATAAAGCTCTTAATTCACTCACTGGTCATCTCTCGCCTCGACTACTGCAACTCCCTTCTCACTGGCTTACCTCTTCACAGGCTATCCCCCTTCAATCCATCATGAATGCTGCTGCCAGACTCATCCACCTTACCAATCGCTCTGTGTCTGCTACTCCTCTCTGTCAATCCCTCCACTGGCTCCCGCTCACCCAACTAATTAAATTCAAAATATTCACAACAACTTACAAAGCCATCCACAATTTAGCTCCAGCTACATCACCAGCCTAGTCTCGAAATACCAAGCTAATCGTTCCCTTCGTTCCTCTCAAGACCCCCTGCTCTTTAGCTTCCTTGTCACCTCCCCCTTTGCATGCCTCCAGGACTTTTCCAGAGCCTCTCCAATGCTATGGAACTCCTTAGCCCAACCTGTCCGAGTATCTCCTACTCTACTAGCTTTTAGACGATCCCTGAAAACCCTCCTCTTCAGAGAAGCGTATTCTACCCACACCTAACAACTACATTTTCATTTTCTTCATCAGTTCATTCCCCACAGATATTACCTTTTTGTTTCACTTGACCCTCCCTAGATTGTAAGCTCTAATGAGCAGGGCCTTTCAATTTCTCCTGTATTGAATTGTATTGTAACTGTATGTCTGCCATATTGTAAAGCACTGTGCAAGCTGTTGGCACTACATAAATCCTGTATAATAATAATAATTACCATTTGTAATTCGGAAAGTTGTTTGATTTACTCCATTTGATTTACTTTTAGTAATCCACCCCCCAACACAAAATAAATCAACTGATTGGACTAGAAAACTGTAACTCGGATGGATCAATAAAAATTAATTCATATGATTGCAGTTCAGTTCAGATCATTCCTTATGCCATTTCGAATTAACCTAAAATGAAAAGTGAAATTACTGCGTTACCTATATTGTATAAAAAAGCAGCCAGCACAACAATTCAACAAAAATTGTGAGCATAAACCATAAATCCTAAAAGGTGTGGCGCTGAAAATGTTGGCTTGGTACTTAAATCTATTACAATACATATATGAATACCATAATGAAACCAAGGAAAAATCACCAAAAATACATTACAAGCATAAAGTGAAAAAATTTTAAAGTGCAGTTCAGTGACTAAAAATGTACGTCCATGTAAACTAAGAGTCCATATCAATTGCTGAAAAGCTTGCGAGTAGTGATATCACATCCACCGGCATGCATAGTGATCCTCCACCATAAGTGTATAGCTGAGTACTCTTACCAGAGATGAATGGAAATCAAGCATGGATAATAATGGTGAACCATGGATCCCTCTAGACTCGATTCCCTGGTGGGAAGGAACCTCAGACATAGTCACTAATACGTCTGATTCCTCGTCACCAATATATATGAGTTATCAATGGAACTTCACCACATAGGTCATTCACGGGCCCAAGTAGGTAACAGATGTTTTCATGCAATTCACCCTTTGTTGTTTTGATTTTGTTCCCACTACTACAACCTGTCAAGTCTGGAAGAACTTTGCAAAGTTCTACCAGACTTGACAGGTTGGAGTTGTAGTAGTGGGAACAAAGTCAAAACAACAAAGGGTGAATTGCATGAGGACATCTGTTACCTACTTGGGCCCGTGAATGACCTATGTGGTGAAGTCCCATTACGAATTGACGTGCTGTTCCATTAGACCTTTAACGAATTAACCACTTCAGCCCCGGAAGAATTTTGCACTTTAGGAACAGAGCACTTTTTGCGATTCGGCGCTGTGTCGCTTTAACTGACAATTGCGCGGTCGTGCGACGTTGTACCCAAACAAAATTTGCGTCCTTTTTTTCCCACAAATAGAGCTTTCTTTTTGGTGGTATTTGATCACCTCTGCGTCATTTCTTATTGCCGCTATAAACAAAAGAAGAGCGACCATTTTGCAAAAAAAAACAAATTTCTTACTTTTTGCTAAAATACAAATCCAAAAAAAA
>BLSH010239382.1:244576-256503 GCA_018402905.1 Glandirana rugosa
GTTCAGAGACATATATACGTGGACGTGACACTATCAGAGTCTCCAGGCAAATTTCGCAGAGTGATCATGGGCCTCTTGGCTGCATCTCTGATCAGTCTTCTCCTTGTATGAGCTGAAAGTTTAGAGGGACGACCAGGTCTTGGTAGATTTGCAGTGGTCTGATACTTCCATTTCAATATTATCGCTTGCACAGTGCTCCTTGGGATGTTTAAAGCTTGGGAAATCTTTTTGTATCCAAATCCGTCTTTAAACTTCTCCACAACAGTATCTCGGACCTGCCTGGTGTGTTCCTTGTTCTTCACGATGCTCTCTGCGCTTTAAACGGACCTCTGAGACTATCACAGTGCAGGTGCATATATACAGAGACTTGATTACACAAAGGTGGATTCTATTTATCATCATTAGTCATTGAGGTCAACATTGGATCATTCAGAGATCCTCACTGAACTTCTGGAGAGAGTTTGCTGCACTGAAAGTAAAGGGGCTGAATAATTTTGCATGCCCAATTTTTCAGTTTTTTATTTGTTAAAAACGTTTGAAATATCCAATAAATTTCGTTCCACTTTATGATTGTGTCCCACTTGTTGTTGATTCTTCACAAAAAATTACAGTTTTATATCTTTATGTTTGAAGCCTGAAATGTGGCAAAAGGTCGCAACGTTCAAAGGGGGCCGAATACTTTCTCAAGGCACTGTATCTAATAACCACATCTTACAACATATTTGTCATGGAAAAGACTTACCACATAAGATATTACACAATGAAGAATATTACTTAAAGCGGTTCTTTTGCCCTGAAAACAAAAAAATAAAAGTCAGCAGATGCAAATACTGTAGCTGCTGACTTTTGCACAGCTGCACAGCTGGCTAAACACTGCACATATGTGAGCCGTGCTGCGCTTTGTGAATGGTCCCACAGCTCTCTGGGACCTCAGAACCCTTCAGGGGAAGAGGGGAGCAAACGTCTGCTCGGATTGATGTGGTGATCCCACCGGAAGAGGGAGCGGGTACCTGTCAAAACTAGATGCCTGTCTTCGTCCCCCCCCCCCCCCAAAAAAAAGAAGTGCCAAAACATAAAGGGGGGAGGCAGACAAATGGAATTTCCCCTTTTCGGTGAAGTTCCGCTTTATGTAGCACTGCTAGGGGGTTGCTTGTAATGGCATGTTCTTCTGTGCAGCCTTGACCCTGTGAATTTTCCAGCCCCCCTGACACTCTAGGTTCAGACATGTTGTGTATACCTTTAAATAACAAACTGACACAATGCAGGTAGTTTGAACTCTCTCGAATTTACTTGATCAAGAGAAGAGACTTAAAAGGGGTATTAGTCAGCCAAATAGTTCTTAAAGCAGCCAAATGATAGTTAGCAATGACAAGTGAATGATGTCAATGTGCACAATAACAAACAGTAGTAAATGGATTCCTCAAGAAGGCTATAGGTTGCTATAAGGAATACTTCTGTTAAACGGAAGCCCCAGGCTGGCCTATAGTACCTTAAATCCTAATGAGAGATAAAGTAAAATCGATACCAGCAATGTGTCTCCTTTAAGAGTAATAAAATAGCAATGTTCAGAGTACCAGGACTTGTGATTATCTTCACTGGCAGTTGGAGCTCAAAGGAACAAGAATTCTTTAGTGTGACACAGTGATGGCATTCGAGGCAAAGCAGCTGGTTCTAACTTATAGCAATCCTTTAGGCAATCCAGATAAAAGGTGTCTGTATACAGTGTTCAGAGTGTGATATTGATGCCTGGTTACTGGATTTGTTTTGGGCAAGTGCCCTCTCGCCAATCCTAAGAACGTTCGGTAAACTCCCAATGAACGATCAAGCGATTCTCCTCATAAACAAACAATTAATAAATTAATAAAAATTAAATTGATAACATATAAGAAAGTCCACTGATCAAAAGTGCTAGTGCCATAAAAATACACTTGGATTAGTCCATAATCTTCAAAAAAAGGTGACTTGTGCTTAAAAGTGCTCAAACAGGTGCTCAGGTATTATTCCAGGTGCAGTGTGACAAACTGTGCCAGACCCCCTTTGTGTCCCCACTCACCAAAAAGTGTGGACCTACTGCTTTTCAGTCAGAGGTCACACAAGCTTATGTCAGTGGGGAAAAGCTGGAAAGAATCAACAAGATGCCCAGACCTCTGGAATAAACACTCAATCTTCCAATAAAGGATGTCCTTTTAGCTGTACATGCACTGCATCGTTGTCTATCTTCATTACCAGAACCCTTCTGTATCCATGTCAGCAAACACTGGTGATGTCCCACTAAATCTCTGCAATCACAGTAGTTGTGCAATTCCTCTTGGCCTTTCTGCTCTGTTCCACGACAGATAAAACATTCTTTTTTTTTTCTTCTGAAACTTTCTTTAATACCACACCAAATATTTCCTTTTATGTCGTCATTCAGTCTGTAGATAATTGTATTCCCAATTCTCTACAGACTGAATGACGGTATAGGTGTGTGGGTCCATAGAGGGAACACCCACCTAAATTCAAACTAGCACAATATTGTTGGAGGTTGAGGGGGCACTTGTTTTTCTATTTTTGTATATAAACGATTCTCCTTACTGCATGCGGGCAGAGGTGGCAGTCGGTCTGCTGAATCAGTGAGCCTTCCGACTCTGATGCTTTCAGCGATGCTGCAGGGGCGCCCCTCAGGTAGCGTGTGACATCTGACCCGCTTGGGCTGGAGCTGTAAGGCTGTGCATCGTGTTGGGCCGCAGTTTTCTGACACAGCGGCGAGATGGTGCTCACACGATGGGAAAGCAAGAGAGTGTGGGCCTGGTCAGCAGATCCCTTTATAGTCTCTCCTACAATTCTCCCCTGGAGCAGATGGCTTGCCGGGAGGTGTAGTTCATGCATAGTTCTGCAGTCCAGTGATGTCTGTTCAGGAAACTACAGTTCTCACAATGCTCTCCTCTAGGCTCAGGAGTATGATAAATGTAATCCGAGCCCAGCACTAGGGGAACATAGAGACAGTCTGGGAAGGTATAGGACAAGTCTGCAGTGTCAGATAATTGTATTCCTCTCCTGGCAACACCAAAATCTCTATACTTACCTGTTCTGTGCAACACAGAGCATCCCGAACTTCCTCTTCTCTGGTCCCCCACCAGCACTCCTGGCTCCTCCTCTCCAATCCAGTGGCCCCACGGTAAGCTGCATCCCATAGGGGCACTCATATATGCTCACTCCTGAGCCCTGCTGCTGTGTCCATTGATAATCGATAATATCAAGCACTAAGGTCATATAAATGTGTTTATGGGATTCATGAAGGAAGAATAAATCTATGTGCTCCATTATTTTTCTGGCTTTAATTTAGTAAATCACAACTAGGAGCCTTACTACTGGTTCCTGCAATGAGAAGCACTCTATGAATGGAAGAGGTGGACCTTTGATTCATCCACCTGTCCTCCATTTATATAGCGTGCTCTTCATTGCAAGAACCAATAGTACAGCTTCTATGAATGAAGCCAGGGGGAGTGGTTTAAAGGGCAGGTATAGATGGCTTTTTGAGGAGTGCGGGTGACAGGTGAAGCCCCTCATATTAACCCTTGCAACACGAAAGATCATAGCTGCTGGGCTATCAAGGGGCAGAAGATGAAAGATTTCAAAGATCACAATAGCCATTGTCCCTGCTGTTGATTAAACAAAATCACTAATCTGCAGCTTTGGCATATAGAATGACTACAGCCTAAATGTTTTTAAAAATTTGGATAGAGTGGTAAAGAGTGCGAACCTCTGTAAGGTTTTTATTGCCGGCTGTGTACCAAGGGAGATTCACTCTTTCTGTTTAACCTGGAAACATAGATGTAATGATGTGGGTCCATTCTCTGCAACATATTTCTATGAGTTCTGGGCAACTTAATGACACCCAGGCTCACAGGAAATGGGTTGAACGACACTGGGCATCTTTCATCCTGAAAAGGATGGTGCTGGACCTCACAGTGGTGAGTGTTCGGGTGAGAGTGCTGAAGTGGTGAGTATAGCAGTGAGATGATGTTTTTATTTTTGAAAGCAGTGTTGCCAACCGCCAGTATTTTTACTGGCAGCCAGTAAAAAAACAGGCAATTTTCTCCTGCCAGTAAATGCCAGTAAAAGGGAAAAGCTTGCCAGTAAAAAATATGGCTGTGATGGTAGACTCAGTCTGGACCCGGCTGAGACCATCCATCCAACTGCCTGCTACAGTGTGTTCGGGTGACTCTGGCGGAGGCGGTGCCCAAGCATGTCATGTGATGTCATGGTGCAAGGGAGCCAAGCAGAGCGGGCAGAGCCTCGTGTGCAGGTCTGCAGTATGGGAGCAAGGCAGGCTAGGAGTGGGACTGTCAGTGCTGTTTAGACTAGAGTGGGCTGGAGAGACCACCTGGCTTGGAGAGAGACTGTCACTGTGACTCAGGAGGGGGCATGTTGTGTCATTTTGTCGTGTGCTGCCCATTCTAATTTTCTTTCTAAGTCCTGTCCCTGAGCTACTTATTTACTATATCAAAAATAAAATAAGAAATATGTTTTTGCCTTACTATCTACCTTAAATCACATTGCTAATTGCATATTGTACTTGTTTGTAGCTGAAATGCTGAAATTTGCACTTAAAACTGTAATTTTGTAACTTTTGGAAATGCCAGTAAACACTTGGCTGTGCCAGTAAATTTTTGGTGTCTTGTCAGTAAATTTCAATCTGGTAGGTTGGCAACACTGTTTGAAAGTGATAAGCAATTTTTTGTTTCATTATAAAATGGAGTTGTCCTTTATTCACATAGCAGAATCCACATTTGTGGATTTATTCACAACTGTGTTTCTTGCTATGTTATTTTATGTTTTGGAATGTTACAAATATGCATTTGCCTGTGTTTTCAACTTTGACCACATGGTGGCATTGTAGTGTGTTTTACCGTAAACTGCAAGTTTCTGTATTGGAGCCATTTCTGCTGACCTCTCCATGAGAAAATACTAGCTCCTTGGCTGTCATGTTGATTATGTAGCATCAGTAGTTCCTAGCTACTGACCAGTACTGCTTGAGCTGAGAAGGTGAGAACACCCTGAAAGCTTGTCCTGAATATCTAACTGTGAAGGAAAGAAAATTCCAAATTTGAAAATCTTTATGTCACCTGAAGAGGAATAGGGGGAAGTCTTCCAATGGGGACACTGGTTCAGGTGACCCTGATGACTCTAGTTCTGCTTTAATTTCTTCTTTGTTTTAAGCAAGAAGTTTTAAAGCCAGAGTCTGGCTGATAACTTTTTTTTATTAAATCTTTTTATTAATTTCTTTTTACATAGACGAAACAGAACAAAGCAAACATCATACACATTAGACTAAATTGTTAAGGCAAATTTAGGATCCAATCACTTTGCATAGCAACCATCCATTCAAAGTAACAAAGAAGAAAGAAAAACGTATCCTATTGACAATCAATCCATAAATAATGTGGCAATGATAACGTAACATAGGTCCCTTCTATCTTCTATAACTGTAGCACTACCCCCGTAGGAGCTGCTTTAATATGTTCTGTCCATTACTCTGCCTCTCAACCCCAATAACAGCCTCAATCCCCTCTGGCACCCCTGGATTCAATTTTTGGGTTGGTTAAAGGGTAACTCTCAGTTAAACAGAAATTGCATCAGAGGTAGAAGATCAACAGTTTACATCTAAGTCACACACTCATAAATGTCTAAACAACATAAACATGACTTTTGAGTTCTTGGTGAATAAAAGGGAGACACAAACAAACTGAATGTGTATCACAACTCCCTCCTATTTACTGGCAATCCACTGTTAAAGGTTACACTTTAATACCTCCAATCGAGTTTAGTCAAGATACCTGACTGTTCACCTATGCTCGATGTAAAGATAGATTATGTAAAATAACTCAATACAGGATAAAGCTTTAGACTAACTGATGTGAAATGATGACCTGTAGGTAAACTGATATCACTCAGTGGAACACAAACAAATCAGGACCACTCTAAAAGAATGCAAGCAAACTGGCACAACTTCAATGGACAACCTGCTTAAGAGAATTCTTAGGATAATTCAGTAATGCAAAGCACAACACCCCGAGCCCCGCAGAGTGGGGGGGGGGGGAAGCAGTGCAGTTGCAGCAAATCCTCAGTTAAAGTTCTGTGCGTCTTCTGCTGGCTCTTTTAATTTGAATGCTAGGTACCTAGAAAACAACTGTAGCCCCAGATCCTTCAAGTATGGCACAAAAGATGCAATGAACAACTTTACTGTAGTATATAGAAACCTCCACAGTGATCACTGACTTTGTGGCAAGCTTACAACTAACAGAAATCCAGTACACTCAAGTGATTGTATTCCAGATTCTTCAGTTATATGATAGTGCTCAGATCTTCAACAACTTTCCATGTGAGATATTGGATTAAACAATTTAGTCCTCTTATATATGGGCCTGAGCCCGCTCACCCAACCAGACAAACTGCTACAGACGAAGGTCCCGCTGCTTAGGTGATGGTGATAGTGACACACTTGCTCTCTTTGCTCCTGGAATTGGCCTCCACTGCACTCTTCCTTGCAGTTCTTCCCAATATATCGCTACAGCTGCCCACAAGATCAGGAACAATTCCTCTGATAGCAGGGCCCGTCCCACTGAACATCCCAGGTACGCTGTGTAGTTGCAGACCGTACGGTCTGTGTGAGTAGGCTGCAACTCCGCTGACAGGACACACAGGGTCCTGTGTAATCGATCACGGCTGTCCAGAGGGAGAGAGTGTGTTAGACCAGCACCCTTGGCTTAAAAAGATTCTCCCATGAGGCACTGTTGCTCCCAGGAATCCTGCTGCTTGTAAAAGCCTCCTTCAATGGCTGCTGCAACTGTTTCTTCCATTGGCTGTTTCTCTCTATCCTCATAGAAGCACACCAGAGAGCAGTGTAACTTGATCCTACTGTGTCTCTACACAGATTATATTAAGTTCAGTCAGTGAAACAAGAGGGAGGGGGAGAAATTCCTCCGCAGGGGCTGACAGGTGCATTTCTTCCTTCTAGGAGAGCCTGTGTATTTACGACGGCCACGTAGCAAAAGCCGCAGAAATAGCAGGGCACCCGCTACATAACTATTTGTGGACTAGTCCAGAAGATGTGTGAGAAATCCCCCCAAATCGCACCACACCACCAACACTCAAATGAACATTCAGGATTTATCCTGTGAAGTCTGTGTGGTGTGAGGTATGCTCTGGATCAAACAATCTTTCAAGGATCCCAATGATCTAAGAGGGAGATCCCACATACCCCTCCAATCTTCCATGTCCAGTTCCGGTATATCTTGCACCCATCTATCCTTGAGACCCTCTAATGGCAAGCGGGAAGCAAGGATAAGATGGGAATACAGTCTCGTGGTGGGCCTATCCAGGCATTCAGATCTAAGTACTAATTCTAAAAGTAGATTGTAAAATTATTGATGCTAATAGCATTTTTAGAAGGAGTGCAGAATTGTCAGCATACTTCTTTCAGTACAGTACAGGTTTCTTGTTATAAGTCATTTCTTTAATGCTCTGGCTTTTGTTTTTATATTACCAACATAATTCTTGATCTACAGTATCTCACAAAAGTGAGTACATCCCTAATATTTTTGTAAATATTTTATTATATCTTTTCCTGTGATAAAACTGAAGAAATTACACTTTGCTACAATGTAAAGTAGTGAGTGTACAGCTTGTATAACAGTGTAAATTTGCTGTCCCCTCAAAATAACTCAACACACAGCCATTAATGTCTAAACCGCTGGCAACAAAAGTGAGTACACCCCTAAGTGAAAATATCCAAATTGGACACAAATTGGCAATATTTTGTGTGGCCACCATTCATTTCCAGCACTGCATTAACCCTCTTGGGCATGGAGTTCACCAGAGCTTCCCAGGTTGCCACTGGAGTCCTTTTCCACTCCTCTATGATGACATCACGGAGCTGGTGGATGTTAGAGACCTTGCGCTCCTCCACCTTCTAATTGAGGATGCCCCACAGATGCTCAATAGGGTTTAGGACTGGAGACATGCTTGGCCAGTCCATCACCTTTACCCTCATCTTCTTTAGCAAGGCAGTGGTTGTCTTGGAGGTGTTTGGGTCGTTATCATGTTGGAATACTGCCCTACGCCCAGTCTCCGAAGGGAGGGGATCATGCTCTGCTTCAGTATGTCACAGTACATGTTGTCATTAATGGTTCCCTCAATGAACTGTAGCTCCCCAGTGCTGGCAGCACTCATGCAGCCTCAGACCATGACACTCCCATCACCATGCTTGACTGTAGGCAAGACACACTTGTCTTTGTACTCCTCACCTGGTTGCCGCCACACACGCTTGACACCATCTGAACCAAATAAGTTTATCTTGGTCTCATCAGACCACAGGACATGGTTCCAGTAATCCATGTCCTTAGTCTGCTTGTCTTCAGCAAACTGTTTGCGTACTTTCTTGTGCACCATCTTTAGAAGAGGCTTCCTTCTGGAACGACAGCTATGCAGACCAATTTGATGCAGTGTGCGTCATATGATCATATTGACAGGCTGACCACCCACCCCTTCAACTTCTGCAGCAATTCTGGCAGCACTCATACGTCTATTTCCCAAAGGCAACCTCTGGATATGACGCTGAGCATGTGCACTCAACTTCTTTGGTCGAGGCCTGTTCTGAGTGGAACCTGTCCTGTTAAACCGCTGTATGGTCTTGGCCACCATGCTGCAGCTCAGTTTCAGGGTCTTAGCAATCTTCTTATAGCCTAGGCTAACCTTTATGTAGAGCAACAATTCTTTTTTTCAGATCCTCAGAGAGTTCTTTGCCATGAGGTGCCATGTTGAGCTTCCAGTGACCAGTATGAGAGAGTGAGAGCGATAACACCAAATTTAACACACCTGCTCCCCAGTCACACCTGAGACCTTGTAACACTAACGAGTCACATGACACCGGGGAGGGAAAATGGCTAATTGGGTCCCAATTTGGACATTTTCCCTTAGGGGTGTACTCACTTTTGTTGCCATAGATTGGACATTAATGGCTGTGCATTGAGTTATTTTGAGTGGACAGCAAATTTACACTGCTTTACAAGCTGTACACTCACTACTTTACATTGTAGCAAAGTGTAATTTCTTCAGTGTTGTCACATGAAAAGATAAAATAAATTATTTACAAAAATGTGAGGGGTGTACTCACTTTTGTGAGATACTGTAAATTGATGAAGAAATTTGTTTTTTTTTTCATTTTTTTTATTGGATATGTTTTATAGCAGAAAGTAAAAAATATAGTTTCTTTTTCAAAACTGTCGGCCTTTTTTTGTTTATAACAAAAAAAAAAAATCAGAGGTGATCAAATACCACCAAAAGAAAGCTCTATTTGTGTGGGGAAAAAAAGATATACATTTTATTTGGGTACAACGTCGCACGACCGCACAGTTGTCAGTTAAAATAACCCAGTGCCGTATCGCAAAAAATGGCCTGGTCGTGAAGGGGGGGATCTTTTGGAGGTCAAGTGGTTAAGTTAAGGGGTTAGGATAGGGGAGGGAAAAAGCTCAGCCACCGATTTTTACCACCCCCATGAGTGAACAAGTCCTAAAGCAGGTCACACATTGTGCAGTTACCTGCTGTCCTGTGTGTTGAAATTATTTACTGAATAGATTTTACCAACATTTGCAGCTATGTTGTACACATTTTTTACATTATTATTATTATTATTTTGGTCTGCATGAAGCTTGGTGTTTGAACGGACTTGTTCCTGCAACTGTGCGATGGAGTGAAGCAACATGAGCACTACAGAACCAGCAGAGTGGGGCAACAGCACAGGAGCATGGATAAGTAATGCAGTGACACAAATGCCCTGTACTTTTAATATGTTAATGACAACAAAATGCTATAGATAGAGCAAGAGAAGCAAGATAGATTATGTTTAAAATGGATGTAAACCCGATTGATGAAATTTGAGCTGGGCACATATACTTACAGTGTTTTCTTATCTCTTTTCAAAGCACTAAGTCCCGTGGCTTTCTCCTGCTCCGTTTTTGTGTTATCAGAATGATCATTTCTGACAACTTCTCAGACACAGGAGATAAAAGCAGGCTGAAATTTGTGTCATGTGAGGTTGCTATAAATATATTAGCAGACAGATAAACTATTCAGAGAACAGCTCTAAAGTCTCGTACACACGGTTCGACGGTTGTATACAACAGGTCGTACTTACGACCGTCGTATATGTAATCAATCGTTCGTATGCGCGATTTGAACAGCCGAACATACGACGGTCGTACAAGGGGAGTTGTATGAGCAGACTATAAAACTTGGTCGTGTGTACAGAGCAGTTGGTACAACAAGTTGTATTGTGCAAAACACGCATGCTCCAAGTCAGGAACGGCCGGAAGTGTCTGTTCGTGTAAACCTAGGTTTATGTTATACAATGCATATTCGTTTGTCTATTGGCAATTCAATTCAAATAGCGAAATGCAGCGCACATTAGCATCTTTTTCAATGGGATAATAATGAAGATGCACATTGCTAGTGATACACATGATACTAATGTAATAAAAGACAGCTGTTCTGTAGTGATATTAATAGAATGTGCATTATTTTTAATCTCTTTTATACTATTTACCATTTCCCCAATATTATAATCCCTGAAATAAGAGAATTCCCTGAATTGAACATGTTTGTGGTCCCTTGCTATTTGTTCTAACTTTTATTTTTTTATTTTTTTATTTATTTATTTATTTATTTTTTGCAAATATAAATTTTATTAATAAAAGGAAGTCAGGGAGATGAACATGTTACAGAATGATCTCACAAGGTATATACCACATTCATAATGCACATTTCCAGAGGTACCGTGTCTAGAGAGATTCATATAATACATCTTCTCGTCTGTCGTTCCCGTTTCCCTCCAGGGGCTATAACCTTGGCACCTCGTGTTACTGATGAAGGTTCAAATCACCCCCTTCTCCTCCCTTCGTTTTAAGGAACAAAAACCTATCGAGAAGGAAAAGAAAACGAAATCCGAGAAAGGAAAAGGATAGTAAGTAGGAAAGGTAATAAAAGAAAAACAGAAGATTGAATGGGGAGCGAGGAAGAGGCGAAGGAAGAGGGGGGGGAAGAGAAGGGGGGGGAGTACGGGAGTGTATCAGGCCCTTGCGGCTACCGGCCACCGTCTCTTCCTGGCTGTCGCTAGTCCGTCAAGTACTAAGCATGGCCAGTCCCTCGTCAGACACTAACTTTTATTTTTAATGTAACTGCCTACTTCAAACCTGTCATTTTCTTTAATAAACTTAGGAAAGTATTGTTATTTTAAATATTCTTTTTTTTTTCAGTCATAAAGAATAAAAATTAAACCATGACAGTAATTTTTCAGCAAAGAAAATATAACAGAAAACAAATGTGTAAGCTTAACAAAATATGTTAAAAATTAAAACAACAAAAAAAAACAACTACAAAAAAAAAAACAGATAAAAAAATAAAGCCCTCAATAGGGGTACTGCCCATAATCCCCAGACCAGGGTTGTTGGGGGCCATGGGGATAAAACTGCCACTGGGCAGCATGCTGTTGTGGCAGTTGTGGTGGTTGTTGAGATGGGGTAGGTGGTAGAGGTGGTGGAGGTGAGGGAACATCTTCCAGGATTTTTGTGTGATGTGTGAGGAGCCCCAGCGCCCCCTTAAAGAGCACTTGGCTCATGAGCTCCTCCGCTTTTATCTTATGGAACTCCTCCATCCTCTTTAGCTTTGCTGCTGCATAAGCAGCAAAGGACTCCTCCTGCTCCGACTCTCTTTGGAGGACTATTGTTGCCTGCTGGAAGAAGGCAGCAGCAGCATCGTCGGCATTCTGGGCCTTCCTCTTCCTTCTCCTCCCAACCTCCAGTGGAGGAATCTGGGACTGGCATGCCTGTGATGTGCCAGCTGCCTCCTCCTCAGTCACCCTGTCGGTGACACTTTCCTGTGTATAAAAA
>BLSH010239382.1:273773-291082 GCA_018402905.1 Glandirana rugosa
CTCGCGGGCCCCTGGCTGCTCCCCCCTGTCGGCGAGAGGCACACGGCTTGTGACAAAGGTGGGGGCAGTTTGCAGCCAGTGACACAGATGGGGCAGTTTGCAGTCAGTGACACAGGTGGGGGCAGTTTGCAGCCAGTGACACAGGAGGGGCAGTTTGCAGCCAGTGACACAGGAGGGGCAGTTTGCAAGCAGTGACACAGGTGGGGCATTTTGCAGCCAGTGACACAGATGGGGGCAGTTTGCAAGCAGTGACACAGGTGGGGCAGTTTGCAGCCAGTGACACAGGTGGGGGCAGTTTGCAGCCAGTGACACAGGTGGGGTACATTTCAGAGTCGTCGTCCCCCGCACTTACCCCATCCAGCAGGCAGGTCTGTTGCAGAGATTCGGCATGCGAGAGCACGCTGGAGTCTGCAGAGTTCGGCACACGGAGAGCGGCTGTCCCCCCTCGTCGGTCCCCGGGCGCTCATGGAAGTCACCTCCGCTGCCACAGTGACCCACCCCCGGCCCCGCATCCAATCACCCTGAGCGGAGACTCAGGGCAGCCAATCAAGCTATGAGTGTGCGCCTGCTCAGCGCACACTCATAGCTTTTAATGGCCAACCAATAGGTTCACTACTTGGCTGTCATGTGACAGCCAAGGAGCCGAAAAAAAAAAAAAAAAAAGAAAGTCAATGTACCGGCGCCACCTGCAGGGGGGCGGGGTTGACTTTTTATTTCTTCTTTTGCCGGCGGGGAGGCGGCGCCCCAGCGCCCCTCACACACCAGCCGCCGCTGTCTTCATCCTTTAGTAACATATACCAGTGTTTTTTTTCAATGGCTTCAAATTGTTTGTACTGTCTATTGTATCTGGTAATGAAGGCCAAACCATATTCTTTTTCTTTGTTGTTTTCTTTCTTTTTAAATAGATCCCTTCTGTTCATATTCCGTCCTTGTTCTTTTGTTTTATGTGAGGTGTTTTAGCCCGTACCCTTTTTCATGGAACCTTTCGATCAACACTTCACTGCTTGTCATAGTCCTTCACGTCTTGACAGTTTCTCCTGATTCTCAACATCTGGCTCTTGAGTATGGAGCTCAGCCAGTTCGGGTGGTGACAGCTTCCCTTGGGGATATAGCTATTCTAGCCACTTCTTTGAAATATGTTTTGGTTGCCAATTGATTCCCTTTCTTAAACAGAACTAGGTCAAGAAAGTTGATCTCGTTCTTGCTGGAGGTTGCGGAGAAGGTTATGGCATTTTGAATGCACAGAGATACCATGATGAGATCCTGAGGCACATTGTTGTGCCATTCATCCACTACCATCACCTCATGTTGCAGCATGATAATGCATGGCCCATGTTGCAAGGATCTGTACACAATTCCTGGAAGCTGAAAACATCCCAGTTCTTGCATGGCCAGTATACTCACCGGACATATCACCCATTGAGCATGTTTGGGATGCTCTGGATCAGCGTATATGACAGCGTGTTCCATTTTCTGCCAATATCGAGCAACTTCGCACAGCCATTGAAGAGGAATGGACAAACATTCCACAGGCCATAATCAACAACCTGATCAACTCTATGCGAAGGAGAGGTGCTGCACTGTGTGAGGCAAATGGTGGTCACACCAGATACTGACTGGTTTTCGGACCCCCCAATACAGTAAAACTGCACATTTTAGAGTGGCCTTTTATTGTGGCCAGCCTAAGGCACACCTGTGCAATAATCATGCTGTCTAATCAGCATCTTGTTATGCCACACCTGTGAGGTGGATGGTAATCTCAGCAAAGGAGAAGTGCTCACTAACACAGATTTAGACAGATTTGTGAACAATATTTGAGAGAAATAGGCCTTTTGTGTACATAGAAAATAATGTAAATAAATAAGGGCAAACACAAAAGTGTTGCGTTTATAATTTTGCTCAGTGTCTATACAGTATCTCACAAAAGTGAGTACACCCCTCACATTTTTGTAAATATTTTATTATATCTTTTCATGTGACAACACTGTAGAAAATGACACTAAGGGCACTTTCACACTGGGGGGCGGTGGGGCGTTAGCGGTAAATCCCCGCTAGTCACAGCGGGGATTTACCGCTGTTACAGCAGCACTAAGGCGGCGGGAGCATTGCGCTTTTAACCCCCCACAAGGGGTTAAAATGGAGCTAAAAGTGCCCGTTCTCTGTGCTTCCGAAGCGGTGTGCAGCAGCTTCGGAAGCGCTACCCCATTGTTTTCAATGGGTGGAGGAGCTCACCGCACCACTCCAAAGATGCTGCTTGCAGGTCTTTCTGTAACGTCCTGCAAGCGCACTGCCCCAGTGTGAAAGCACTCCAGCTTTCACATTGGGGTGGATGGGGAGTGACTTTTGAGGCGCTTTACAGGTGCTGTTTTTAGTGCCTGTAAAGCACCTCAGTGTGAAAGGGGTCTTAGGGGTTGATTTACTAAAGCTGGAGAGTGAAAAAACTGGTGCAGCTGTGCATGCTAGCCAATCAGCTTCTAACCTCAGCTTGTTCTATCAAGCTTTGACAATAAAACCTTGAAGCTGATTTCTGTGCAGAGCTGCACCAAATTTTGCACTTTCAAGCTGTAGTAAATCAACCCCTTAGCTACAATGTAAAGTAGTGAGTGTACAGCTTGTATAACAATGTAAATTTGGTGCCCCCCAGAATAACTCAACACACAGCCATTAATGTCTAAACTGCTGGCAACTAAAGTGAGTACAAATTCCAAGTTGTCCAAATTGGGACCAATTAGCCATTTTCCCTCCTCCGTGTCCTGTGACTCGTTAGTGTTACAAGGTCTCAGATGTGAATGGGGAGCAGGTGTGTTAAATTTGGTGTTATTGCTCTCACTCTCTCATACTGGTCACTGGAAGTTCAACATGACACCTCATGTCCTGTGGTCTGATGAGACCAAGATAAAGTTATTTGGTTCACATCAGCGGCGGCCGTTCAATAATGGGCGCTTGGGCCTCCCCGCCACTGATAAGAAAAAAAAAGTCAGCCCGACCACCTACAGGAGGTGCCAATATATTGACCTTTTTTTTCTCTGCTCCCTGCTGTTTGCTGACAGCAAGTAGTGAGCCGATTGGCCAGTCATTAAAGACTATGTGTGTGCGCTGAACAGGCGCACACACACAGTCTGATTGGCTGCCCTGAGCCAGTGACTGACTGGCATTGGATGCTGTGGGCAGGGGCGGGATTGTGGCGGGCGTGCAGCACTCCGCCGGGCTTCAGTCCCGACTCCCATGCCACAGACCATCCACTGCCAGCATGCTCTCCGCAAGCCGAGCTCTGCACAATGCACACTGCCAGCCTGCCTATTAGATGGGGTAAGTGAGGGACGTGTCACGACTTCGGGGGGGGGGGGGGAGGGGTCTGCCAGTGCCACGAGTCCCTATCTGGGGCTTTGTATACTGCTATATGGTGACTCTGTATACCCTATCTGGTGACTCTGTATACTGCGATATGATGGCTCTGTATACCCTATTTGGTGACTGTATGCCCTATCTGGTGCTATGTATACACCTATCTGGGGCTCTTTATACTCCTATCTGGTGACTGTATACCCTATCTGGTGCTAGGTATACACCTATCTGGGGCTCTGTATACTCCTATCTGGTGACTGTATACCCTATCTGGGGCTCTGTATACTCCTATCTGGTGACTGTATACCCTATTTGGTGCTATGTATACACTTATCTGGGGCTCTGTATACCCCTGTCTGTTGACTGTATACCCCTATCTGGTGGCTCTGTATACACCTATCTGGTGTCTGTATACCTATCTGGGACTCTGTATACCCCTATCTGGTGACTGTATACCCTATCTGGTGCTATGTATACTGCTATCTGGGGCTCTGTATACTGCTATATGTTTACTCTGTATACTGCTATCTGGGGCTCTGTATACTGCTATATGGTGACTCTGTATACCCCTATCTGGGGCTCTGTAAACTGCTATCTGGGGATCTGTATACTGCTATATGGGGACTCTGTATACTGCTATCTGGTGCTCTATATGTGTGTACTGCTATCTGGTGACTCTGTATACCCCTATCTTGGGCTCTGTATATTCCTATCTGGTAACTCTGTATACCCATATCTGGTGACTCTGTACACCCCTATCTGGTGATGCTGTATACCCTATCTGGTGATGCAGGGCTGTATACTCCTGACATAAGGGTTGGAAACTATAAGGGCTTATGAAAAGTGTGAGGGGTCAAAAAGAAAGGGCAGGGTCTGGCGTCCCTCCCATCATAAAATTTCCCCAGCTGCCGCTGGTTCAGATGGTGTCAAGCGTGTGTGGCGGCAATCAGGTGAGGAGTACAAAGACAAGTGTGTCTTGCCTATAGTCAAGCATGGTGGTGGGAGTGTCATGGTCTTGGGCTGCATGAGTGCTGCCAACACTGGGGAGCTACAGTTTATTGAGGAAACTATGAATGCCAACATGTACTGTGACATACTGAAGCATAGCATGATCCCCTCCCTTTGGACACTGGGCCACAGGGCAGTATTCCAACATGATAATGACCACAAACACACCTCCATGACGACCACTGCCTTACTAGAGAAGCTGAGGGTAAAGGTGATGGACTGGCCAAGCATGTCTCCAGACCTAAACCCTATTGAGCATCTGTGGGGCATCCTCAAATGGAAGGTAGAGGAGCACAAGGTCTCTAACATCCACCAGCTCTGTTATGTCATCATGGAGGAGTGGAAGAGGACTCTAGTGGTAACCTGTGAAGCTCTGGTAAACTCCATGCCCAAGAGGGTTTAGGCAGTGCTTGAAAATAATGGTGGCCACACAAAATATTGACACATTGGGTCCAATTTGGACATTTCCACTTAGGGGTGTACTCACTTTTGTTGCCAGTGGTTTAGACATTAATTTCTGTGTGTTGAGTTATTTTTATAGGGGACAGCAAATTTACACTGTTATACAAGCTGTACACTCACTACTTTACATTGTAGCAAAGTGTAATTTCTTCAGTGTTGCCTCATAAAAAGATATAAAATATTTACAAAAATATGAGGGGTGTACTCACTTTTGTGAGATACTGTGTGTATATATATATATATATCTCAATAAACAATATACAAAATTTCCTTTCTACCCAGGTCCAAAGAAATATGCTGGATTTAATCAGCTGCTTGGCTTCTGATCTTGCTATAGATTACTCCTTAGCACAGCAATTTTTACACATTGTGGTTACATAGGAAATCCCGCTGAGGTCACCTCTGACTTCATCTGAGTTGGGTCCTTAAAAACGGAACTGAGGCGTGCACGCTTGATCTTCCTGGCAAACCCCACAAGTATGGTCAGTATAATGCATGCATTTACACACATAAAACTTCCAGCTCACAGAATACTAAATATTCAAATGATATAATCTACTGTTCAACGGGGTGTAATTTGTATGCGTACTTGAACGTATGTGCGTGTATGCACATGCAATAAAATACTGACTAGTTATTGCAATTTTAGTTTTTTTTTTTTTTTTTTGCTGATCTAAATCCAGTACTAGTTTACTAACATTTCAGCATCTGTGTGTACATGCCCATAAAAAAAAAATACAAAAATGCCTGGCCTTACTGGTCAGTATTTTACATGCCTATATCACACCCCCTTGGAACCTGAAAGAATCATTCTTGAATTTTTACATGCATATAAATGCATCTGCATCTTTCCTTTAGATTTACCAAAACCATATAATATGAGGTGAAACCTAAACACTTTCAATTCGTATGCAATCAGGCAGGCCCTTGCACTACATCCAGCCTTATTAAATCTCCCCCTGTGACATTGTCTATGGAAAAAAAAAGATCATCTCCTATGATCATCAGCTCTATTTAGTAGCCATACTGCGGTATTTTTCTGAAAATGCATCAATAAAAAACTACAACATTATGGCCACCAGATGGAGTTCTTGATCAGCTGTCAGTAGGAGATTCCCGACTGACAGGTGAATGCAAACAAACAGCTAGCGAAGAGAAAAAAAAAACTGTGAGGTCCCCTCCCAAATTTTATACCAGACTCTGGGCTGGACTGGGATAAAAATGTGGCCCCTCAACTTCAACCAGACCAGCTCACTTTAATTTTGCAAACACACACAAAAACAAGTGAACAAGTGAAGTGGGAGGGCTAACGTCATGCAACCATTAATTTGACAGATTGTCACTCAGGGGCGGATTCAGGGTCTAGTCTCGGGAGGGGCACTGCCAGAAAAAGCCTTTCAGCTTCATAGCCAGATCCCCACTGCGCATGCGCGGCTGCGCTTTCCAATTGGCTCGGTGGCGGGGGGTAGGAGAAGGGGGATGAACTTCCAAGGGAGGGCACAGCGGTGCCGTCTCCTGGAGTGGGGAAGGATACCTGTTGAAAACAAGTACCCGTTTCCTCCCTCCCTCCTGAAAGTTGCCAAATGTGGCACCGGAGGGGGGGGGGGGGAGCAAATATTATATTAATTATATTATTATAATATATACAGTATCTCACAAAAGTGAGTACACCCCTCACATTTTTGTAAAATACTGTATATGTAGCCAAGGTCCCCCTTAGGGGTGGCTGGTTGCTGTGGTCCACCTGTCACTTTGCCCTCCATCACACATTTCTTTTCATCCAGAGTCACGGAAAAGGCCGGTACTTTGTTTTTTTTTATTTAGGGAATAGAATTTGGATGGAGTAGGGGTGACTGTGGGATGCCCAATAGATCAGGAACACGGGACCTACTGTATACACCTCTGTATATACACTCCTTCTTTCCAGCATGACACTTGCTGACAGTTACACTCCTTTCACTTACCTCCTGCACAACACTTGCGTCTTCCAGGTGAGGCCTGAAGGGATATTTATCAAGCCTCCATTACATCTTCTTCTGGCCTAGCTAGCACATGGTGAGGCCTGCGTTTCTGCATGCAGGACCTCCAAACCACCCATTACAGGCAAGGGCCATGGGCCCTCAAAGTGTAGCTAAGTACGTTAGTGTTAGCTAGGGTTGATGGACTAATGCTCCCAGCCCATCCTCTTCCAGGCCACCTCAGCCCTCCTGGCTGCCCAGTGACACCACTTCCCTGACTGGCTCCTGTGACCTCCACAGACTGTCCACTGTATCCTCCCAGCCTTCTCCAGTCCACTTTCTCCAGCTCCCAGGGTAGGTCACTCACCGACACTGGTGGATCCTTTAAAGACCCCCTTTTCCTGTAGCCTCTCTGTTGCTCTCCTGCTCCTTGGTCAGAACTCCTTTGTGTGAGCAGGTTGCAGAGAAATGTGTGCAGGTAGAAAGGGAATATATAATGAACCCTACAAATGATAAGCAGCAAGAATGGGAATTGGTGCAACGCCAGTATAAAATGTAGGTAGCTGCTAATGCCAAGAGGAAACAATTTTACCATAATCTAAAGCATTTTGAACAAGGGAACCAACTGGGGGCATTGCTGTCCTTTTGGGCTAAACAGCAAATAGAATCTACAGCAATTACTAAAATTAGAAATGAAAAGGGAGAGCTGGTAAGGGTTATGGAAGGGATAAAGGCATGTTTTTATGATTACTACGTTGCAATGTATACCTCAATGCTTGATGGAACAGAAAGGGAAATAGAAGAATATATAGGAGAATTAGAAACTTTGAAAATAATGAAAGAACAAGCAGAGATGATAGATGGAGAGATAACAGAGGTTGAGGTTAGGAGGGCAGTTATGTCCCTAGCAGTTGGCAAGTCACCAGGGCCGGATGGTATACCCCTGGAAATATATGAGGTATATAGATATTATAGCACCGGTATTGACAGGGGTATACAAACAAACATTTGAGCAAGGTGATTTGCCAAAATCAATAGGGGAAGCAACTATGTGTTGCTCCCAAAGCCAGATAAGGACAGTACAATGTGTTCCTCATACAGACCAATCTCCTTACTTAACATTGACTATAAAATGTTAGCGAAAATTCTAGCGGGGAGATTAAATACAGTGATCCATTCTATCATACATGATGACCAAATGGGCTGTATGCTGGGAAAATCAACCTCAATAAATATTAGGAGAACACAGTTAATGGTCCAGCTGAGAGAACATGCTGCTGGGTGAGGTGCACTGGCATCATTAGATACTGCCAGGGCTTTTGACTCAGTTGAGTGGCCTTTTTTGCAAAGCTTGTTAAAGAAATTTGGATTTGGAGATGGATTTAGGAGATGGGTTAGTATATTGTATAAGTCCCCGGCATCAAGCCTCTTGGTGAGCGGATCTCTGTCCCCCAGATTGGTCTGTATCAAGGAACCAGACAGGGATGTCCGCTGTCCCCGCAGTTATTTTTAATAGTAATCAAAATTCTAGCTATTAAATTTAGACAGTCAAAAATGTATAGAGGCATGGAACTAGGGGGAGAAATAGAACATCTCGGATTATATGCGGATGATATAGTCCTGTATATGGGAGATACGGACAATGCATTAAAAGAAGCAATGAAGATAATAGATAACTTTGGGAGATATTCAGGCCTTAGAATAAATTGGGAAAAATCTGTATTGATGCCTTTGAATCAGGATAAGAAAGATATTTGGAATCAAATACCGCTTAAGATGGTGGATTCATTCAAATATCTAGGGATAAATATTAGTCTTCAACCTAAAGAATTTATAGTTACCAATGTAGATCCCTTGATAAAATACATAAAAGAAAAGTTGACAGTATGGGATAAGATGCCCATATCCGTAGCGGTAAGAGTAGGGTTAATTAAGATGATAATTCTACCAAAATGTATATATATTTTTTCGCACTCCCCAGTAACCATTCTGAAGTATATATTTCAGAAAATATACTCCTACTTTACGAGATTTATATGGGCAAGGCTAAGATGCAAGTTAAAATTGACAACACTACAAAGATTGAAAAAAGATGCAGGATTAGCACTCCCAGACATATATTTGTACTATATAGCAGGACAAATAAGACATTTAAGAACATGGGTGACAAAGGATTAAAGGAAGGGAGTAGAAAGACACCTTCTGAAGATACTGCAAGTGGAGGATTTGATGATTGGGTTGGAGGCTAAAACGTCTGACCTACCTAGAACTAATATACCTATAGTAAAACTGGCAAGAACAATATGGGGAGATGTTAAAAATTTACAAGATTTAGCGATATCCCAGACTGGGGGCTCCCTCAGGGCCTCCGCAACCTTTGCTACATCTCCAGCTCTTCCACCCGACACTCTCCTCTCAAACTGGGCTGACCCTGAGTATTTAAGGAGGCCTGCCCCTGCCAATCCAGAATGGGGATTGGTCAGGGCTCCTTAGAACACCCCAGGTGGCTACACCTCCCCTCCCACCTCTCCTTCCAGAGCCACTCCCATCCCAGGATCAAAACAATCAGGCCTGCACATCAGTCAGGCCTGAATACATTTTCCTCTCCTAGCAAAAATCTACCTTCTCAGCACCTATTACTATGGGGGCGCTACACTCACCCCCCCCCCCCCCCCACCCCCCCAAACCTCAGCTATTCCCCAGCTGACAAATTTAGAATAATAGCTCCTGGGCCCAGCAAGGGCTTCCCATAATCAACAAAAAGTGGGAAGGGGGAAAAGGGAACAAACTTGGAGGGGATGATATAAATAAATAAGTACAAAAATAGACACACTCTCTGTACGTTATTTACATCTGTATATTTGCAAGAAGCCTAACTACAGGTCCCTGCAGCTAACAGCATACATAGTACACAATCTCCGAGCCAGAGCACTTCTCCCTTAAGAAAAGTACTCTGCTCACATAGTAGCAGAGAAGAAGTGTTGACTCTCGACGGAAGAGAATGGACAGCCGCCACATTCCAGGGATCCTAAGAGAAGAAACAGCAACAACTTAACTACAAACTAACTAAACAAACAGCACACAGGTCAACTGGAAGGGGGTTATAAACCTCCCAGCCGAGCAACAACAGCATTTTGTGATGAACTTCTTTCTTCCATCTGATCTGTCAGCGAGGGGTTAGATCCCACTGACAGAAGCAGTAGAGGGGAAGAAAGAACAAAACAATTGGGGTTAGTCTTTTTCAGAGTTCCTGATGGGAGGGGCCCCTCCCCGGACAGCAGGCTCTTCAAAGTTTAGAAAAACAGAAACATCCTCACCCAAGTGTCCTTCAACAAAAAGTTCCTGCATTGGGCACAGGGTGGCAGGCTGGCTTGTTCCTGCAAATGTCAGGGGAAAAACAAAAGAACAAAAACCATGCTGTACTCTCCAACAGTCATTGCAGTGGGTCTATGCTCAAACTGGCTCCATACAGTCCTTCTTCAAGCATAGTACCGGGGATCCGGCAACCGTCTTTGGCCCCCTTCTTCTGTCTCCCTGGAAATGGAGTAACTTTGGATCGGCCGACCCACTTTAACCACCTGCACTCTATTTCCATAAATTGATCTTCCGATCCGCCACTCCTTCTTTATGTCAAGGAACCCGGGCCCACAACATACTATCTGACTCTATCTCTGTGGCCTGGGATCATGCAAAAAGTCCCAAACAAGGTCATTCTCCCATTTCTCTCTTTAATTCCCTACGATGACCATTATTTGAGGTGGGACATATGGGAAGTCCAGACCCCTCTCTAAGGCTATCCTCCATTGCACTTCCCTTTGAAACCTAGACAATCTCAGCAGCTCTCTGGGGTTTCCTCTCCCGGGAAGGACATCAGTATCTGGTGATTTTGTCACCCATTGTTGGAAGGTGGGTGCCCTGGTCTGGGTAGTGGATGGACTGCGTAAAAACAGCTGCTGTACATTGAACAGAGCTCCTGCAGGGGGTTCAGGTGTCACTGTGGATTCTGGCACAGTTATCAGAGGGGTTCCCTGGATGCTTGATTCCCCAGTCCCCCACTCCTCTTCTTCCTCTGAACTTGACCCCAGAGATGACCACTCCACCAACTCTTCCAATGACCCCAACTCATGCTGCAGTCTGGGGGAGCCCAAATCTAAAAGCCGGTTCACACCTTCCCCCTCCAGCTCACCTGAGATAGCATATCTCTTTCTGGCAGCGGCTCTCTCTGGATGGGAATGGCAAGGGACTTAGGACCGACCAGCATATTAGGGACTTTAACTGATTCCTGCAGGGCAGTACTTACAGGCATCAGGTACCTGGCCAGGTCACGGGGGAGTCACCAGGCCACAACTCTACCCCGCTTTTAGTTGATGATTCCAGACCCGCTCCAGCCTTCCGCGGCTGCAGTCGACATAGCCCTGAATGCAGGTCCACCGTGTAGTAGTGTGGCTCCTGCGGTACTGACACCAGCCGGGTGAGTGGGTCATCACTATGGCCGCACCCAGCCCAGGCAGTGACCTCCGCTGTAGGGATCCGGCAGTCCGGGCATATCAGGTACAGCCTCTCCACTCCTGCAATCACTCCTAGGGCGAGTCCCCCACGAGGTTCCAACCGAACCAACCAGAGTCCGTTTCTTCTTGTTAGGCAACCACATCAGGCTACCCTCCGCCATCTTTCTTACCCTTGTGGTGTCTGCTTCTAGCTGCAAGCACTGTGACTCTTCCAGGATGTGGCGCCATCCCCATGTTACCAGGCGAGCTGGTCCTGATAAGCAGGCTTGCTGCAGATCACGCTGTTGTAACCCCTTGTGTGGAGGATGAAACTTTGCAGACATGCTGACACTAGCCGGACCTGTCCAGACTTGCTGACCCTGCTGGTGGTTGCCGGTAGCAACAGTAATTGGTAGTAGCCACTGTTTTGCTGGAAAGCACACTTGTAACACAGTCTCTCCCCTAGAACAAGAACAGTATCAGGCATACTGTACTGTGAGCAGGAGTTGGAGCAAAAAGTTCAAGATGCCCAGCTTTTGCAGAACGCTGGGCATATTTGTAATCCGGTGGGTGATGTCCAGCATTTGCAGATCGCTGGACATATTCCCTGACTGGCTCCTGTGACCTCCACAGACTGTCCACTGTATCCTCCCAGCCTGCTCCAGTCCAATTTCTCCAGCTCGCAGGATATGTCACTCACTGACACTGGTGGATCTTTTAAAGAGCCCTTTTTCCTGCAGCCTCTCTGTTGCTCTCCTGCTCCTTGGTCAGAACTCCTCTGTGTGTTGTAAGAGGAGTTACTTCCACTTCCTGAGCCTCGAGGCCCAAGGTCAACTGCCCCCCTCCCAGACTGGGGGCTCCCTTAGGGCCTCCGCAACCTCTGCTACATCTCCAGCTCTTCCACCGACACTCCTCCCAGACTGGGCTGACCCTGGGTATTTAAGGAGGCCTGCCCCCTTCCAATCCAGATTGGGGATTGGTCAGTGTTCCTTAGAACACCCCAGATGGCTTCACCCCCCCTCCCACCTCTCCTTCCAGAAACACCAGAAGCTTCTGGAAAGAAGTGGGAGGTCCTGATGACACCATCTGGGAATCACCCAGTCTTACCTGAGCCACTCCCAGCCCAGAATCAAAACAATCAGGCCTGCACATCAGTCAGGCCTGAATAAATATTCCTTTCCTAGAAAAAATCGACCTTCTCAGCACCTATTACTATGGGGGCACTGTGTGTGTATATATATATATATATATAAAAATTAATAATATATTAATAATAATTTTATATACAATCATTAATAAAGTACTCACTTTCATTAATATATTTTGGTGCTCTGGTGAGGGGATGGGCTGCCATGGAGGAGCAATAGTGATAAGCGGGAATCTGGAATTGCAGACAGCATCCCATGACACACAGCCACTGCTTCATCCTGTCTTCACGCCACTCTGGAGCCTGGAGAAGATCATGGAGGCAGGAGGTGGGTGGAGCTTACATTAGGCGCGGAGAAGGAAGAAGGCTCCACTCTGAATGTTGGGGCCTCACTCTCCTCCTCTTCGGCAGCAGCTCGGACGTGACTGATATCACAAGTTGCTAGACACCAGGCGCTAGCAACCAATGCAGTGGGCAGTAGAGGCCAGGCCAGCAGCGTGGCGCCACGGTGCAACAACACCAGGGTTTTTCTCTCAGCACCGCTGCTGAGTTTGATAATTAGATCAACTTCTGTTGAAAGGACAAGGTAGAAAACTTTTGCTACAGCCACTGATCAGTGTATTCTGTCAGAGGAGATTCCTGATCTCAGAAGATAAATGACCCAATGGGGGGGGGGGGGGGGTGGCAGGATTTGTTCAGTCAGTGAGTGGAATGAAAAAGAAAAAATGAACAGATTCCTCCATCCACATATACATGGTAACTGCAGAAATCTTTTTTTTTTTTGTTCTGTCTGCTGGCTGAATGAAAAAACATCTGCCATCTATTGCCAGGGTGTCTTCACTCTGAAGAGAGGAGTCACAGAGAAACCTTGGACAGCGGCACTGCCCATGTGTAGAGAAGGTAGTGTTAGATGCATTAGCAGATTTAGATGGGCTAACAAACTAAAGCTAAACTCCTGCTATTACTTAATAAGAACTTACAGCAAGTTTTTTTTTCTTTTTCGGATACAGATTTTACATCAATGAATAGAGGTGTACAGTGTACATTCACTTTCCAACTTTGCAGAGGGCATGTTGCACTTTAACTGTCTGTGGACTTTTGATCTGCTATGGACAATATATTTATTTTGTGGTAATTTTATTACTACATTAATTTATCATTCAATAAACTGTTTTTATGGGGTGTTTGATTGAATATAAGATTATGTTTATTATTAGTAAGATTTATTTAATTATTTATATACTGTATATATATTAGCAAATTATTTAATGTGGATTGTTTTTTTAGTGCTGCATTTTTTGGGGATTTGTTGGTTAACATATATTGGTTCCTTGCTAGCTACCAAGTTACTAGCGCAGACTGGACTCCCCTATTTAAATGAATAAAAGATGATCACTACAAGCACCCCTGTCAGTGTTAAATGATTTGTCTCAACCCTATGCCAGTTTTGCTGGACATCTTGGGCTGTTAAAGAAAATTGAAAAATAACAGAGTTACTGACCAGATCACCAGTCGAAAATTAAAGCGGAACTAAACTGTCTCAATCAACATTGACTATTTTAAATCCTATGCTGCTACCATTAGTAAATAGACAGGAAGAAATTTATATTTACTTGTTTTAAACTTTTTTTTACATTTACTTCCTGGTTTCTGGCCTAGGCAAAAATGATGTCATACATCCTAGGAGTCTTCATGGTATAGTGCTTACCCCTGAAGGAGCTACCTGATTCTTTGGATCCCCCTGTTACTGTGCCCATGACTCTGTAAATAGTACCTCCCTCTCTGACACACCTGGGCGTCTGGCTATACATGCCAATGACTTAGAGCGGATCTTCACCTTCAAATGAAAAGTCTACCCTGTCAACCCCTCCTCCACTCCACTTCCTGAATACAAGCTTTTTTTTTACCCTTTTTTTTTCAGAAAAAGAGTTTGGTTCCCGCCTCCAGATACACATCAGAGGAGGGGGAGTGGGCCTAGCAGATTGTCATGAGGAGGGGCATCTGCTGAATCCAGAAGAACCAGCAGGCTTCCTGATGACCTCAGACACTAACATAGTGGTGCGGGACCCAAGTGACAGCTGCTGAGAATAGGATATCAGCAGGACAACTCTGGATCTGCTGGGTGGGTGAGTATCTAAATCAGGGTTTCTCAACCAGGGTTGCTAGGGGTTCCTTGAGCAATGGTCAATTTCTATCTCTCAGATAATTTCCCAATGACACCATGAATCTTTTTAGCTATCTGTAAGGGGGCAATTCTTCCCAATGACCACAATTGTAAGGCGCATTCTTCCCATTGACCATCACACTAATGTATCATGAGTTGTAGTTTTCTAATTTTTAGCAGGGGTTCCCCGAGACCGGAGAATTATTTCAAGGGTTCCTCTGTGTTGAAAAGGTTGAGAAAGGCTGATCCAAACTGTAGAGAACTTGCCACGAGGTTAGCCAGGGATAAAACAAAACATAAAGAGGGGGTGGGAAGGTGAAGATCTGCTTAGGAAGTATAGACACCTGGAAGAACACAGTAAATGGTTAAACAATAGCAAGAAGTAAATTAAAACCAGATAAACAACAGAGAAAAAAAATAACATACTAGGTAAACAGTAAGCAAGTTGTACTGCAAAGATTAAACAGTTGAAGAAACACCCTGAAATTATTAAACAAGGGCAAGAATGTGCTACAATCACAATAGCTATAGAACACAATCCCTTCTGCACTCTGTTCTGAGTAACCCTAACTGAAAGGAAGAAATAACACACTGTCAGTTCAGCAGTTCGTAGTAGCCTACTCTACTCCTTCTGCTCGTTGGGGCCAAAAATTTTATGTTTTAGCACTGGGGGTAGCGTTCCTTTAAGAGCTGATGTCAGCAATAAAACAGTGTTTTTTGCAGACAATTTTGCCTCTCTGTTATAAAGGTGCAGTGGGGCTTGGCCAGCGGCCTCTCACCAGTTCAATGTCAGCAGGACATTTTCTTCCACTTACTAGGCAAGGTTTCCCCTTCTGTCAACATCCTCCCTGTTCTCAGATCCTACTGCTCTCTATAAGAGACCCATGAGACTATGCTTTTTACTTTTTGACACTGCTTTTTTGCACCTTGCACTTTTAAAACTGGAGCACTGGACACTTTGAGTGACATTTGCAATTTGTGTAGCTTTGTTTTTATATGATGTTTTAAGCACTGCACTTTATTGAAGCACTGGACACTTTTAATACCATCTGTACTTATAATGCATTTGAAGCACTGAACACCTTATTATCACTTATTATCAATATCAATATTATCATATTATATTGCTTGCACTTTATGTATACTATCTGAGATGAATTTTTCATATATGTTTATTTAACATTTTTATATGACATTTTATTTGATATGTGAAGATTGAGTATACATAGCGCCGCTCCATACTGCACATTGAATTTAGCCACAGGTGGTTGTGACACTTGAGGAGCTGGCAGCTGTGTTTAGCACTGAATTGAGTAGGGTAACATATAATATATTTTTTATCATTAATCTAATAGTCATAGTGAGTAGCGCACAAGTCACTTTATTGTCTATCTGTTAAAAATACTCCCCTTCCTCCCCACCACAGTGTAACCAGGAGCTGAACTACAACAACAAAATATAGTACAGGTTAAGTCCCTTTTTTTGCATTTCCCACAGTCCTTCCCTTTTCTCCCCAGACTCTCCTTCAGTCCATGTCCTCAGTGTGCCCACTAGTGGATAAGAGGGCGGCATAACACTAGCTCTCTGTTCTGTGACAGCAGCCAGTCCTGCAGCTATACCTGTAAACTGTCTCTGAATCCTTTCCCCAAAGATGAGCAGAAGCAGCATTGTACACAGAAAACTGCCAGTCAGGTTCACGCTGTTATTCCTCCCCTGCCATTTCTACACTGGGCATTTCTGGGCATTTATTTTTTGTTTTCTTTCATCTGGTGGAGGGAGTTTCTCAGCTAAGTGCTCCCTCCTGCCCCTGCCTGCATGCCTTAGTTAGGGCAGATGGATTTCAGGAAGTAAATGTTACATGAATAATCTTACTCAAGATGGCCAGCTGTAAGCTTCCATGGGACCATGTGGAAATGCTTGGGGACGGTGGCGGACATGGTGGCGTTGCTGTCATATCGTCTGTTTGCTGTGTGGCAGGTGACGCTGTCACTGTAGAGGTGAGGAAGAGGCCAAGGCAGCAGCAGAAGAGGAAGCAGGAGGAGGCCGAGACCTTTCTTGGATTTTGAGGTAATTATTCCAATGCAGCTTGTGCCTTGAATTTACGTGCCTGGTCATGGGGGTTGTGCTCAGGTTGAGAACATGTATGCCCCGGCTCAGGCTATCATTGCACAGCTTGCAAACCACTCGTGTCTTGTCGTCAGCACATTGTCTGAAGAACTGCCACGTGGGGGAATGCCTTTGAGCTGCCTTTGGTGTGCTAGGTCCCTGGGTGCGGTGGGGTGCGGTGGGTAGCAGCGGGCCTACTGTCTAGGGGACGCTCGCTCCGCTTTTGCAACCTGCTTCCTCTTTTGCTGTGCTGGTGCCTCTGTGCGACCACCACCTCTTCCTCCAAACTCCACACGTCACTCGCATGACCCTCATTCCATGTGGGGTCTAGGACCTCATCATCCTCCACATTATCTTCCACCCACCCTTCACCACTGCCCTCCTTGTCAGTCTGCACACTGAGGCAAGCTGCAGCAGTTGGCACCTGTGTTTCGTCATCATCAGAAATGTGCTGCGCTGGTGTTTCCATGTCCTCATCCTGCAACAGAAGTGGTTGGGCATCAGTGCACTCAATGTCTTCCACTTCTGGGGCAGCGCTATGTGGATGGCCCACGGAAAGCACACCAGGAGAGTCATCAAAAAGCATAAGAGTCTCTTGCAGGACTTGGGGCTCAGACTGCTTGGCTAATTTA
>BLSH010239382.1:321241-349767 GCA_018402905.1 Glandirana rugosa
ACTTCTCCTCCACAGTACCTCCAGACGATTTAAAGGAAAACCTGGTCCCCTTGTTCACATTGCCAGTCGTCCATCTAATGACCTCTCTCCTTTCCTCTTCTGATTGCCAATCGTTCATCACACGACCTCCTCTTCACATATATGGCCTCCACATATATGTCAGGACGAGTGGTAATAACCGTGGGGAAGTACAAAACGTATTGACTCACTTACAGAAGTCTTTATTTACCTTTACATGGTTTAAATATAGTCGTCCTAGAAAATTAACCTCCAGGTTTCATTAAATTGTTTCTGTTAACAATAAAGTTGTATCTATAACATTAATATTTCTTTTTTGTCTTTTGGTCGTACACGTGATAGATCCTGCTGATATAAATTTGGTACATTTCCATTTATTTCTGAAGACATTCACTCAGTTATGCAAAACATGAAGGGGTGCCAATAATGGTGAGCAGGACTGTATATACACCTCCGGTATATACACTTCTCCTCCAGCACACTACTTGCTAACCGTTAGTCTTCTCCTTTCCTCTCTCCAGTAATCTACCTGCTGACCGTTACACTTGTTCCCCTGGTCCAAAAGGAAATTTAGCAGACCTCCATGACACCTCCTCTTCACCACAGCTAGCACATGGTGAGGCCTGCTGCAGCCGTGGGCAAGGCCTCAGAACCACCCTTCCTGGGTAAGAATCGCAGGTTTCTTTCCCTGAAACAGTGGACCCTCTGTTGTGTAGCTTGCGCCTTGGATGAACTACTTCTCCCAGCCCATCCATCTTCCAGACCCATCCGGCCTGTCCTGTGGTCTAATGGCTCTCCGTCCCCTTGGTTGGCTCCTACTGGCTTCTACAGACTGCTTGCTCTCCTCCCAGACTGTCTTAGACTTCTCCTTCAACTCCCAGGGGCTGCCACTCACTGACTATTTGGAGTCTCCTTCCATGTAGACCTCAGCTGTTCTTCTGCTTCTCCTGTGCCACTCCAGGAGCTGACTCCTGCTCCCGGCTGCACCCAAGCCCCAGGCCTCAGGTTCACCCCCCTCCCGGGTGAGGCCTGATCCGCAGCATCCTCATCTCTTCCACCCAAACTCTCTGACACCTGCTGGTAGATTGCTGTATTTAAGGAGGCCTGACCCCCTGCCAATCCAGGCAGTGGATTGGTCAGGGCTCCTTGTCATACATCAGGAAGTGATACCTTCATCCATCCCCCTTCTAGAGCTTTCCCAGCTCAAGGGGAGGAAATCTCCAAGAAGTGTCCCTTCCCTCCATCTCCAGCCCCTCCCCTGAGCCACTCCCCAGCCCAGATCAAAACATTCAGGCCTGCACTTACAGCCAAGCCTGACTAGATTTTTTCCTCTCCTACCAAAAACCTACAAAGTAAAAGCACCTACACTATAGGGGCGCTACATTTGGAACAAGCAATGCACTCCTCTATGCACACTACAAATCCCATAGTCTATATACAGAGTGACCAAGAGAGGGTGGCTATGTTCCTACATACAGTGAATGTAGCCACCCTTTAACAGGAAGTCAGATCACAGCAGCAAAAAGATTAGCAGGAGGCTGAGAAGCATAGAACTTACTCTTTTGAGTGAAGAATACATACATGAATATATCTACAAAAGGCAAAGAGCAAAACCAGCTCTGTATTCCCAACCATAAGAAATAGGGTGGACACCAAAGTCCGGAGTCCGGAGTGCCTCAGCCATCCGGGACTCTACCTCCTGATTAGCTGAGACACAGCAGCAGTGCCATTAGCTCCCACTGCTTTCAATCAAAGTCAGTTAGCCAATCAGGAGAGAGAGGGGGCAGGGCCGAACCGTGGCTCCGTATCTGAATGGATACATGGAGCTACGGCTCAGCTCGGGTGCCCCCATAGTAAGCTGCTTGCCGTTGGGGCACTCGACAGAAGGGAGGGGCCAGGAGCAGGGAAGAGGGACCCGAGAAGAGGAGGATCCAGGCTGCTCTGTGCAACCCACTGAAGGAAAAAATACTGAAGAGCTCGGGAGAAGCCACTGTACTAACTATCCAATTTAAATACAGCGATCTTCCCTGCTGAGCTATTGTTTTCTGACAGGGGGACGGCTCTCCCACCTGAACACACCGGTCAGTGCTCTCAGCCATTGGCTGCCAGCACTGGTTGGATGCTGATTGGATGCTGCTTTTCCAGCAGGTTTCTGTTAAACTGGCTGTGTGTACATAGCTTTAGAGATGAGAATTTAAAGGGTTACTAAACCCAGGAGCCTGCATTCACTATATCTGGTCTCCCACAGAACCTAGAAATGCAATTATTTTAGTAAATAGTAGTGGTGCACCGATTGGAAATTGTAATGCCGAAACCAAAAATGCTCTAAGCCGAAAACCGAAACCAAAAATTAAAATTTTTAAAAAATAGTTATATTTTATATACAATTGTCATATGCAGCCTACCTGTGCCTGGGCACTGACAGGTGGCACTGATTAGCAGCACTGATTGGTGACACTGATTGGCACTGATAGGTGGCACTGACAGGTGCCACTGATTGGCACTGACAGGTGGCCCTGGGTGGTACTGGCAGGTGGCACTGGCATGTGGCACTGATTGGCACTGACAGGTGGCACTGCATGGTACTGGCAGGTGGCACTGGTTGGCACTGTCAGGTGGCACTGGATTGTACTGGCAGGTGGCACTGACAGGCAGCACTGGATGATATTGGCAGGTGGCATTGTTTGGCACTGACAGGTGGCCCTGGATGGTACTGGCAGGTGGCACTGGCATGTGGCACTGATTGGCACTGCTTGGCACTGACAGGTGGCACTGGATTATACTGGCAGGTGGCACTGACACGTGGCCCTGGATGGTACTGACAGGTGGCACTGGCATGTGGCACTGGTTGGCACTGACAGGTAGCACTGGATGGTACTGGCAGGTGGCACTGATTGACACTGACATGCAGCACTGGATGGTACTGGCTGGCACTGGCAGAAGAGATGAGTAGATTCACAATGCACAGAGCGCGCTGCTTGTACGAGCCGCTCTGTGCATGCAACTGTGAACTAATTACACTGGAATGCAGAGCAGCGCGCTCTGTGCATTGTGAATTTACTCATCTCTTCTGCCAGTGCCAGCCAGTACCATCCAGGGCCACCTGTCAGTGCCACCTGCCAGTATAATCCAGTGCCACCTGTCAGTGGCTCTGTGCATTGTGAATCTACTCATCTCCCACATCCATTGCGGGGTATGTGATGCACACATACCCCCCTAGTTTCCACAGTGAGTATAACAAGCATGCTTTACTGCATATACAGACTGATTTTTCTGTTGTGGGCCACTTTAACTCTTGCAGCATGGGGGGGGGGGGGCACTACAAGTGTAGTTTTTCTCTTGTGCCCAAAATTGGGATTTAAATACGTGCTGAGAAACGTATTGTGTTTATTCCTGTTTGTAATAGCAGTAGTTGTAGTTCTTCCTACATAATACTTCCCACATGAGCATTCCACACACTGCACTGTACATGTGATGATGAATTGTTTCGTTTCTGTTTCCTCATCCCCTTTTGAAGTGTAATGATCTGCTTTCCCTTGTCTTTACATTGACTTTACAGGACCTGAGAGTACACAGAGGAAGAGCCCAGGAGCTGACAGAGGAGGAGTTTTTCTGTATACTGGGTGTGCAATCCACTACTGTTGGTAAGCTCACTTGCTTTGAGCGGCGCGGGAGCATAGGAACTAACCAGCATGACTTGTGAGAATTAACACTGTGATCTGAGCTGGGAACCTGCTGCTGGAGGGGACTTCATATAGACTGTACACCTGTGCCTGCATCCCCAGAGCACAGCTGGATGTCCCATTCTGCCCCCAGCCATCCGTCTCCACTCTTTCTGCACGGTGATGATCAGTAAGGTCAAAGCGGCTGTATCAGGGCTGGTGGGGTCGCTGTCCAACAAGCACAGTGCTCTGCCCGTCCCCTGTACCCCTGAGAAGGAGCCCCCCGCCGCCGCTGTTGCAAAACCTCAGCCCCCCTGCAGGCCCCCATTCTTGAAGTTGTCTCCGGAGGAGATCCACAAATTGGGCGACCACAATAGCAGGATTGTTCTGAGTCTGAAATCCCCTGAAGAGTTGTACTGGGGCACTGGCTACGCTGAGTAAGTACACCATCAATATAGTATTTTATTGTGTTTCTCAGTACTATAATACAGAGCTCGACAATTCCCGGTTGCTAGGTCGACCAGAATTTGCGTCCTGGCGAGCGGCACCTGATCCTTCTCTCCTCTCACTATCTAACCGCATCCCTGAAGAGAAGTTCTCTGCCTGAGGCGAACTCCTGTCTAGATGAGCTCAGTTTAACCACTTAAGACTAAACCTTTTTAACATTTGTTGCTTACAAGTAAAAATCCAGTATTTTTTGCTAGAAAATTACTTAAAACCCCCAATCATTATATATTTTTTGTTAGCAGAGACCCTAAAGAATAAAATAGATGTAGCGCTTTTAAAGCGCCTGAACCCCCCCCCCCCCACCCGAGTGTGAAAGCCTTACCACTCTTTATGTGCAGCTGGACTCCAGTACTTCATGGTGACCAGAAACCCACCAGTGGGTGGCAATGAAAAGTCACTGTGGGGGACACACATGTAGGCAGGAAGTAGCTGCAAAGAGGCAGCAGAATATCAGCAGCACTGGAATACTTCTTTAACCTTTTTTTGTATTTTATGTAAAGCGTCACAAAGGCTTCATTTAGATGTGCAGTTGGGTGGTAAAAATGTGCAGTAGAGGCATGTTTTTGCCACCCACCAACGGCCATCCTTAAGCTGCATTAGGCAGCAGATGAGGGCATTTTACATGCCACAGTCACCATGCATTCAGCATAATAAGGAGTTTCCCCCATAACAGGTTTTTAGTGTCACTCTTTCTGGCCAGACTATAACCCTGATGTAACCGTGTGACTGGCAGCTCTGCTGTAAGTTAGGGTTAGGGGGTGCAAATTACTTTTAGCCTTACCCCAAGGGGGCACTGAAAACCCAACACTACGCTAAAAAAAACTGGCTCCTAACTTTTTTAGCTGGCTCTTAGATTCAAAGCAAATTTGTCAAGTCCTGTTATAATAGTATGTGATGATGATGTTATCTGTTTAAGCCAGCCATAGACGGATTGAAGCTGAACATCAATCCGTCTATGGACAGGTTGGTTGTCCTGAAGTTGATCCATCAATCGACTTCAGTACAACCAGCCTGCCAGATTTATATTGCTTGATCACTGCTATAGCAGCCAGCAGTGATCATTTTATTCTGCCAGTGGGAAAGGAATAGCGCTGTGGGAGGGATTGAACACTGAATGTGGGGAATCAAGCAATTTTCATCTTTCAACCCGTGGTTGCAGGAAAGAAAATTTCATAATGTATAGCCTGCCTTAGAGATGTCCAAATTGTGGCCAGCTCTCTCCACATTTTTCGATCTTTTACTTCTTCTTTTAGTTCTTTCATGAGCTGATTGGTGTAAGGCCGGCCATAGATGGAGCGATTTTCTGTCCTGCAACCTGTGGAATTGCTCACTTACAACAGTCAGTGTTGATGGGGGAATCACTCCCACCCAGTCATTGTGTTCTCCCTACGAGGGAAGCCGCTAGAAATAATCGCATGTAATATCTAACAGCCTGGTTGTATCCAAGTTGATCTATCAATCGACTTGGATAGATTCTGCCTGTGCATACAGGGTTCCTACTAAAGCGGCCGAGATTCGAACCATCTGTGGCCAGCTTAAAGTGGTATTAAAGATTTGTTTTTTTTATTTAATAAAAAACAAACAAACATGTTATACTTACCTACTTTGTGCAATAGTTTTGCACAGAGCAGCTCCGATCCTCCTCTTCTAGGGTCCCACGCCGGCGCGCCTGGCTCCTCCCCCTTGACCATTGCTCCTATAGCAAGCCGCTTGCTATGGGGGCACTGGTGCATGCTCGCTCTCGAGCCCTGCTTTATGTGTCCATGAGGCACATAGAGCCACAGCTTGGCCCCGTAATGGAGCTGCGTCCGCACTGCAAAGGTTTAACTGCTCATTTATATTTAGGGGACCAGGTGCAGCAGTTTTACTTACCTGATTCACTGCTCCCGCAGACTCCTCCGCGCCTGCACTCTGGCGATCTAAGGTCCTCCTATGTCACCAAGACCAATGCAGGTACCATAGCCCTGCATTGGAAGTGAGAATGCCATTGGACAACCCATTGCTGGAGCACAGTGGGAGGAATTGGACCCTGTGCTTGTCTTCATTGGGAGACATTCTGCCCATTCATTGCTGTCAGTGCGGGGGAATTGTGTCCCATTGTTGGTATCAGTGGATGAAAATAGTGCCCCAAGGCTGGATAAACGCAGGCAAGGGGCCGAATCTGGCCCCTGGGCTACAGTTTGGAGACCACTGCCCTAGACTAAATGAGTGGTTAACACTTGCAGTGCCAGGGAACCCTCATTGCATGGGAAGACATTTAGGCTCCATTTGCACAAGCGGTTACACACACTGCAATTTCCAGCAGCAAGAATCTGTAGATTCCTGCAGCTGGAATTGACAGATGTGTGCGACTAGCTGTGCACTAAGTGTGTCCAGCCAAGGTCATTGCAGGTAATAGCTGGCTATGCAGCTATTCACATGCGTCTGGCAATTACAGTTGGAGGAATCCACTGGATATTGTGTGTGTGTGTGTGTGTGTATAGAGCTTTCGTTTACCTGTAATTCAGCTTTAAATATTTCTAGTACGCACTTAACTGGCTGTTTTTCCAAATCCATCATCGGTTTTAAAGCACACAAATACCTTATGACTTATCATTTGCTACATTTCTAAATTGTTATGAAGCAGAAATACCCACTAAACCCATCCAAAGTACTCCATCTACCTGTAAGGCCTCATACACACTGGAAATTTTTAACGCTGCTTTTAGGTGCGTCTGGCTGTTTCTTTATTGGCTCTAAATGCCCCTGCATGTTAGCCTATGTGTCCATGCACACAGGGCAGTCATCAGGTTACACAGCTTTAGACTGCAGCCAACATTCACCAGGGTGGCCCCCTGGCCGTCCCACCGAATCCACCCACTGGCCATCCCACCGAGTACCAAAATTGTAGCTGCGCCTTGTGAATGGCTCGGCGTATATCTGCTGGGACCTGTGACGTGTCCCAGAAGATTGCCGAGAGGGGGGGGGGTGAACTTCCTTCCGGAGCTGCGGCTCTAGGAGAGGAAGTGGACCTGGTCCCCCCCAAAAAAAAATGACATGCCAATTGTTGCATGTCGGGGGGACACCTTCCCTTAAAGCGGAAATTCCACTTTTGGGTGCAACTCCGCTTTAATATATCCTCCATCCCATATCATCCTCCTCCTCTAGTGCTATCTCTTCCTCCTCCAGCCCCATCCCCTTCTCCTCCAACCCTATATCCTCCATCCCACGTCCTCCTACTCCTCCAATCCCAACTCCTCCATCCCATGTCCTCCTCCTCCTCCAGTCCTATCTCTTCCATCCCATGTCCTCCTCCTCCAGTCCCATGTCCTCCATCCCATGTCCTCTTCCAGTCCCATCTCCCCCATCCCATGTCCTCCTCCATCTCATGTCTTCCTCCTTCTCCAGTTCCATCTCCTCCATACCATGTTCTCCTCCATCTCATGCCCTCCATACCATGTTCTCCTCCTCCTCCATACCATGTCATCCCCCTCTTGCATCCCATGTCCTCCTCCTTTAGTCTTATCCCATGTCCTCCTCCTCCTCCAGCCCCTTCTCCTCAATCCCATGTCCTCCTCCTCCTCCTCCAGTCCTGTCCCATTCCCCCATCCCATGGCCTTCTCTTCCAGTTTCATCTCCCCATCCTACGTGCTCCTCTCCCAGTATCATCTCCCCCATCCCATGTCCTCCTCTTCCAGTCTCATCTCCCCCATCACATGTCCTGCTTCTCCCGGGCCTCCCTCATCATAGGTCCTCCTCGATTTCAGATGTAAACGCATCTGAACGCCCTGTAATACTAGGCGTGTTTATCGCTTCAGTGTTAAATCATTTCCATGGCCAGAATAAATTATTATTCTACCCAATGAAATTAATTAACACCCAAGAGCTTGACATTCCTTAACACATTGCACACGTTTACACTGCCATGAGGTAAGATGTCTTGGAAAGTTGGCAATACATCCAGTGTGTATGAGGACAAAATCTTGATGGAGAACATGCGCTATATTCTTTAATATGTAGCTGTGTGCTGGAAAAAGGCCACAGAGCACTGTATACATAGATATTCTGAATGCGGAATGAGTTTTCTAGTTCTATAATTCTACCCTGTACGGTTAACAGCAATCTGCATTATGTTCAGTACATCATGTTACATTTATAAGACTCAGACAGATCTAACTACACTATAATCTCGGCTTGTCAAATGGAAAGGTAAGTGCAGCACAACTGTACTTGTTTGCAATACATTTGTAGTATATCATTGTAAACAAGCATTTTCTTTAAATATTTATTAAAAGTAATAAAAAAGAAATGCATAGAGCAGAGAACAAAGTGAGTCAGCGGAGGGCATACATGACAGGGTGGAAGGATAGCCATGGCACAGCTGGAGTTAACTGGGTCAAGCAAGGGTCAGACAGAAAAGGGGCAGATTTAGCGATTGGTCAGTGGTGTGGTAATAAGGTGGAGTCATAAGGAGTATATAGGTTTGAGTGGGGGGGCTGGGCAGTTGCAGAAGAAAAACTGGAAGAACATCATCATGCTAGCCAGCCTCTGTGCTTCATCTTTCCTTGGAAAGCCTTGAGCAGCTTGGACCAGCTCATATTGCAGCTCCGGGCTGCTGCTGATGTCTATGGCGCGGCCTGGGTATAGAGCCAGGTCGCAGCATCCTTGGAGGGGGTCCGGCAGAGCCGCCCTCGATTGGGGCCTGCCACACTGCGTGCTCGGAGGTCCAGGTCTCCGGAGCGCTTCAGGGTGGAAAGGATGGTTACTTTCATAAATAGGTACCCTGACAGGACCGCTGCTCAGCTGCTTGAGCTGGGTTGTAAGGAGGGTTTCCGTATTCCATGCACATAGGTGGAAATTCCCCCGCTGAGAAGGAATTTACGCTCGGCACTACTTCACCCGGCAGTGGTATCCGAAAAACTTGACAAAGAAGTTTTCCTGGGTCGAATGAGCGGCCCCTTTTCACAGCCCCCGTGTCGGGACCTGGTAGTGTTCCCATTAGGGTTTGTCCCCAAAAAACAGCAGGGAAAATTCAGATTAATACATCACCTTTTGCATCCTAAAGGGGATCGGTCAGCAATGGTATCGACCCGCAGGCTTGTGCGGTTACCTATACATTGTTTGATGCATCGATTTCCTGGGTGCGGAAATACGGTCAGGGATCCCTGTTGGCAAAAGCGGACGTTGAGTCAGCTTTTCGCCTTCTACCGGTGCACCCTCTCAGCGTGCACTTCCTGGGTTATTATTGGCAAGGGTCATATTTTGTGGACCGTTGCCTGCCAATGGGGTGTTCTATCTCATGTGTCTTATTTGAGACTTTTAGTTTCCTTTGTAGAATGGGTGGTGAGGGATGTGGCGGGATTGAACTCCTTTCATACAATACGTCGACGATTTCCTTTGTATTGGTCCGCCGGGATCCAACATTTGTGCGGTGTTACTAGGAACGTTGCAACATTGCGGAGAGGTTTGGCATTCCTTTAGCCAAGGATAAGACAGAAGGCCTGGCTACGGAGCTAGTTTTCATGGGCATCACGTTAGATTCCGTGGCCATGGAATGCCGGCTTCCCCCATAAAAGGTGGGGGAGCTTAGGGAGGCAGTTAGGGCATTTCTCGCCCGTCACAAGATCCGGTTGCGAGACATGCAATCTCTGCTGGGCAAATTTAACTTTGCATGCAGGATCATTCCCATGGGTCGGATATTTTGCCGACGATTATCCATGGCTACTTCGAGTGTGGTGGCCCCGCGGCATTACATCCAGCTGACCAGGGAGCTTAAGGCTGATCTTTGGGTGTGGCATGAATTTTTGAAGTCCTATAATGGTTGATAATTGTGGATGGAGGGTCCCATGAGCAATTCTGATTTAGTCCTGTTCACAGATGCCGCGGGCTCGGTAGGAAATGGGGCTTACTTTTAAGGGAGTTGGAGTGCAGAACAATTGCCTGATGAATGGCATTCAGCCGGCTTGCTCAAGAACCTAGTGCTATTGGAGCTGTTTCCGATAGTGTTGGCAGTTGAGATCTTGGGAGATGCTTTCAGCAACAAAAAAGTGCGTTTTCATTGCGATAACATGGGGTGGTATTGGCGATTAATAACATCTCAGCCTCTTCACCCCCGGTAGTGCGACTTCTGCGATGTTTGGTTTTAAGATGTTTGCATTTGAATGCATATTTTTATGCTGTGCATATTCCTGGGGTGTGCAACCGTGTAGCAGATGCTTTATTTTGTTTTCAGTGGGACGACTTTCATATGTTGGCACCAGAGGCAGAGCAACATGGGCTTGTCCTCGGCGGCTGTGGGAAATAGCGTTGGAGTCGCCGGGGGATTGATTTGGGAATTTGTGAGTGGAGCTACATGGGAGGCTTATTCTAGTGCTTGGAGGGGATAGCGTACTTTGCTGGCAGAGGTTGGTGGGTTGGAACCCGGGTCGGATGTTACAGGGCTGGTCTTCTATTTTGTGGTGAGTAATTTTCTAGGGGTTTATAAGCCTCATCTGTGAATCGTAAACTGACAGGTATGCAGGACTTTACAAACTTTCCGGTCTTTGCGGTCAGGCAGGCCATGAAGGGGTACCGCAGGGGCCACCGTTCGTGCGATCACAGGCGGCCAGTATCGTTAAGGTAAGGGCTATTTTGTACCAGTTGTGGTTTGTTTTTCATTTTACGCACAAATGTTATTTAAGATGGCCTTTTTGTTAGCATTCTTTGGGGCCTTTCACATCAGTGAGCTGGTTAGCCCGTCTAGACAGGTGGCGGGTGGTTTAAATTTTGCAGATATTGCAGTTACATCCAGCTCGCTGCGTTTAGACATCCATCGCTCTAAGACAGATCAGAGCGGTAAGGGGGTTAGAGTGGAGCTGTTTAGGGGCATTGGGCCACAGCTCTGCCCTGTGTCGTCAGTTGAGCAGTTCAGTCAACTTCGCCCGAATATACGGGGCCCCTTGCTGGTTCATGGGGACAGGTCTTTTCTGTCCCATTTCCAATTTGTAGCAGTTTTCCGTAAGTGCTGAGAGGAGGCGGGCTTTGACCCATTGTGTTATGCGTCTCATTCATTCCAAATTGGGGCCGCTACCGAGGTGTCTCGGTGGGGTCTGGAGGAGAGCGTAGTAAAGCGCATAGGATGGTGGGAATCCGACAGATTCCATCTGCATGTTAGGCCTCACCTGCTATAGCACCTAGTGTTATCCTTCTTTTGTTGTCATGTGTCTGTCATTTTATTATGTGTGTCATATCTGCTTGGTGGTGGGGGTGTATCCTGCATGTTTTTTGTTTGTTTACAGGTCGTAGATGCCTCGTGTGGATTCTGGGGCATTCTTATGCGTACTGGGGTGCCAGGAGGGAGGATGTTAGACCCAATGACAGACAGTTAAGTCTTCCCAGGGAAGCAGGCATGGTTAGATGAATCGGAGTCAGGGGCATGCTGTGGAGTCGGGTGGTCCCTGAGATCACTAATTTTGCCAGGTTGGACAGGCCCCCGGACGTATTAATTGTACATGCCGTGGGTAATGATTTGGGTGTCAGGTCATCCAGGGAGCTCACCCTGGACGTTTGTTTTGATTTTCTCAGGCTCAGGACAGCCTTCCTTGGTACCATTATTTTTTGGGCCGACATTGTGGCATGCACTTCTTGGAGGGCGGCCTGATCAGTGGTCCGAATCAATAGGGCACGGATCAAGGTTAACAAGGAGGTGGTGAAGTTTGTACTCAGGAATGGGGGCCTTGTAGTGAGACATTTGGAGTTAGAGGCAGACACATGGCAGTTTTTGCGTGTCGATGGAGTTCACCTTAATGCTGTGGGTACCGACATTTGGTTCTTAAGTTTGGAAGATGGCTTGCAGAGGGCTTTTCGGGTGTGGAGGGGCACACAAGTGTAAAGCTTTACACTTGTGTCGCTGTGGCGGTTTTGGGGTTCCTGACGGCGGTCAAAATAAGTCTGGTCAGTTGGGTAAACGGTGGGGAACCATTGGAGGTATGGTATCCTCGAGTGGATACGGTTCACTTTATAGTGACCAGGTAGTGTTGGAACCCTGGGTGTCTGAGGTCAGCTGGGTTGGGCCCGAGCCAGTGTGTTGCGGCTGGGGATACTACTCTGCTAATGGTGCCTCAGGCACAAAAATGTATATTTATAAAGTACCGTCAAGGATCTCAAAGTCTTTGTATGTTGATTAATATCTTTGGTATGTTATGTAAAACAAAGTTATTTGCAAATAAACGGCTGTAGGTGGCCATTTTACCCCAAGCAGTTGTTTGTGTGGTTCTTGGGAAAAAGGGACAGGTATAAAGCTAAGGGATAATTAGTAGGTGGTGTGGTTTGAGGACTTTGGTGGGTAACTCTGATCTACCCTAGTCATGTAAAAGTATTGCTAATACAAATATTTGCACACAAGGGATTCAATAAATCTCAGTCATTCTGCGCAAAGGGGATTTATTGAGTATGATTAACTGTAGGTCTGCAATATTTGCTGTGTTAAGCATAACTATAAAAGGTAGAGTGGCGTTTATTAAATAAGGCTATGTAATTTTAATGTTGTGCGCATGCGACCCAACATTTTTGTCAGCTTGCAGTCTTTATTCAGATATAAGCAGTGACAGTGCCAATGGATTCCTGGATATCAGAAGATCAATTTTAGTAGAGTTCAACCATGATAAGCACATCTGTATTTTATGCTAAATGTGTAAAGAAAAGAAGAACATGAGCTTAAAAAAATAAAAACTTTAAAAAACTATTTGTTAACCACTTGCTTACTGGGCACTTAAACACCCCTCCTGCCCAGACCAATTTTCAGCTTTCAGTGCGCTCACAATTTGAATGACAATTACTCAGTCATGCAACACTGTACCCATATGAAATTTGCGTCCTTTTTTTCACACAAATAGAGCTTTCTTTTGGTGGTATTTAATCACCACTGGGTTTTTTATTTTTTGCACTATAATTAAAAAAATTTTTGAAAAAAACAAAATTTTCTTCGTTTTTGTTATAAAATTTTGCAAATTAGTAATTTATCTTCAGAAATTTTAGCCAAAATTTATAATGTTACATATCTTTGGTAAAAATAACCCAAATTAGTGTATATTATTTGGTCTGTGTGAAAGTTAGAGAGTCTACAACCTATGGTGCAAATCACTGAAAATTGATCACACCTGATGTACTGACGGCCTATCTCATTTCTTGAGACCCTAACAAGCCAGCAAAGTACAAATACCTCCCAAACGACCCCTTTTTGGAAAGTAGACATTCCACTGTATCTAGTAAGTGGCATAGTGAGTTTTATGAAGTTATCATTTTTTCCCACAATTCTTTGCAAAATGAAGTTTTTTTGGGTTTTTTTCCAACAAAATTGTCATTGTAACAGGTTATTTCTCTCACATGGCATATGCATACCTCAAATTACACCCCAAAACACATTCTACTACTCCTCCTGAGTATGGTGATACCACATGTCTGGGACATTTTTACAGCCTGGCCACATAGAGAGGCCCAACATTGAACTAGCACCTTCAGGCGTTTTTAGAAGCATAAATTACACATCTCATTTCTCAACCACCTATTACACTTCTGAAGGCCCTGGAACACCAGGACAATGGAAATGCCCACAAAATGACCCCATTTTGGAAAGCTGACACGCCAACGTATAATCTATGAGGCATAATGAGTCTTTTGAACGGTTCAATTTTTTCCAGAAGTTTTTGGAAAATGTGGGAAAAAAATTAAAACGCATTTTTTTTACACAAAGTTGTCCATTTATAAGATATTTCCAACACATAGCATGTACAAAGGAAAAATGACACCCCAAAATACATTCTGCTATTCCTCCCGAGTATGGTGATACAACATGTGTGAGACTTTTATAAAGCCTGGCCACATACAGAAGCCCAACATAGAACTAGCACCTTCAGGCGTTTTAGAAGCATAAATTATACATCTCATTTCTCGTCCACCTATTACAATTTCGAATGCCCTGGAGCACCAGGACAATGGCAACGCCCACAAAATGACCCCATTTTGGAAAGCTAACACCCCAACGTATAATCTATGAGGCATAATGAGTCTTTTGAACGGTTCATTTTTTTCCAGAAGTTTTGCAAAATGTGGGAAAAAAATGAAAACAATTTTTTTTTACACAGAGATGTCCATTTATAAGGTATTTCCAACACATAGCATGTACAAAGGAAAAATTACACTCCAAAATATATTCTGCTACTCCTCTTGAGTATGGCGATACCACATGTGTGAGACTTTTACACAGCCTGGCCACATACAGAGGCCCAACATTGAACTAGCACCTTCAGTCATTTTAGAAGCATAAATTACACATCTCATTTCTCGATCACCTATTACAATTTTGAAGGCCCTGGAGCACCAGGAGAATGAAAACACCCACAAAATGACCCCTTTTTGGAAAGCTAACATGCCAACGTATAATCTATGAGGCATAATGAGTCTTTTGAACATTTCATTTTTTCCAGAAGTTTTTGGAAAATGTGTGAAAAAAATTAAAACGCATTTTTTTTTACACAAAGTTGTCGATTTATAAGATATTTCCAAGAGATAGCATGTACATAGCAAAAATGACACCCCAAAATACATTCTGCTACTCCTCCTGAGTATGGCGATACCACATGTGTGAGACTTTTACACAGCCTGGCTACATAGAGAGACCCAACATGCAAGGAAGACCGTCAGGTGTTCTAAGGACACATAGCATTACAAATACCAAGAATTATACCCCAAAATACGTTATGCTGAGTAAAGGGTAAACAAAAGATTACCTGTGGTTTTAGTATTGCAGCTGTCCACAGGAGGATAGCACTGATCCAGGCAGCAGGCAGGGACTTGGTCAGCTACAGCTAACACGATTGTCCAGGCAACCGACAGCGAATGCAATTGTCCAGGCAACAGGCAGGAAAACTGTCCATAGTACAGGCAGGGATATTGTCCAGATACAGTCCAGGGTCAGTGCAGGCAGAGGTGTTCTCAACTGTGCCAAAATATTGATCCTGGTAGTAGGGCAGTGAATGCAATTGTCCAGGCAACAGGCAGGAATACTGTCCATAATACAGGCAGGGATATTGTCCATATACAGTCCACGGTCAGTGCAGGCAGAGATAATGTCAACAGTGCCAAAATATTGGTCCTGGTAGTAGGACAGTGAACGCAATTGTCCAGGCAACAGGCATGAATACTGTCCATAGTCAGTACAGGCAGCAGAAAAGGATATTGCCCATATACAGTCCAAGGTCAGTGCAGACAGAGATATTGTCAACAGTGCCATAATATTGGTCCTAGTGGCAGGCAGAAACATGGTCCATAGTCCAGGTAGCAGCAGAGGTGTGGTCAGTTCATCCGGCAGGCAGAGGCATGATGGCAATAAGTCCTGCAGGCAGAAGCAGGGCCTCAGTCAGGACAGAATGGGGACGGGGTAGAGGCTTCTCCCACCCAATCTCTTTGAAGCCTCTGAGTCTCCAGACCCTAATATGGGAGAGAGAAAACAAAAACAATGTTTTCTTCTTCCAGAAAAAAACATTCTGGAGCCCCTCACATATGTGAGACCCCTGTGTTGTGAATCCCACTACTCCAGTTGCAGGGTACAAGATCAGTCCAAGAGGCAGACAAAAAACGTGGTCAAACAGTCCAGGGTCAGTTCCAGATTGGGCAGAAGCATGTACTAAATCGGTAGGCAGAAGCATGTACTAAATCGGTAGGCAGAAGCATGGTCGAATAACAAGCCAGGGTCAGTTCCAGAGCAGGCAGTGGCATAAGGGGGGCAAACTGGAAAAAGTAACAGAGGAATCATTAATAATTGACTAGGGTGTGATAACCTCGGAAGCAGACACCTATGCATAGACCTGGTTGGCAAGGGCACTGGGCACAATAATAAGTGGTGTCTCTTCTAACGCCTCTACTAGAGCACACCTGGCATCTTTTCTGGTGTTTTTGGCCTGTTGGTCTGGGAGGTATTTTATTAGGGAAATGGCGCTCGGAGAGTCTGCTACACACATCAGATCTAATATTTTCTGGTGGGCCGTTGGGGTATAAAAGTGTGGTGACGATATCCTCCTGGTAGCCAAGGAAGGGTTTGGGGTTTACGGTGGAACTCCGATATATGATATAGGTATTGTATATGGCCGAATGAAAAAAATAGAGGGCAACTTTATTATACCAGTGGTATGTTATTCTGGTAAATATATAGGGTTCCAACATTTGATCGTTTAGATCGACTCCTCCCATGTACAAATTGTAATCGTGGATGCAGGTTGGCTTCTGTACTGGGTCATTTCTTCTGGGGATCGCTACCAATGAATTGTTGTGTATAGATGATAACATGTACACATCCCTTCTGTCCCTTCACTTCACAGCCAGAATTTCCTCATTCCGCAGACTCGCTGTCTCTCCTTTTCTAAGCCTCATGTTGACAAGGGTTTGAGGAAAGCCAACCCGATTTTTTTTCTGGCTGTGCCACAAGCTGATGTACTCTTCCTGTAGAGGTTCCAGAACAGGGGTAAACTAGTATAAAAATTATCAACATACAGGTGGTAGCCTTTGTCCAGGAGCGGGTAAATTAGTTGCCAAACGATTTTACCGCTTGCACCTATATAGTGTGGGCAATTAGGGGGATTCAGCTGGGAGTCCTTCCCTTCGTAGATTTTGAAGCTGTAAACATACCCTGTGGTTCGGTCGCACAATTTGTAGACCTTCACCCCATAGCAGGCCCTTTTACTGGGGATATATTGTTTTATTCCCAGCTTCCTCTAAATTTCACCAGGGATTCGTCAATGCATATATGCTGCTCCGGGGTAAATAATTGTGGAAAAATTTCTGTAAAATAATTGAGAATTGGGCGAATCTTATAAAGCCAGTCATAATTTGGCGCATTTCGGGGAGGGCACTGGGTATTGTCGTTAAAATGTAGAAATCTCATGATCATGTAAAATCTTGTCCTGGGCATTATTGATGAGAAGACCGGCATGTGGTAGATGGGGCGGGTGGACCAGTAGGAGCGGAGTTCATTTTTGTTGTTAAGTCCCATGCAGAACGTGAGGCCCAAAAAAGATTTGAATTCTTCCACCGTTACGTCTCTCCACTCATAGGGACGAGCATAATAGGCGGTTGAATTAGCCTGGAAGAATTGGTGTGCATATAGGTTGCACTGGGCCACAATGGATCGCAGCATGTACTCCGTAAAAACGAAATCAAAAAAATTAATGGGCGAAAAATTTTCTGTGTCCACCTGGACTCCTGGCTGGGCAGGCCAAGGGGGAATCCTAGCTTCTCCTGAATTAAGAGGAAGCCATAAGGGGTACTGGAGTGAGTAGGGAAGGCCGGCATGAGACCTAACGCTTTTGGGCTGAGGTACAGCGGTGCTGGTGGATGGCACTGGGGTGCTGGTGGATGACGCTGGGGTGCGGGTGGATGGCACTGGGGTGCTGGTGGATGACGCTGGGTTGCGGGTGGATGGCACTGGGGTGCTGGTGGATAGCACAGCAGTGCTGGTGAATGGCAAAGCAGTGCTGGTGGACGGTATTGCCTCTTCATCAATGCGCCTTCGTCTGGCGGGCGGACAATATTCCTCATCTGAGTCCAGCTCTGATTCACTACTTGAGACCAGATCGTAGGCCATATCAGACTCAGGCTCAGACTCAGAGGAATCTGCAGGAGAGAGCTCCCCATTGGCTCTCATCAGCCGCAAGAATATTGTAGGCCTCCTCAACAGAAAAAGATCTTTTTGCCATTGTTGCAGCACTAATTGGCACTGATGACACGTATGACACTAATGAGGTACTGGTGACAGGTTAGGTGGAACTGATATGTGGCACTGATGACAGGTCCGGTGGCACTGGTGGCACTGACACGTGGCACTGATGACAGGTCAGGTGGCACTGACACGTGGCACTGATGACAGGTCAGGTGACACTGATGACAGATCAGGTAGCGCTGATGATATGTGGCACTGGTGACAGGTTAGGTGGAACTGATATGTGGCACTGATGACCGGTCCGGTGGCACTGGTGGCACTGACACGTGGCACTGATTACAGGTCAGGTGGCACTTTGACACATGGCACTGATTGATGGCACTGACACGTGAAACTGATGACAGGTCAGGTGGCACTTTTTATGACACATGGCACTGATGGCACTGACATGTGGCACTGATGCTACATGGCACTGATAGGTGGCACTGATAGGTGGCACTGATAGGTGGCACTGATATGTGGCACTGACAGGTGGCACTGACAGATGGTACTGACAGGTGGCACTGACAGGTGGCACTATGATGGGCACAGTTGTGAAAATTGTGTGTTTTCCAACTCACAGCAGCACAGGCAGCAGGGATCGATCACTCTCTCCTCACACAGCGGTGTCTGTGTGAGGAGAGAAGGTAGGCAACAAGAGATGATCTCATATGTTTACATTTGAGATCATCTCTCATTGGACCCGCCGATCACGTGGTAAATGGGCGCTGTGATTGGCCATTTACCACAATCTGTGATTGGCTGTGTCCAAGGGACACAGCGATCACCTAAATTCGGGCAGTGCGCCCGCGATCGCGGGGGGGGGGGGCAGCATGGGGGATGACGTCCATGGACATCGTCCCGGAAATTCAGACCCGTGCTGGAGCCGTACTTTGGCAATATCGCGGATCTGAAGGGGTTAAAGAATAGCTATTAATAAATCATGTACTAATCTCGTGCTCTCAGGTAGATTGTATTCCTTGTTTAAAGAAAACCCATACAGAATACAGATTTACTAAGTTTATGCCTGGGGCTTGGTAACAGTCATATTAACCACTTGAGCTGTGGAAGGTTTTACCCCCTTCATGACCAGGCCATTTTTTGCTAGTTAGCACTGTGCTACGTTAGCTGATAATTGTGCGGTCATGCAACACTGTACCCAAATGAAATTCATATCATTTTTTCACACAAATAGAGCTTTCTTTTGGTGATATTTGACCCCCAATGGGTTTTTTACATTTTTATTATATAAAAATCGGGCAATCTGACACTAAATGACATTGGGTGGGAGGTAGGCAAACTGACTGACACTGACATCACCAGTGACACTAATACAGTTCTCAGTGATAATAGCATACACTGTCACTGTACTAATGATACTGGCAGGGAAGGGGTTAAAATCCCGGGGGGTAATCAAGGGGTTAAGTGTGTGCCAAACAAAAGTTAATATGTGTACTGTGTGCTGCTTTTAACTAAAAATATGTTTGTTTCTTCTTCCTGCTTTGAGAGAAGAAACAAAGAGGAAGTTCCCTCTGTACAAAGCACCGTGTGTTTGTCAACACAGGGCTCTGGGCTGTGATTGGATGCAGCTGATCAGCAGGTTCCAACCATGAATCTTTGGCAGGGACCTGCTGGCAAAACCCTGCTGTGCCCAATCACAGCGGCAGTTGATGGGGAGACGGGGGGGGGGTCATCCTGGACCCTGAAGAAGGCAGCACCATACAGATACATCACTGTGCTTGTATGAGCTTCCCGTCTGCTGTACAAGGCAGGCGGGTGGTCCGTAAGTAGTTAAAGTATGTGCTAATACCTTAATGATACCAGACCGTTTACTTTAACAAATACTTTCCTATAAGATAAATACATCTGGCTTTGTGCCAACTCGAACACCCGTCCCTGACCGCAGACATCTGCATGTGAACAGCGGCAGCTGCTGTCATGACTTTGTATAGGCTGAACGGCCACCACTATTTGCATGCACTGGTCATTCTAGCAGCAAGAATCCACTGATTCTTGATGCAAGAATTTGATGGATGCAGCTGTGTAAAGGTGGCGTGACTCTGGGTGAAATAGTGATTGGCTGAAAATATTGTAGTGCTTATCTTAAAACAAACTACAGCTATGGTGCAGGGTCAAACAGTAAAATGAATGGGGCTTAGGACAAGGAGAGGGAGGGAGAAGTGAGGGGAGAAGAAGGGGGAAAGGGTTTGTAAAGGTTTGCAAAAATCCTCTGAAAACCACTGTAAATGAGAGCTGCTCCTTTGAAGAGGTCTTAAGAGGTCTACTCGTATATGGAAATATAAAGAAGAGGGGGCTTACAGCTGTGACGCCAGGAAGTAGGACAAAGGGGGCATGTCTACGCGTTTCAGGGCTCAGACCTGAAGCGTTTAACAATGCCCCTTTTTGGCCGCTGGTCAAAAATCCCAGGAGCCCTACAGCAGACCGGGGCTTTGCTTCCTCAGGCCTCATTAAAATGGACGTTAAGCAGAGGCGTAACTAAAACCTTCAGGGCCCCGGTGCAAGAAATTATGAAGGGCCCCCTGACCCCTGGCCAGGGCCCTTTCCTCTTCCTACTGATCCAGGGGCCCTTTACGCCTATCGTGGGTCCCTTTATTATGGTACTGCAGTGGGGCCCTTTCACAAGTTCTGCAGCAGGCCCCAGGGGGACCAGGGAAGCACACAGGGGCCCTGGGAACAGCAGAAGACAAGTAAACTGGATAGAGGAAAATAGAGGAGATTGGGTCCTCTAAATGCCATCCCCACCATCCCTCCTATTCAGGTGTACAAGGGAGGCACATGGGCCCCCTGGACCATGGGGCCCGGTTACAATTGCAACCCCTGCAACCCCTATCGTTACGCCCCTGACGTTAAGCCTGTAAACCGTGAATGTGCCATGTGTTTATGCAGCTGGGTCCGCCAGGCCGCCCATATAAGTGTATGGTGATGCAGCTGCTGCATGGACACAGCCGTTCATCCAAATTTGACAAGTGTGCGGGGGCAGATGAGAGACCCCAAATGCAAATGCAAACAGTGTGCATTTAAGGGCGATCACCTGTTCGTCTGTTAAATTAGGATGAGTGGCTGTGTCTGCGTAGCCGCTTTATCCCCATACACTTATGGCGTTTTTACCTTGCTAAAAATGCAATAAAAATATTTCCCTTTAAATCCTATAGGACTATTCATGCCACTACACTGCAGGTGCGGTGTATTTTGTAAAGTCCTGCATGCTGCATCTTTGCACTTTTCAAAACCGCAGTTCCTTGTTCAAATGAATGGAAATCGCATCAAAATCGCATTTCGGTTGCATTTTTAGTGTGTTTTTTGACTCGCATGTCCAAGTTTCACAGGGGCATGCCAACCAGAAAACATACCAGAAACACATCAAAAATGCACAAAAAATGCATATGCGTTTTTATTGGAGCACCTGGCTTCTCAGGCCCCATAAACAAACAGTTTATGCACAGTCTACAGGTCTCAGCACCTCTATGAATGAGGCCTTATTTGCGGATACAGTATAAACAGAAGGTTCTGTTTTAAATAAGTGTTTGTTTGTTTAAGACATAGTTCCACTTTCATTGATGTTCCATGCAGAAGAAGGTGGAAGTATTTTCTGCGACCAAAAAAATTTGTAAACTTTGTATATACTAAATCCTGTTGTTCTGTTATTTGTGAGCTTCCTCTTTGGGTTTACTGTATTTGTTGACTTATGCAAACAAAAGTAATTTAAAAACTCTGTCATGTTGTTCATTAAGGACAAAGGGACAAGTCTCTGGCTAGGCCTCGGCCTGACTCGTCTATACTCCACTTTGTAATGCGCCCAGTGTGCTCCTACTACTGTCACAGTCACTTCTAAGTGCCCAATACTTCCAGGTATGGGGGACCTCCTCCCATGGTAAGGTGACCAGATTTTTAAATGAAATCCAGGGACATACTTTTTTTTTATTGGCAAATGGTAAACTATTTTATAAGCATATTTTCCTCAGATGACATATGCAGTGTATGTGTTTATGGAATGATTGTATGATATATATGTTATTTCTCATGCAGAGTTCAGGAGTGCACTACATAAAGAATACAGGGCTCATGAGCATGCTACATAAAGAATACAGAGCTCAGGAGTGTACTACATAAAGAATGCAGGGCTCAGGAGCATGCTACATAAAGAATGCAGGGCTCAGCAGTGCGCTACATAAAGCAGTGCCCATCTATGCAGCTTGACCAGTGCCCATCTATGCAGCTTGACCAGTGCCCATCTATGCAGCCTGACCAGTGCCCATCTATGCAGCCACACCAGTGCCCAGCAATACAACCTCACCAGTGCCCAGCAATGCAGCCTCACCAGTGCCCAGCAATGCAGCCTCACCAGTGCCCATCTATGCAGCCTCACCAGTGCCCATCTATGCAGCTTCACAAGTGCCCATCAATGCAGCCTCACCAGTGCCCATCCAATGCAGCCTCACCAGTGCCCAGCAATGCAGCCACACCAGTGCCCATTAATGCAGCCTTACCAGTGCCCATTAATGCAGCCTAACCAGTGCCCAGCAATGCAACCCAACCAGCGCCCAGCAATGCAGCCTGACCAGTGCAGGAGATCAGCAAGGAGAGCTGCCTGGATCATCACACAGGCCGATGTCTTCACTACGGTTGGTGTCACCTGGTGCGGTAAAACATGGTGTCACTCCCCCCCGGGGGGTTAACACCACGTTGTCCTGCTGCTGCTCCTAGCACAAATCCCCCCCTCCCAAATCTCCCCTCCTAGCACTAATCCCCTCTTCTAGCACACATCCCCCCTCCTAGCACAAATTCCCCCACTCCCCGCACAAATCCCCCTCCCTCGCACAAATCCCCCACAATCCCCTGTCCTCACAAAATCCCCCCTCCCAGCACAAATCCCATCCTCGCACAAATCCCCCCAATCCCTCCTCCTAGCGCAAATCCTCCCAATCCCCTCTCCTCGCACAAATCCTTACCCAACCTCCCTCTGAGCATATATACCCCCATTCCTTCTTCTAGCACAATCCCCCCCGTCATCCCCATTACCCTTTACAGCATAAATAGCCCCCACCCTGCATAAACCTTTCATCTGAACACCAATGATTGTCACCCCCCCCCCTTTTTATTGTGTAAAGCCCCCCAGCCTGTAAGCTTGCCCCACCCCCAACTTACAGGTGGGAAACCATGGAAGAGGTGCGGGTTGTGCTGTGTTCTCTCAGTGCGGTCAGTAGAGCAATTCTCCATACAGCGGATGACACAGGATCAGGCTGTACACCGTTCGATTACCCCGCCCCCTCTTCTCCTCCAATGACCACTCATCTCAGCAGGAGGGAGTAAACATGCCGGTGTAAGAGCTGCAAGCTCTGATCTGTGTATTCTGGTGGGACAGAATACAGTAGCACATCAGGATAGATCCCTGCATCACACATTGTTATGTTGATGCAGAGATCTGTGAGTTTTTTTGGTTGAACAAATAAAAACGACCCCCTTTTATCCATGGCTGTTTAGCATGTGATCGGCTGTGTGATCAGTTGATCACAAATGGAACTTCCCCCCATTGGCACGACGCATGCGCACGAGCGCGCTTTGCATGCATGTTGGTGGCGGCATGTTCCCAGGGAACACTGCCTGCCACCGACAATAGTAAACAGCCATTGGCCGGCGTCACCCATCAGTGACCGTGGCCTGTCACCCGTCACCCATCACTGACCATGGTCTGTCACCCATCAGTGACCGCGGCCTGTCACCCATCAGTGACTGTGGCCTGTCATCTGTCACCCATCATTGACCACTGCCAGCCACCCGTCACCCATTAGCGACCACCGCCAGTCACCCATCAGTGACACCACTAGTCACCCATCAGTGACCACCGCCAGTCACCCGTCACCCATCATTGACCGTGACCAGTCACCCATCAGTGACCACCGCCAGTCACCCGTCTCCCATCAGTGACCACCTCCAGTCACCCGTCACCCATCAGTGACCACTGCCAGTCACCCGTCATGCATCAGTGACCACCACCAGACACCCGTCACCCATCAGTGACCACCTACAGACACCCATCACCCATTAGTGACCACCGCCAGATACCAGTCACCATCAGTGACCACCGCCAGACACCCGTCGCCCATCAGTGACCACCGCCAGTCACCTGCCACCCATCGGTGACCACCGCCAGTCACCCATCAGTGACCACCGCCAGACACCTGTCACCCATCAGTGAGTACCGTCAGTCACCCGTCAGCCATCAGTGGCCATCGCCAATCACCTGTCAGTGACCGTCATCACCTATCAGTAAACATCACCTGTAAAAGTCTCACACGTGTTATCGCCATACTCAGGAGTAGCAGCAGAATGTATTTTGGGGTGTCATTTTTGCTATGTACATGCTATGTGTTGGAAATATCATATAAATGGACAACTTTGTGTAAAAAAAATGCGTTTTCATTTTTTCCCCACATTTTCCAAAAACTACTGGAAAAAATGTACATGTTCAAAAGACTCAATATGCCTCATAGGTTATACGTTGGGGTGTTTGCTTTTCAAAATTGGGTCATTTTGTGGACAATTCTATTGTCCTGGTGCCCCAGGACCTTTAAAAGTGTAATAGGTAGGTGGTTGTGAAATCAGATGTGTAAATTATGCTCGTAGAAAGCCTGAAGGTTCTAGTTCAATGTTGGGCCTCTGTATGTGGCCAGGCTGTGTAAAAGTCTAACATATGTGGTATCGCCATACTCAGGAGGAGTAGCAGACTATATTTTGGGGTGTCTTTTTTGCTCTGTACATGCTATGTGTTGGAAATATCTTAGAAATCGACAACTTTGTGTAAAAAAAATGTGTTTTAATTTTTTCCCACATTTTCCAAAAACTTCTGGAAAAAAATGAACCGTTCAAAAGACTCTTTAGGTCTCATAGATTGTACATTGGGGTGTTTGCTTTCCAAAATGGGGTCATTTTGTGGGAAATTCCATTGTCCTGGTGCTCCAGGGCCTTCAAAATTGTGATAGGTCGTCATGACGTTAGATGTGTAATTTATGTCTCTAGAATAGATGACAGTGCTCCCTGCATGTTGGGCCTCTGTATGTGGCCAGGCTGTGAAAAAGTCTCAGACGTGATATCGCCATACTCCGGAGGAGTAGCAGAATGTGTTTTGGGGTGTAGTTGCAAGTATGCTTATGCCTTGTGTGAGAAATAACTTGTTAATATGACAATTTTGTAAAAAAAAAAAAATAATAATAATCTTCATTTTGCAAAGAATTGTGGGGAAAAAATACAACTTCAAATAACTCACCATGCAACTTACTGAATACCTTGGAATGTCTACTTTCCAAAAAGGGGTGATTTGGGGGTATTTGTACTTTACTGGCTTGTTAGGGTCCTTTCACACCAGCGGACCATTCAGGTCCGCCTGTCAGTTTTCTTAGGCGGACCTGAACGGACGCTCCATTGTCCTCTATGGAGCGACAGATGTCAGCGGGGACATGTCCGCTGACATCCAATCTGCTCCGATCCGCCAAATACAGACGAATGGAAACCCTATTTTCCATCCGTCCGGCGGATTGGATGAACACGGACAGGCGGTATGTGTTCATCCGATCCCCCATAGAGAAGAGCGAAGCTCTGACAGGTCCGTTTCTGCACGAAGTGCAGAGACAGTCCTGTTATCTGCCGGCTCAGCGGGGATCAACGGATGGATCCCCGATGAGCAGCAGAGCCCGTCTGCTAGTGTGAAAGGACCTTTAGGGTCTCAAGAAGTGGGGGGGATGCGACGCGCTGGGGGAGCGATTTTTTGCGGGCAATTTGTCGGGGAAATGGCTGGTGTTGGCGCTTCAATCATCACAGCACTATGGTTATTATGGTGTCAGGATGATTGAAGCACATTATTTCTTATATTACATTGTAATATAAAATAAAATAGTTCAACTCGCCATAATGCAGAATCAGTGGGAACCCCGAGTGTGTCACTTGCCACTGTCGTCTGCCACCAGATGCAGCCTGTCACTTGCCATGTCGCCCGCCACCAGATGCGGGCTGTTGCTTACCATGCTGCCTGCCACTAGATGAAGATGCCACTTGCCACGCTGCCTGCCACCAGATGAGGAGACCACTTGCCACGCTGCCTGCCACCAGATGAGGTTGCTACTTGCCACATCACTTGCCAGTGCCACTAGATGACCATGTCACTGCGGTCAGTTCTTAGGCAGGAGAGCGGTGATACGGTGCGAGCGGTGAGAGATGTCATCTCTCTGCTCCCCGCCGCACCACCGACGCTGAAAAGTCCCGCGCTGTGAGGGCGGAAGAGCGGTGAGGGCAGTGAGAGATGATGTCATCTCTCTGCTCCCTGCTACACCTCCAACACTTAACAGTTGCACTGTATGAGCAGAAGTCAGAAGAGCGGTGATGCAGAGAGATAGGTCCTCTCTGCTCGCCCGCATCTCATGCCGCCAGCCAGCCCGCGGCCCTACTACAAAAAAAAAAAAAGGCTTGGTTTACACTGTACACCTCTTGTGAAGCACACAGGAACCACGCCACACTCCTGTGCAATGCAAATTCAATCCAGTGCAGTGCAATGTATGCTCATCCGTTTTGAAATGGCTCAGATCACACCGCGTCGCACCAAAAAAGTTCATGCACCTTTTTTGGAGCAGCACCAAAACAGATTGCATGGTTGTTTTGTACCATGTGATCTGGTGCAGGCAAGGTCACTGCATTTACGACCTGTATTTGAAGTATCATTAACTTTTTATTGACACCTGCAGCAAATCACAAGGGCAGTGCGATTGCAATGTGGTGCAGGAACCGTATGAGTGTGAACTAGCCTAAAATATGGCCCAATTTGCTCCAGCGGGGGGAAACAAAATTCCTTCCTGATCCACCCGGGGGCAATTGGATATTCCCTGGATGAACTACCCCTGGCGCTAGCTATAGCTGAATATGGGTCACAGGAGTGCAGAATTGGAACGACTTTAAGATCCTCCCACAATAAACATCAGATATGTATACAACTCCCTTAGTACTCCAGAGGTTATGATCAGGTATTGTCAAGAGTTCGTTCAGACAGGGGTTATCCCATAGGGGTGTATGGTTATGTATGAATGCTGCCTTGATTTTGCATCTAAACATCTCCCACACCTTACATTGATGATATAATAGCCTTTTACGGCTCCCTAGTGTCCAGGGGTCACCTGAATCCCTAAGGATGAGATGAAAAGGATGTGCAACCATTCGGGAGAAGGGGGAGCACACCAAAGCTAAGTGGCGATCTTTGTCTCCCTTATCCAAATGGAAAAAGTGAGACAACTGCGCTGCCAGGTAATACAGGCTATAATCCGGGAGCGCAGTTCCCCCCATATCGGTTGGATTTTTCAGTCTGCCAGGATAATTTATGGTGGGATTTACCCCACACAAAAGGTATTAAGAATAGCTTCCAGTGATTTAAAGATTTGCAATGGTAGATACACCGGGGCATGCCATAGTATGTACAGGAGTTTCGGTAACAAGACCATTTTAATTATGTTCATACAGCCCAAGTCTGGCCCAGGCCAGGGTTTTGGACTTCAGTAGTGCAAATAAGGATTATAAAGTAAGACTCATATACTCTTCGGGAGAGCGGATAACAGTCTCACACCAAGGTATTTTATGGAACTGACCCGAGCCGAGCAAAGGGAGGCATGCAGCTCAGTTGGGGCTTCAATGTCTAGGTGGAGGATTTGAGATTTGTCTCAATTGACTTTCAGGCCAGAATATCGTCCAAATTGTTTGATTAGGTTTAAAGCTGCTGGGAGAGAGGGGCCTGCATCCTCCAAATAGAGGAGCATATTGTCTGCTTATAGACTAACCTTTTCCACAAGCTGAATGACCCGTAGGCCCCAAATCCCAGGGTGTGCTTGTAGCCCAGCAGCCAACGTCTCCACCACGAGGAACAGGGGGCATCCCTGACGTGTGCCCCTGGCCATAGGGAAGGCTTCTGACACCCTACCATTGACCAGAATCCTGGTAGCGGGAGCTCGGTATAGGAGCTGTATCCACTTTATAAATTTGGGGCTGAAGCAGGCAAGGCATTCCCACAAATAGTCCCATTCGACAGAGTGGAATGCCTTGGCGGCATTCAAGGACACTACGACTCTGGTACCAAGCTGGTCATATCTAGCCTGTAGGTTCATGAATAACCTGCGCAGGTTGAATGCTGTGCTTTTAGCTGGCATGAACCCGATTTGGTCAGGATGGACAAGACTGAGGATTACCTTGTTTAACTGCAGTGCCAGGACCTTGGCCAATATTTTAATATCAAGCTGCAGGAGGGAGATAGGACGTTTGGATTCTGAGAGTTCTGGGCCCTTACCTGGCTTGGGTATGAGTACAATTAAAGCTTTCCCCATAGACTTGGGGAGGGAAGTTGTTTCAAAAATATGTGAAAATAGCTCATGCAACTTGGGGACTATAGTTTCACTAAAGCAGATATAGAATTCGAGTGGAAGCCCATCCGAGCCTGGGGCCTTAGAGGAAGCAAGATGCGCCATAGCCTCTACAATGTCATCAGTGGAGATGGGATCCTCAAGCGTCTCAATTTGAGTGGAAGTAAGGGTGGGGAGTGGAAAGAAAGTCGGTCAGTGCAACTGGGGGGGGGGGGGGGGGGG
>BLSH010239382.1:352154-367580 GCA_018402905.1 Glandirana rugosa
CGAGGGGAGAGGGGGGGGGAAATATAATCTCACGATTCCCGGCCAAGTGTGACGTCGCCCCGCCTCGCCGCGCGCCGCTCCGCCCCGCTGCAGTGTGAACCGGCCCTTAGCACTCTAATATAAAGGGGGGGGGAGAGGGGAGCAGCACAACCCAGGATACCGGGTCCATGTAGACTGTCCCACCTACTCAAGGTATTTCAGGATTAGTATGCGACACCCATTATGTCCATTTCACTGTCTTAGAACTGTCAGCAACCAGCAGATAGGGGGTTCCAGGTTTACCTAAGTCATATACAGGTCCAAACCCATGCGCTTCATACCAGAGATCCATCTATCCTGGTAGCCACAAAAAGTGACTAAGCTTCTAAGTATTATTAAATTTAGTCTGTTAGTAAATTTAGTCAAGTCATCCACCAATCCTAATAGACAATGTTTCACCGACGGCATTAGTGGGATTGATGTTATTTCCTTTATACATGCTAGGATACCCTCCCAGTATTTTACTATAGCAGGGCACTCCCAAAGGATTTGCATAAAGTCGGCTTCCTCCATCGAGCACCTCCAGCAGGGAGAGCCCCTGGAGTCAAATAGACCCCATGCAGGAATTTATACTGTATAAGGTAGTCTTGAGAGGGTATTAAAGGTGCATCCCACATATCCTCCCAGTCCTCATTATCTAGCCCAGGGACCGCCGCTTCCCACCTAGATCTGCACCTACTCAGCAATTTGTTCGTTTCTGGAAACAAGAATCTATAAATAGTAGATCGTGGTTTAGCTAAATCCTCATCTCGCAACATGGACTCTAGATCCGAAACAGAGAAGTTCGCCCCAGTCCTTCCAAACTGCGATTAATATGCATGTCTTAATTGCATATATCTAAAGAATTGGGAGTTAGGCAATGTGTATTGTGTTTTCAATTCTTCAAATTGTTTCAGCTGGCCATTACTCGTGAGGTCTGCCAATTTTTTAATCCCAAACTTGGTCCACACATTTGGATCTTCCATGCAATAAAAGTGTGGGAGGGTAGGGTTTCTCTAGAGCGGAGCATGTGGAGAAACTGAAAAAGGATCCCAGAATTCCTTCCCCTGTGCCACCTGCCAGGCCCTAAGTACCATTGTCATAGGAGTCGTCAATTGGTATGGTGCCTTTGGTCCATGGCATGCAAGAGAGGTCAAAGCTTCGTATGAGTCCACGACTGCCACCTCCAAGGCGACCGCAGCGTCATCGAAGGGCCCAGTCAACCATCTATTAGTCATTACCAATTGTCCTGCCAAAAATTATTTGTAAAAATCCCTTGTAAAGACCCCCCTCCTTCCAAGTCTGCTGGAGTATGTTTACTTTAATCCTAGGTACCTTCTCCTGCCATATAAACTCTGACATCAAGCCTTGTAGAGACTTGAAAATATATTTTGGGATCCACACAGGTGAATGTCTTAATGTGTACAGTAGCAGTGGAAGCAGTTTCCATCCCAGTCACCAGGGGTAAGAGATACGGGCTGGCAACTGCCAGATCTATAGGGGAAGAAGAATGGAAAACATGAGATAAATATGAGTATGTCTTAACACCCGGGTTTTTCCATCTCCATAATTCTTGAAAACCTGCTGCCTCCGCCCATACCACCAAATCTGGATTTTGAGTTCTTGAGGGGATTGTTGTATCCAAGGAGTAGTCTAAGACACAATTAAAATCCCCCATGATTAATATTTTTAGTGGCAGCAGGGAAGCCAGTCTATCAAGAATAGTGTATTGGATTGTCACATGGAATGGAGGCGGGACATAAACATTTACAACCGCAATCCTAAGGGAGAACCATTGAAACACTATCCAAATACATGTGACCTGACACACAAGTAGCGCTAAATGATATATATGAATTAATCACTATGTATTCCCAACACATCACTGTCAACCAGTGTGCTGGGGGTTAATACAATTTCTATATCTTAATACATAGCTTTCAACCAGTGAGCTGAGAGTTAATCAACAGCACATAATTTTTTTAAAAAAATTAGTCCTTCTCATCATGCTGTTACTCAGTCTGTTAAACACCACGTGATGAGTGATTATCCTTATATATGAGTCCAATCTGTATGCAGGCTTTAAACAGTTCCAAATAGGACAGGCAATTCTTGCTGTAATTCACACCTACCTTTAGCCTTCACCATGTGAGCATGCAAGTGACCAACTTCCCCCTTAGATTAGTCGCTTACCACAACTTTGTGTTAGGCAATTCTCATGCTCTAGCCACAGCGCTTTTGAGTGCTTAATCCTGCACATCAGAGGAACACACACTGGATGCTGGTCCGTCCCATAAGTGTATACATGTGAATGGAAGAAAGCAAGTGCCAAACATAGTGTAAAACCATACAGACTTTAATTCATTAACATATCAAAAACACGTCCCCCCTGCGGTCAAACTCTTACCAGAAGGAAGAGGATCAGTGCATATAAAATCAAACGCAGGCACCACTCGTCCCTGGACAGGTGAAACAGCTCCACTGTTTGCCTCTGTCCCTTCGTTCCCACCCCTCCGTCCAGCGGGGAGTCGAGACGAACGTGTGAATCGTCTGCTTGTGGGTGTTGCCGTACCAGCCAATCACGACGCGTTTCATCACTCAGGACTTCAACCGGTGATTTGCTGTACGGTCTCTGGGCAAACCTTATATACCCGCCCTCGTCTATGCTAATCGTCTTGGAGACATCCCTTTTTACGACGGAATACACACATATACAAGGACGAGCGGCCTCTGCATTAACAACAATTATATAATTAACCTGTAGAGATCCGCGCTATAGACGAAAGACGTCTACAGCGCGGATCTGAAAATCCGGGTGCACGTCCATGGACGTCCGCCCCTTTACACGCCCCCTGCGCGCACTGGGCGGCGCGTGCGCGCGCGGCCGCCGCACGCTGCATGGGCGCTCCCCGAGGGTCGGGCGGACTCGATGTCCGCTCCTGACCCGCGATCGCCTTACAGAGCTGTAGAACGGGGAACCGCCGATGTAAACACGGCGGTTCCCCGTTCTGTGACAGGTGACAAACAGATCTACTGATCCCTGTCACTGGGATCAGTTAGATCTGTTATGTCCCGGCCAGCCCCGCCCCCCCACAGTTAGAACACACCCAGGGAACATTTGTTAACCCCTTCACTGCCCCCTGCAGGTTAACCCCTTCACTGCCAATGACATTTATACAGTAATCAGTGGACATTTAAATTTCTGATCGCTGAATAAATGTCATTGGTCCCAAAAAAGTGTAAAAAATGTCCGACATGTCCGCCCCAATATCAAAGTCCCGATAAAAATCGCAGATCGCCGCCATTACTAGTAAAAAAAAAATAATAATAAAAACGCCATAAATCAATGTCCATAGTTTGTAGACGCGATAACTTTTGCGCAAACCAATCAATAAACGCCGATTGCGATTTTTTTTTTTACCAAAAATATGTAGAAGAATATAAATTGGCCAAACCCAATGAATAATTTTTTATTTTTTTTTTATTTTTGGATATTTATTAGAGCAAAAAGTAAAAAATATTGTTCTTTTTTCAAAATTGTCGCTCTTAGTTTTGTTTATAGCGCAAAAAATAAAAACCGCAGAGGTGATCAAATACCACCAAAAGAAAGCTCTATTTGTGGGGAAAAAAGGACATCAATTTTATTTGGGTACAACGCCGCACGACCGCGCAATTGTCATTCAAAATGCGACAGCGCTGAAACCTGAAAATTGTTCTGGGCAGGAGGGGGGTTTAAGTGCCCAGTAAGGAAGTGGTTAATGCAATTAAAACTTTGTAATGGTGGATCATCCTAATCAGACTGCTCTGACTGAACTACCTCAATATAACTTATGTTACATTAAACATCGCAGATAATAACTACGTCCAGATGATATATTAACATCTTCCTGACTGTTGTGTTCAAGATACCATATATCAGAACTGCTAATATCCCTAAAATAAATGAATGAATGAATCACCTAAAGACAGTTTCATTCAGGTGGCTACTAGTCAGATGATAAAAAATGTTGATCTTCATCTACTCTATTTTACATGTTAGTGTGCTCTTCAGGCCAGAGATTGCTTCCAGGACTTTGGAAGTTTCAGCGCCAGCCAGGTCTGTGAAGGAGGATGCAGAGGCGCCATCTTCCCCTGGAGTCTCCTTCTCCTTTAGTCGGTACTTATCCAACTTAGCTATGGTGTCTACCTTTGTCTTCGGTGGAGACATGATGTATAATGTCAGGGAAGGATCCAGGCAGCAGTTTGAGGGTAAAAGAGCAAGAGGATAGCCAGTGGATAGGGTAGCACGGATTTTGTTCGAGCGGAGCTCCTAAGCTGTGCTCCTCACACCATTCCGGTCTAGGCCACGCCCCAAGGTGTGCAGAATTAAGTGCACTCCTGTGACCTATAAGAGAAGTTGGACCAAAAGAGATTTGGCCCTAATTTTCATTTAATGATTTTAGTACTTTTCTCTTTCTCAACTCATCCTTCTTCACTCCTTGCCACATTTTATATGTTGGAAATGTTTTTAACAACAGCTCTCCATCCACAGCTATAATTTGCTTGGCTTTAGAGGAACATCAAAAGCCGCCACCAGTGATACGGTTTTGGAAAGGAAAACATTGCACTCACTGGTTAAGACCTTTTCCTGACAGACTCTGGGGCAGTATACGTGTGGGTTAACCCCTCCTCCACTCCTCCCCTATAGGACCCCTCTCCCATAAATCTTTGCTCTGAGCCAGCAACCGTGTTCCTTTTTTGTCCTCCTCCTAAGGAATGGTTTGGTTATTCGACTACCTGTAGTTTTTTCTCCACGAAGAAAACCGGCCGTCGGCGAGCATTGGAAAGACAGGTTGCGATACTCCGATAAGCCCCGGCTATTAGCAGGGTATGGCGCGAGCTAAACGGAAGATACTCCAATGCTCCGATAAGCCTTAGCTCTTAGCAGGGTATGGAGTGGGCAAAGGAAGGAGGTGCTGGAAGAGCTAAAGCCTAGCCATTGGCAGGCAAGCGGCGCAATGGCCAGGTAGCCCAGCTATTAGCGGGTGGCCCCATCTACCCCAAGCCCAGCATGATCAACCTACCTGGCCCGGTCTGATCATTGAAGTTGCCGTGTGCGGTGATGTATACTTTTATATTACATATTCCATGGCAGCAGTTTGTGTGTTTTTTCTGTTTGTCTGTTTTCTTCCCTGGCTCTAGTGTCTTCCAGCCTATGGCAGCTGGAGCGCATTGGCATTCCAAGCTTCTGCTCTCTCTTCTGGCCTTGCGTGCCTGGGTTACTCCTGCCCAGGGACTCAGCTCATGTGAGCTTTGGGCGGCGGTGGCATCATTACAGTGGAGAAATTCAATCGACAGTCAGTACTGTTGATATAGGGATTTCTCTGTAGGCAGCTTGCAGCAGTTCCCAAAGTGCTATGTGCAATCATCACAGGGTATGCTCTGCATTAACACCCTTGTATGCTGTCTCTGTTTGATTCTGCTACGATTTGATCACCTGTGCAGGTTGTCAGGCTGTCTGTGCAATTTCTCACTGTGGATGTATCACTGCAACCCTGTGTGGTCAGCCCTGGTGTAGCAGATATGAGAGGGTGAGTTTAGCCCTTTCCTTTCCTTGCTGACTTGGGTACTCATTTTGGGTTCTTAACCATTTCCTTTCTATCCTATTTTGCTTTTGTGAGTCCTTCTAGGCCAGGTTGACAATACACAGCACAAGATGTTAAAGACCTCATTAGGTCACAACATTTTTCATCCAGATGTATTTGTCATAGGTCACTGTCAAGATCCAGCCTTCATAGCAGAAGCTCTGAATCCTCCTCTACGCACCCACCGCTATGTCAGCCGCTCCAAGGAGGGAGCCTGCTGGGGATGCGGGACTCCAGGCCCAGAGGGCAAGTCTCTGTGTGAGCTATGCTAAGCCCAGGCGGTGGTGTTTTCCAGCAAATGGAATCTCTAGTGAGGCACATGGTGCAAGAATCCCTTAAACAGTGGGATACAAGCCACATACAAAGTCCAACAGCCATTGCTGCGTGTTTTCCCACTAGGATGACCAGGAAGAACTGGAACTGTCCCAACCAAGTTAAGAGTCTCCTGCAAAGCAATAGGAAGTTCTGTAAGCACCTTTGGGCTCCGTTTCCACTAGTGCTACTTGTCATGCGACTTTGGACACATGGGGTAGCATGGCGGGGTCACAGCCCATTGATTTCAATGGCACCCGTTCCAATCTATGCAACTGAGAGTTGCAGCAACTTTGAGGGGGTTCCTGTGCTACTTTGATGAGACTTTTTAATGCAACTTTGATCCAGAGACTGTAAAGTTGGATCAGGGCAGCACTCTGAATCACGCGACTTGGAGGGCGCAAGAGTGGAAACATAGCCGTGAAGAGAGTGTTCTAAATTCCCATTCTTAAAAGAACTAGGAGACATAATTTTGGATAAGTGGAGCAAGGTCGTGAGACATGCCTCCCTTCTGAGCAAGATGGCCAAGCTCTATCCATTCAGAGATAAGGATGTGAGGCATTTAAAGTCTGCCTCTCTAAATTGCTGAGGCCTTGATGAGGCGAGCAAGCATGTCGCTCTTCTTTGGAAGATGCAGTGAATAGCCCGAAAGTCGGCCTTGGCTCTTGTGGCCACATCCAAAAGGATGGAAATGTGGATGGAGAATGTGGACACAGTATTCAGGAGCGTTTTCAGAAACTCTGTAGTTCAGGAGCCGGAGCTGGTGTCGGTTTCCATGAGAAGGCTCCAAATTACATCAAATGACGCATAGTGGCACGGCTTATGCTCTCGTCAGTTACGGCAAAGTGAGTTCTATGGCTGGGGCCTGGGCTTGCTGATCCTGCTTCTAATAGGCATAGTGTAGCATTCCTTTAGGGAGCTTCATCTTTTGGCAAGCTGGATAGCTACCTCAGGACCAGCACTGGCTAGGCCAGAAGAGGACAGTCTAGAGAACAAAGTTCAGAGCATGTGGGTCGCACGTTTTTACAGACCAGGTCAGGATTTTAGGAAGAGCTGGTGAGGAGACCTGGTATCCCCTCAGAATTATTCTAAAAGCTTGAAGCCAGGGATCCAAGAAGCTACTGAGTTGGGCCTCAGACTATTGGGATGCCAAAGTGGTCTTTTCAGGACATGCATGGCCCATCAGAATTCCTCCATCTTCTCTGATTAATTTCCATGGATTTTGCCTCACGCTGAGGTAAAGAAAGCATATACTCATGCTTTACATAAGTCACTGGTGTCGCAAAGTGCTGCTGCGCTAGTCTCTGAATGCGAAAGATTTCAGGGAAGGTGCTCGTCCCTCTTATGGTCATGAAGAGGAACAGCTTGCGGAGGCTGGTTGTAGATCTTGCACACCTGAGACAATTTTCAGCAAAGGAAAAGTTCAAGGTGGAAACATTGTCCCTGATTCATAGGGGGTCCTGCCAGGGGACTGGCTTGTTTACAATAGACTTAAGATGCTTACCTTCATGTGCCCATTGTAGAAGACTCTGTAGGTCAAGACCATCTCCAGCTCCAGCCATTCGGGCTTTCAACATCATCCTGTGTGTTTTCAGGGTCTTATTGGTTGTTATATCAAAACAAGGAGCATACTTTCTTTATCAAAACAAGGAGCATACGCCTGTCTTGTTACGTTGATGTCCTTGTCCTACTGTTCCAAGACAGAGGGCAGCTGCTGGAGCCCATAGCTCAGGTCTTTTCTATGCTCCTCAAATTTGGCTGGCTGCTGAATCTGGCAAGGAGACACCTGGAGCCCACTCAGTCTTGTGTGCCTTGGGGCTCAGTTCAATATAATCTTGGGGATCATTGCCTTGGCTCTGGATCCCGATGTTCTGAATCTGAATACTCCTGGCCCTGTCTTCTTTCCACCTGCATGCCTTTGTGTCTAAAATGATTGGCACTATGGTGTCTACGGATCCAAGGATCAAGTGGAAGCTGGAGAAGGCAGCCTTTCTGGAAGGGGTTTCTCCAGCAGTGGGAGCCAAGAAGAAGATTTCTGGTCTTTCACCATATAACGAAGGGAGCGTCAGTGCTCTTAGTTTAGTCAACACTACGGCGGTCTCCTACGTTAAAAGACAGTCTGGGGACTCGCAGCCTGTTCTCTATTTCAGGAGCCAATTATGTCTTGCGCTCAGAAGAATCGAGCCAACAGCTCAGCGGCGTATGTCCCCAGAGACCAAAATGTTCTAATGGACTTTCTTTCCAGAGTCCACAAAGAACGCTTTCTACATGTGGAGGTTTTCAGGTGCAGATACCCTGATGGATCATTGGAAATGCAGTAGGACCTGTGAATTTCTTCCAGTCCTGGTCAACCTTGGGTTTTCTACAAAGACTCCAAACAGAGGTTGTGGTGTTAGTGGCAGTGATGCCTTATCGGCCAATTAGGTCATGGTTCCCCTTGCTAGCACAGTTCAGCTTCCAGAACCCAGTGCACCTTCTCCTCAGGTCAGGCCTTCTGTCACTGAGTACAATCCTACATCCATGTCCAGCACGTTTGTGTCTGATGGTCTGGTTCTGGAGATCGGAGGTCCTCGGCTGATCTTCCAGAGTCATCTCCGCTCTCTTGAATACTAGAAGAATGAACGCAGACAAAGTTGACAGGAGAATCTGGTCAAAGTTGTTCAATACATGTCTGCTGTTGACAAATCATGTGGTGATCTAGAGGTTCTAAATATTCTAGGCTTCCTCCAGTCGGATTTAGTTCTGGCTCTATAGGTCAGCTCCCTCGGGTTCAAGCGCCAGCTTTATCGGCCTTCACATGTTTTCCTGTCTAGGCATCTTTCCTGTCCAACAATTCTTCAAAGAAGCAGCTAGGCTCAGACCTCTGAGTAAGCGGATGACACGATCCTGGTGGTGGAGTCTGTCTTAGCAGGGAACAACCACTCTTACACACCCGATTCGGGGACCCCTGGTAGTGTAGACAGGAAATCCGAGAGTGCGGGATGGCACGAGGGCTGGATGGTCACTGGTGGTGATGTGAGGCTCCAGATGGTCGTGCAGACAAAAGAGTGGTCGTGCAGGCTGGGTCGGCAACTGGCGGGTCAGAGAGGCACAAAAGGGGCAGGCAGAAGAATAGTCAAAGTCCAAGCAGGGTTCGTTCACAGGCTGGTGGCAAGGTACAGAAGGGTCAGACAAGCGGATGGTCGTGGATAGCCGGGGTCGGTGCAGACAGATAGGTAGCAGGTCAGGGCCAGCCAGGTCAGTACACAGGAACAGGAACAACACAGGAAGCAGGTTTCAGGTAGGAGAGCTGAAGCTCACAGGTACTCAGATGCTGTAGAATGGACAGCACCTGCTGACAGGTGCAGGGAGCTTAAATGGGGCCGTTTAGCGCCGTTTCTGGCACATGAACACGCAGGAGTGCACGTGAATGGCAAAAATCTGCAAAAAAGTCCAGAACATGGCCTGACTTCACCAGGCCAATCCTTTCCTAACACTGCCCCCCCCCAAGGGGCAGCCTCCGGACGCCCAGCTTGGCAGGGTTGTTATCCTGGAAGCTTTGGATGCAGTCATCAGCATGAAGGTTGGTTTCTGGCTCCCAAGAGCTCTCTTCCGGGCCATAACCCTTCCATTTTACAAGGTACTGGACCACACCACCCCTTTTTCTGCAGTCAAGTATGGATTTGACTTCGAACTCCTCTTCTCCATCGATCGCGACAGGGGCAGGGGGAGCGCCAGCTCTATTGGGGAAGGGGTCCGGGGTCACCGGCTTTATCAGAGACACGTGGAATACCGGGTGTATTCGTAGAGACTGCGGGAGATCCAACTCAAAAGACATCTGGTTAACTTTCCTCTTAACTGGGAAGGGGCCAATGAACCCAACTTCTTGGACGGGCAGGACAACTTCAGATTTTTGGTGGACAACCAAGCTTTGTCACCAGGTTGGAGGTTAAGTTCACCTGTTTTTTTTTTTTTTTTTTATCAAAAGCTGCTTTCGTTGTTTCCTGCGTCTTGGCAAGTGTCTCCTGTAGCAACTTCCAATTGGACCTGAAAAATTGCGTGGCTTTGTGAACTGCAGGTAATGCTGTCTCCTGGGCAAAACTGGGAAGCATAGTGGGGTGGAACCCATAATTAGCCCAGAAGGGGGACTGCTTTGTTGCGGAATGCACCGAGTTATTGTAGGCGAATTCCGCCAAGGGTAACAGTGAGCACCAATCATCCTGAGAGTAAGCTGAGAAGCAACGGAGATATTGCTCCAACGTTCGATTTGTCCTCTCAGTCTGACCATTGGTCTGGGGGTGGTACGCTGTTGAGAAGGAAAGGTCGATCTTCAAGGCAAAACAGAGGGCCCTCCAGAAGTGAGACGTAAACTGGACCCCCCGGTCAGACACAATGTTACCTGGAACACCGCGGAGCCGAATAACTTCCTTGAGGAAAATTTCGGAAGTCTCTTTTGCAGTGGGAGTGCCCTTCATTGGGAGGAAGTGTGCCATTTTGGTCAACCTGTCCACTACGACAAAAATTGTGGTGTATCCTTGAGCCAGGGGCAGCTCCACAATGAAGTCCATTGATGTTTTGGACCATGGCCGGTCAGGAATGGGGAGAGGTCTTAACAGCCCCCAGGCTCGGGCTTTGTCTGACTTATTTCTGGCACAGGTGGAACAGGAGCGGACATAAGCCAAGCAGTCGTCAGGAAGCAATGGCCACCAGAAGTAGCGTGATACAAGCTCGGCAGTTTTCCGTGAGCCCGAAGTGTCCGGCTAATTTATGGTCATGGGACAGTTCCAGTATGGCAGGACGGAGCTCCTTGGGGACAAAGATTTGATTCTGGTGCCACCAGAGACCATCCTTCCAGGTTAGCCCTTGACCAGATAATCCCGGTGAGCAGGCTGAGGCTCTCTGAATCCGGGACAGCAGATCCTCCTCGGTAAGCAAAAGGTTCCTAGGTTGTAGGATAGTGTCGGGGGGGAGCGGAAGTTCCCGGCTCCAAAAACATCAGAGAAAGAGCGTCGGGCTTGGTATTCTTCACCCCTGGGCGGTAGGTCAGGTGGAACTGGAATCTTGAAAAGAAGAGTGCTCAGGGGGCCTGGCGAGGTCTGAGTCTCTTGGCCGTTCGGAGGTATTCCAGATTTCGATGGTCCGTGTATATCAGGACAGGATGCTGGGCCCCCTCCAACAGGTAGCGCCATTCCTCCAAAGCCGTCTTAATGGCCAACAACTCCCTGTCTCCAACATCGTAATTCTTCTCTGGAGCTGAGAGCTTGCGGGAGAAGAAGGCCACAGGATGGAGGAGAGCCCTGGCCCCCTGCCGCTGAGACAGGACCACTCCTACCGCCGTTTCAAATGCATCCACTTCCAGGACATAGGGCAGTGTAGCGTCTGAATGCTTCAGGATGGGTGCCGTAGTGGAGAGCTTTTTTAAGGCTTGGAAAGCGTCTTGGGCCTCTGCTGACCAGTGGAACCGCTGACCTTGCTTTGTGAGCTGCATAATCGGAGCGATGATGGCCAAGAATCCCCCAATGAATCTCCTATAAAAGTTGGCAAAGCCGACAAAACGTTGGACCCCTTTTTTGTCCACAGGTGCCGGACAGTCCAGAATAGCTGAGACCTTCTGAGGGTCCATGGTAATTCCAAAGAAAGACAGGATCAGTCCAAGAAAGGAAATTTTGGGGCACTCAAATGCGCATTTCTTGGCCTTAGCATACAGCCTGTGCTGTCGCAGACGGCTGAGGACACACCGGACATGCTGACGATGCTCTTCCAGGGTGGAGGAAAATATCAAAATGTCATCCAGATAAATAATAACAAAAAGATCCAGATAATCCCGGAACACATTGTTGACCAGATGCTGAAAGGTAGCGGGGGCGTTGCAGAGTCCGAAGGGCATGACGAGGTACTCATAGTGGCCGAAATGAGTCCGAAAAGCAGTCTTCCACTCGTCACCCTCTCGGATATGTATCAAGTTGTAGGCCCCCCGGAGATCCAACTTGGTGAACACGGTGGCCAACCCCAGCCTCTGAAACACCTCCGGAACAAGTGAGAGAGGATACCGGTTCTTGACCGTGATGCGGTCTAGCTCCCGGTAGTCTATGCACGGGCGGGGGGTATGGTCCTTCTTTTCCACGAAGAAGATGCCCGCCCCGGCAGGGGACGTGGAAGGTCGGATGAACCCCTTGGCCAGGTTTTCATCCAAGTAAGCCTTGAGGGCCGTTAGCTCAAGTTCGGACAGTGGGTATAGGCGGCCAAAAGGCACCTCAGTTCCAGTTCGAGGGTATGACTGCCCTCGATAGGGCAGTCATAGGCCCTGTGGGGAGGTAGCTGGTACGCCCCTTTCTTACTGAACACGTCAAGGTACTCATGGTAGGCAGATGGCACAGTAAGACGGGTTTCCGAGTCGACGTCAGAGTCAAGGCTCAGGAGTGAGGGACCAACACTCCCGGATGGGAGCAGACAGTGTTGTTCACAGTAAGGGGACAGAAATTGGATGCGTCCCGAGGACCAGTTTATGTCGGGGCTATGTGCCCGAAGCCAGGGGAGCCCCAAAATGACGGGGAACAGGGATGAGGCTATGACATCAAGGATGAGTAACTCCTGGTGTCACTGAGGTGTAGATGCCGGAATGGGTTGAGTTTCCATGGTGACCTGGCCGGATTTATTGGCCGACCCATCGGCCAGGCGGACCGTCATCTTATGCGCCTTGGGGCGCAGGGGCATCTGGTGTAGCGTAGCAAATGTCTGGTCCACAAAACAGCTACACGCCCCTGAATCAATAATCGCTGACACTTGAACGCTCCCTCCGGGCAGCTGCAAAGAAACAGAGAGAGTCAGATGAGACATATTATTACAGGCTGGCATTGAGTCAAGGTTGGCCGGAATGGGCCGCTTATCCGCTTTGGCAGGACAGGTCCTCACCATGTGCCCGGCCTCGCCACAGTAAAGGCACAGGTTCAGTGCCCCGTGCCGCTGTCTCTTCTCCGGGGTGAGAGATGGGCACAGCAGGCCGATCTGCATGGGCTCAGGCAGGTCTGAGGGTGCGAATGGAGCTGGTGCCGGGACCGTGCGACCGGGCACCCGGGGCATCATCCAGGTTAAGCGTGAAGCAGGAGGGGGTCATATGGCTTGCTCGGCCGGGCGTTCCCTGAGCCGCCGGTCTATCTGGATGGCCAAGTTAATTAAGGCATCCAGGGTCGCAGGCACCCCGACACGGGCAAGTTCATCCTTCAACGGCTCAGCCAATCCCATCCTGAACTGGTAGCAGAGTGCGGCGTCGTTCCACGCTGTGTCTGCACTCCAACACCGGAACTCTGCTACGTAGTCCTCCGCGGAGCGCGGACCCTGCTGTAGGGTGTGCAAGGTGGCCTCGGCTGTGGCCGCTAGGTGGGGATCCTGGTACAGCTGAGCCATGGCATCGAAGAAGGTGTGCGGGGTGGCGAAATCGGGTGCTCTCTGTTCCCAGATGTGATGAGCCCAGACCTGGGGGTCACCCTGCAGCAGAGAAATGACCAGGCCCACCTTGGTGTTCAGGCCCACCTTGGTGTTTTCGAGGGAAAAGGTGCATGGCTGCAGACCCAGATACAATTCGCAGGAGCTTCAAAAGGTCCGAAACTTGCTGTGGTCCCCCGCGAACTTGTCAGGCAAGGGGACATTGGGCTTGGAAGGCAGCGCCACAATGGTGCGGGCCGCGGTGGCACCACCTCCGGATGTGGAGGGCGCAGAGAGCTCACGCATTTCCTGCACTTCTCCCTCCAGCCGGGTGTAGCCCTCCTGCAGGTTTTTCACTGCTTGTGTGAGCCCGGCTAAATGGATACACAGTTCATCCATGGGTGAGGGTGTTCCCTGTGCAGACTCGGACATGGCTGTCCGTTACTGTCACGATCCTGGTGGTGGAGTCTGTCTTAGCAGGGAAACAGCATTCTTACACACCTGATTGGGGGTCCCCTGGTAGTGTAGACAGGAAGTCCCAGAGTGCGGGATGGCACGAGGGCTGGATGGTCACTGGTGGTGATGTGAGGCTCCAGATGGTCGTGCAGACAGAAGAGTGGTCGTGCAGGCTGGGTCGGCAACTGGCGGGTCAGAGAGGCATAAAAGAGGCAGGCAGAAGAATAGTCAAAGTCCAAGCAGGGTTCGTTCACAGGCTGGCAGCAAGGTACAGAAGGGTCAGACAAGCGGATGGTCGTGGATAGCCGGGATCGGTGCAGGCAGATAGGTAGCAGGTCAGGGCAAGCCGGGTCGGTACACAGGAACAGGAATAACATAGGAAGCAGGTTTCAGGTAGGAGAGCTGAAGCTCACAGGTACTCAGACGCTGTAGAATGGACAGCACCTGCTGACAGGTTCAGGGAGGTTAAATAGGGCCGTTTGGCGCCGTTTCCGGCGCGGGCGCATGCACGGGAGTGCACGCATGAACGCGTGTGAATGGCAAAAATCGCCAAAAAAGTCCAGAACATGGCCTGATTTCACCAGGCCAATCCTTTCCTAACAGCGGAGGTTTTCCAATGGAGCCTCCCTCTTGTTCTGAACTACCCCTTGGGAATTGGAACGGAGTGTTCTAGGGCTGTCTCTGTTAGAGATCTCTCTGTCAAGTTTGCCTATTTCCCGGCTATCACGTTGGCATAAAAAGCCTCAGAGGTTGGTTTACTGGTCATGGAGAACTTTCTTACATTCTTTCCAGTCGAGCGGTGCTGTTACCTATGCTTGACTCAATTCCCAAGGGTGCATCAGTCTTCGTGGGAGCCAGGAAATTGTTCTGCTACCTTGGAGTTCTAATTTGCATGTTAGAGGGCGCTCTGTGGCTTAGTTCGTGAAAGTGTATGTCTAGTAAACGGGGAATCCTGATTTGACTTCCAGCAGTGCCTTCCTTCAATTTTAGGAATCCCTCATATATTGTAAAGTCCTATATACAAGCTACTTCTTCCTTCAGGCTTCAGAATGCCTGTTCATTCTTTTACCAGAAAGGACAGAGAAACGTGCCTCATCTAGGGAGATTGTGGCACGGATTGCCTAGGTCATCCAACAGTCTCACAGAGCCAAGGGCTTGGCTCCTTTTGGAGGTAGTGTCTGCTCACCCGACCAGTAGTGCGTCTACATCTTGGGCAGCTTTGCACTATGTAGCTCCTGAAGTAATTTGGAGGGGGGCCTCCTGGTCTTCTATCAACACAGTTATGCCCCATTGCTGTGTTGAACCAGATGCCCTATCTTCAGTTAATTTTGGTTTACAAGTACTGTCAGTTGACGGTGTTAATTAAACTTTCTTTGCTCAACATTTTGCCTACCCCAGTGTGTACGGTGAATTATTTTCCATGTGTATGCTGCCATGGAGTCTGTCAGGAAAACTGAAAATTTCCTATTGAATACTTACCATAATTTTCCTTTCCTGATAGCAGTGGTGGCTGGTGAAATTTTAGGATGGGGGGGGGGGGGGGTAGACCCCGCCCTTCCTTGTTGACCCCTTCCGCTTCACATAGGTCCCAACCATAATAGTTTCCACCCCTTGT
>BLSH010239382.1:367590-385591 GCA_018402905.1 Glandirana rugosa
TAGATCACTACGACATATGGGATAGACGACTACGACCCAACATATGAGGACTGATAGTTTCCACCCCTTGTGTCAGGAGTATACAACCCAGCATCAGCAGATAGGGTATACAGCATCACTAGATAGGGGTATACAGAGTCACCATATAGCAGCATACAGAGTCACCATATAGCAGCATACAGAGCCCCAGATAGCAGTATACAGAGCCCCAGATAGCAGTGTACAGAGTCACCATATAGCAGTATACAGAGCCACCATATAGCAATATACAGAGCCCCAGATAGGGTATACAGTCACCAGATAGGGGTATATCTAGCATCAGATAGCGTATACAGTCACTAGATAGAGGTATACAGAGTCGCCAGATAGGAGTATACAGAACCCCAGATAGGGGTATACAGAGTCACCAGATAGCAGTATACACTTACAGAGCACCAGATAGCAGTATACAGAGTCACCATATAGCAGTATACAGAGCCCCAGATGGCAGTATACAGAGCCCCAGATGGCATTATACAGAGTCACCATATAGCAGTATACAGAGCCCCATATAGCAGTATTCAGAGTCACCATATAGCAGTATACAGAGTCACCATATAGCAGTATACAGAGTCACCATATAGCAGTATACAGAGTCACCATATAGCAGTATACAGAGTCACCATATAGCAGTATACAGAGCCCCAGATAGCAGTATACAGAGCCCCAGATAGCAGTATACAATCACCAGATAGGGGTATACATTGCGCCAGATAGGGTATACAGAGTCACCAGATAGGGGTATACATAGCATCAGATATGGTATACAGTCACCAGATAGGGGTATACAGAGCCACCATATCGCAGTATACAGAGTCACCATATAGGGTATACAGAGTCACCATATAGCAGTATACACAGCCCCAGATAGGGGCTCGCAGCACTGACAGACCCCCACCCCCACTGAAGTAGGGACAAGTCCCGCACTTACCCCATCTAATAGGCAGGCTGGCAGTGTGCAGAGCTCGGCTTGCAGACAGCATGCTGGCACTGTGCAGAGTTCGGCTTGCGGACAGCATGCTGGAGTGGATGGTCTGCAGCACGGGAGTGGGGACTGAAACCCGGCGGAGTGCTGGGCCTGTGCGAGTAATCACACAGCCAGCACGTCCACCACAATCCCGCCCAGAGCATCCAATGCCAGTCAGTCACTGGCTCAGGGCAGCCAGTCAGACTATGTGTGCGCCTGTTCAGCGCACATATATAGTCTTTTATGACTGACCAATCGGCTCACTACTTGCTGACAGCAAGGAGCCGAGAAAAAAAAAATCAACACACCGGCGCCTCCTGTAGGTGGCTGACTTTTTTTTTCTTCTTGTCAGCGGTGGGGAGGCGGTGCCCAAGTGCCCCTTATGCCTTAAAGACTCCATGGCAGCAGGAATTCCCTCCCAAATGTCTGGAGTAGGCTAGTTACGGAACACGGCCGCTGGCTCGGAGCAAAGATTTATGGGAGAGGGGTCCTATGGGGGAGGAGTGGAGGTGGGGTTGACCCACACGTATGCTGCCATGGAGTCTATCAGGAAAGAAAAATTACGGCAATATACGAGTATCTAAAATTGTGAAAATGAACAAGCTTTTCAGGGGGGAACCAATGTCAAATGTTTGATGACTGATCTAGTTAATGCAATCTGCCAAATTGAAAAAACGCTATTGGTGTCGAAATCATCTGACCCCTGGATTATGTCTCATTGAATTTGGTACATTAATAGAACTACGTGAAGCTGCCCCACGTGTTACTAAAGTTGCCAAAATGGGTGGCAGGGATTTTTGTATCTGACTCAGGCCATTTTGAGGAGCCATATCGCCAGAAAAGTGTTGACAGGGATTTATTGGTTTCCCCCAATTGTCTTTATTCATGATGCCATTACTTGACACAAAATAATTTTATTTTGCATTGTATTTACCATACATTTTCTGCAAATCTACAGTAAAACTACACGCAAGCAATTAGAAATGTTTGTTACTTGGAAATATTCATGTTATGACAGGTAAACTATTTGCAAACTATTTGCATCTTGCAGTTGTAGGCTATATTGTCCAACAGCAGGCGCATAATGCAAATCGAGCTTCAGTAATCTAATCTGGCAGCTCCCAAGTTACTGTAAATATTCTGCCCGCAGCTCACCTTCTATTCAGCTGCTGGGAATTAAAGTGGTTGTAAAGCCTAAACATTGTTTTATCTTAATGCATTCCCTGCATTAAGGTAAAAAATGTTTCAGTATGTGTATCACCCCGTACCCCTCTGTATATCTAACTGAACCCAATCTCGATCCAGGGCTTTGCCTGTTTGCAGTGTCTCTCTCCTCTTCTCCTGCTTTCCACCCTGCTGCTGTCAGTCAAATCCTGTTTCGGGGGGGGGGGGAGCCTCTCTGTCTGTGTCTATAGACACAGGCAGCACCGTTCAGAATCAAGCCCACAGGTGTGCGACAATAGGAAGTGGCTTCCTATGTTGACACGCTGAGAAGAGGAAGAGCCAGGAGCGCTAGCGGGGGACCCCAAAAGCGGAGGATCGGGGTCACTCTGTGAAATACCATTGCACAGAGCAGGTAAGTATAACATGTTTGCTGTTTTAAAATAAAAAATATTTGACTTTACAAATGCTTTAAGTAACCATTGTGTGATCCACGAGTCACAACTTGCTATTTGTTCAATACCCTCTCCCAGCCCATACAGTATATGACAATGCTGGGTATTTGAGTGACCAAGCTCCCCATTACTGGAATGGCCAAATATTTTTCTTTGATAAAGGTGCTAACCCAGTTGGCAGGGGAGATAAAAGAAGGGAAGTAAAGAGGGCAGTATGTGCGACCAGGGAGGGAGGCAGTTAGGCAAACCTGCATTGCCAAAGCACTAATTCACTGCAAGGTAAGTTTAACTTTATAAAAATTGCTTCCTCCATCAAGTGTATACAACGGAGCAAATTTCAGAGTCAAGCCTCATGTACAAATAGATATGTATAAAAAGATCAAAACCTTTTAGCCTTACAGACCAACTCCAGGCAAATTAAAAAGTATCCATTGCAGTGGGACTGTGCCCGCACTGCAAGGGTTATTTGCTTGTTTATGTCTTGGGGACCTCCCTGTGACTAGACTTTCTCCACAGCGTCTGCACCCCCACACTTCAATAGTTTAGACTCCTCATGTCACCAAGACTAGAGCAGGGTACATAGTCCTTCATTGCACATGAGGATGCTCAGGGAAAGTCGGCCATACACCGTTCGAATCTCGGCCAGTTCAGCAGGAACTGGCCAAGATTTGAACAATTAATGGGCAGGCAGAATGTACCAAGTTGATCGATCGATCAACGTGGGTACAACCAGATATTCTCTTGCGATTATCACTAGTCCCTGCCCTGACCACCCCCCACCGGGAGAAGACAATTGCTCATTCCCCCATGGTTGCAGGAAATAAATTTTCACCGGGTATGGCCTGCCTAAGTATGATGAGGATATTGACCAACAGTACAGAACTGAAATCATAGGATTACCCAGCCCTCAGGATTTTGAATATATATTTTATACCTGATGGACTGCTGTGGAAGCTGGCAAGTGCTGCAGTAGACTTCTGGGTCCTGTGCTGAGCACAGAGGATTGCTTGCACCACCACCATTCACAGAACGCTTTGTATTTTTTCAACAAATATACAAATGTATAACAGTGTAAATTTGGTGTCCCCTCAAAATAACTCAACACACAGCCATTAATGTCTAAACCGCTAGTAACAAAAGTGAGTACACCCCTAAGTGAAAATGTCCAAATTGGGCCCAAAGTGTCAATATTTTGTGTGGCCACCGTTATTTTCCAACACTGCTTTAACCCTCTTGGGCATGAAGTTCACCATGAAGTTCACCAGAGCTTCACAGGTTGCCACTGGAGTCCTCTTCCACTCCTCCAAGATGACATCACGCAGCTGGTGGGTGTTAGAGACCTTGCGCTTCTTTACCTTCCGTTTGAGGATGCCCCACAGATGCTCAATAAGGTTTAGTTCTAGAGACATACTTGGCTAGTCCATCATCTTTACCCTGAGCTTTTTTAGCAAGGTAGTGGTCATCTTGGAGGTGTGTTTGGGGTCTTTATCATGTTGGAATACTGCCCTGCGGCGCAGTCTCCGAAGGGAGGGGGTCATGCTCTGCTTCAATATGCCACAGTACATGTTAGCATTCATGGTTCCCTTAATGAACAGTAGCTCTCCAGTGCGGGAAGCACTCATGCAGATCTAGACCATGACACTCCCACCACCATGCTTGACTGTAGGCAAGACACATTTGTGTTTGTACTCCTCATTTGGTTGCCGCCACACATGCTTGACACCACCTGAACCAAAAAGTATATCTTGGTCTCATCAGACCACAGGACATGTTCCAGTAATCCATGTCCTTAATCTGCTTGTCTTCAGCAAACTATTTCTTGTGCATCATCTTTAGAAGAGGCTTATTTCTGGGGCGACAGCCATGCAGACCAATTTGATGCAGTGTGCGGCGTATGGTCTGAGCACTGACAGGCTGACCCCCCCCCCCCCACCCATTCAACCTCTGCAGTAATGCTGGCAGCACTCATACATCTATTTCCCAAAGACAATATGACACTGAGAACATGCACTTAACTTCTTTGGTCGACCATGGCAAGGCCTGTTCTGAGTGGAACCTGTCCTTTTAAACCACTGTATGGTCTTGGCCACTGTGCTGCAGCTCAGTTTCAGGGTCTTGGCAATCTTCTTATAGCCCAGGACATCTTTATGTAGAGCACCAATTCTTTTTTCAGATCCTCAGAGAGTTCTTTGCCATGAGGTGCCATGCTGAACTTCCAGTGACCAGTATGAGAGAGTGCGAGTGATAACACCAAATTTAACATGCCTGCTCCCAATTCAAACTTTTCACACTTTTGTGAGATACTGTAAAAGCTTTTCATTCATAGTTGAGGTTTGAGGAAACAGAGTGGGCCCAGGACATAAACAAACTGAACAAGACGGATTGACAATAATGCTTGCCAATGTATGAACAGCATAGTTGCCCTAACTTTGAGATGTGTGCTAGGACTGCTTAGCTGTAAACAAGAAAGACACAGGATTACACTTAGGCTTTATTTACACAGGAGCACCAATCCACACACCTTTGCCATCTTCACCTGCGTGGGGTGCACAGGTGATCCATGCAGGAAAGTGCAAGCAGCCTGTTGAAATCTATGACAGGCAGCTGGCTGCATGGATCTCCAAGTGCATCCTGGAATGTAAGTGCAGTCTGTGCGTTATGGACTGTGCATCAGACCTACACAGATATACACTTTGAAAAGGCTACCTGTACTTGGCTGCATGGAACACCTGTGCATCGATTCCCACGGTGTTGAAGACACCTGTACATTCTGCGGTGGTGAACACACTTGTGCATCCTGTGGTGGTGAAGACACCTGTACATCCCACGGTGGTGAAGACACCTTTACATCCCGTGGTGGTGAAGACACCTGTGCATCCCACAGTGGTGAAAATCCCTGTGCATCCCGCTGTGGTAAACACACCTGTGCATCCCACGGTGGTGAAGATACCTGTGCATCCAGTGGTGGTAAAGACATCTGTGCATCTCTTGGTGGTGAAGACACCTGTGCATCCCACGGTGGTGAAGATACCTGTGTATCCCACGGTGGTGAAGATACCTGTGCATCCCACAGTGGTGAAGATACCTGTGCATCCCAAGGTGGTGAAGATCCCTGTGCATCCCACGGTGATGAAGACACCTATGCATCCCGCAGTGGTGAAGACACAAGTGCATCCCACGGTGGTGAAGACACCTGTGCATCCCGTGGTGGTGAAGATACCTGTGCATCCCTCTGTGGTGAAGACACCTGTACATCCCACGGTGATGAAGACACCTGTGCATCCCATGGTGCTGAAGATACCTGTGCATCCCGTGGTGATGAACACACATGTGCATCCCACGGTGGTGAAGATGGCCCTTTACATGGATGTCTGAATTGGTACGCCTGTGTGAATGAGACCTTAGAGTGACATCATTCCTTGTAAAATGTTTAAAAAGCGAATGTATCCATGTTTATGTGAGTGTCAAGCAGGTGATAAATCTTTAAGCACCTATAACTGTAATAAAAAAGACCATCAATCATTGTTCTGAGCTTCAGTGGCTAAATGGTAGTAAAAATAAAAAATAAAACTTTGTTGCTAAAATAACGAAGCTGGTGAACAGAATCATGTGTGAATACTAAATGGTTCAACAAAGCACACACAGGGATGAAATAGATTTATTTTTCAGCATTCACAGAAACCTCAAACATCACTGACCTCATTGTTTATTAGAGAAACATAATGCACATTAAGTTCGAAACAATCAAGAATCCTCCTGCAAAGTGCTTTAGATATCTACCACAAATTGCTTCTCACTATTGTAATTATTTTTCTTTCTGTTCATGAGGACAAGGATCTTGCCTCTGAACACTTAATGCAGAACTATAGGCAAATTAAAAAAAAAAAAAAAAAATTGTATAGAGCAAGGGAGGGTTATAACCCCTGTCAGATTTTTTATCACCATCTGTGTCCCATTCTGAAGATTTCCCTTTGCTTCCTGTTGCATAGCCAAACATGAAGTGAGAGGAAATTCCTGCAAATTAAGGGAATTCCTTGGGGACCTCCAGATCACCAGAACTAGTGTCCCCATTGGAAGATTTCCCATTCATTATTTTTCTGGGGACAACCCAAAATGTGGGGTTTTCTTTTACTTTTACTTTAAATGATAATGGTGAACATTACAAATATAGAGAGTGAATCTCAATACGGGGGCAGAGAAAGTGATAAAACCTGACAGGTGTTCTAATCCCTCACCACCCTATCCAAAACTAAAAATACATTTTGCCTTTAGTTATACTTTAAGAGTTAGGCCTCATGCATGCTGGGCTTTTGCCCCGTGAGCATGAGACTCTACGTTTTGCTGTGGGTGAAGGCATAGATGTACAATCCAGCCCTGCTGCCAACATCCTGTTAAAATCTATGAGAGATTGAAAGCTGCTGCAGCTGGATGAGGATCGACAGTGCACCAAGTGCTAATAACATTTAAGGCAGTTTGCGCCCTGGGACAAATGGCAGAACACAGACTTCTTGCGTCCCTGGGCACAAACTGCCCTAAATATTAGTGCCACTCGGTGCACCATCCAACCATTTCCAGTGATAGCAGCTTTCAGCCTCTCATAGACTTTTACAGGCTGCTGGCAGTGTGGGTAGACCGTGCACCCGTGACTTCCTCCAGCACGAAAACATCGGAATCTTTTACATAGGGCTAAACATCCAGTGTGAATGGGGCCTAAGTAGGAATTAGTACCTGCCTTAAGAGTATGTGTGTCACTTCATTATTCACTTCAGTAACTATTATCTACAGTATATGCATTAAGTGGTTGTAAACCTCTAAAAAGAAAAATTAACAAAGCATGTTCTTCTATAGTGTGTAATTGCCTCAATTCAAAGCCCAAAGCACCAATTGGGAATCCTGTCTGCTGTCTCCTTCCTCTGCTATCTGCATAAGTCATTTCTGACATACCAGGCAATCCCAGGAGAGGACCCTGCCCCCCCCCCCAGCACTAAGCAGGGGACTTGACAGCTTCAGCTGTTTATGTTACCCTATGAGACTGTGTAGAGTGGGGGGGTGTCCATTCTCTCATCTCTGGTCTCAGATTACACTCAGCTCTGTGCTCTGCAGTGTGTGACAACAGATTCCCGCCGCCTGCCTGCTGGAGGCTCAGAAATAGTATTTTATGCGTTAGCTTTGAAGAGCTTTGGAGAAAAGAGGGCTGCAGACAAACAGGTACAACTTATGTTTATTTGTTTCATCTGTTTGTATCACCTGAGGCTATTCACTTCACTGGGTATATGTGAGGGTTTACAAGAACGTTAACCCCTCACTGGCCTGTTTCCAGATAAAGCCAGTCAGTTTTTTACCCAAATTTTTGCCATTCAGGGGATTCTCATTCCCTTCCTGTCTTATAGACTCAACAAGAAATGAGAAAAAATCTCTCCAAAGCAAAGGCAATCCCTTTACAGACCACTGTCCCCAATGAAAGATTAACCTTTATTCCTGTTCTCATTACAGCTCAGAACTTAGATTTTTTGACTTTCAGTTGCAGAGACAGTGGTCACCAGAACTAATAGAGAGGGTGAAACTTCCTAAGAGCTCATTTACACTACAGTTTCTAAACTTTTGCCAAAGCTCCTAAACTCAACTCCATAAAGTCTATATGTTCATGTACACATAGGCTTTTACCAGAGTTTAGAAGCTGCTGTAGTTAGGGGAGCTTCAACCTCCCTGAACCTCCTTCTCCTGAACGAGGAAGAATCACGTTCAGGATAGGAACATTTTGACTGCTGGTCGCAAAACGCGTATGTGTGTACACAAAGCCTTAGGCCTCATACACACGGGCGAGGTAGCAAAACATCGGGACCGACGTCAGGCAAAAATCTGTGTTTTCGTTGGCGCTTTGCATTGGCATTAATGAACATTAGTGAGCGTCGGCATCAATAGGCGTTTTTTTTAAAAAAATCCTCTGCTATATTTTAACCTAAAAATGCCGGGTGACGTCGCTATGGCGTCAATGCACGTTAGCGAGCATTTTGCCGGCTCAGCGACAAAGACGCTACAGCCTCGGAACGCGCCGGTCCTGCGTTAGATTTACAGCTTAATATGCCAACGCCATCTACAGCTCAAAAACTTTGGCGTTTTTATGGGGCCATTGAATAACATGGAGAGCTGCAAAAAACGCTAAAAAAAGTGGCGTCAAAAAACGCCCGTGTGTATGAGGCCTTATAAGGATAACGCACTAAAAACCTGACAGAGGTTTTAACCTTCATAACTCTGTCCAAAGTTCAAAGAAAAAAGTTTGGGCCTTAGATACATATTATGACAAGAAAGCTAGAGAAATATTGAAGCTGTGCAGCTACTGGTCTAATTCCTTGCTTTACTTCAACATTGTCTAACTGCTGCAGATGATGTTATATGAAACAAAAGCTATTGTATAAAAAGTTCAACTGTATTTTTCAACACCACATCCCCAGATTGTGGTCAAAAAGCCATTTGTGAGAAGATTATGATAATTTAAAAAGGTGTTGACTCCTTCTACCAGAATATTAACACCAACATGAGTTCAATTCATTAAAAACATATTTATTACAAAATTAATTAAAAAAAGTGGGGTATCACACCCCTTAAAAACATGAACTCAGCATACCACACTAGTACGTGCCAACGTTAAGAGATCGTGGCACCCCCCCTTCCAGGACATAAACCACTGTAAATACTGGATTCAGATGTATTGTAAGTATATATAAGTAATACACAATGTCCCACATGAGAAGGAAGGGTATATTGGGGTGCCTTGATCATACGCGTTTCGCCCTGTAGGCTTCCTCAGGGGTTTCATGGGGTGCAAAATGTGTGGTTGATTATCTAAGAGTAAAATAAACAATATTACATCCAAAGAAGACAGTGATAATCTTTCTCGGTGTACTTCAAGACACGAATGGTACAAGATAAGCAGCACCCAAATCAGGCAGGGGCTAGCAGGAATGGCAGCCCTGTTGCTAAATACCCCCAGTGGGTTTTCTGTAAGTGAAAACAATAAGAACATCTCCCAGACATTCCAGCATGACATTTCCCAAGATTAGCCAAGATTTATCACAAATGAATGGAGTCTAGTCTATTACAGTCCCATGTAATGTAATTAGACGCCTTGGAGGGAGTCTGCAATTTTTTTTTTTTTTTTACATACTGTCACCAGTCAGTGTCTCTGATCACCACCACACCAGTTACATGATGATGCTGTACTGCACTGGTGACAGTATGTACAAAAAAAAAGTGAAATAAAAACATTTTGTCCATAGGCTCCATAGGATGCTGCAAAATAAAGGAGCCACCCTGAAACAGGAAATCTGGGGCAGTGATCCTGGCACCAACCTTAACAGGAACATAGGCAAAGATTAAAAAACAGAGAAGCTGCATAAGTGATTTTAAATCAGTTGCTGAAAGTGCTTAAAATCTGACCCATTTAATACCCATTTACCCTAGGTTCACATCTATGCGGTTATAGTTAAAGTGGTTTTAAGGCACGGTTTGCTGTTTTTGAACATGCGTTTTACGTTTTTCTTTTTTCTCTTTAACAAATTGTGCATGGCTGGTTATTAGGAGCGGGCTGGGAAGCCGGCCACCGCGTTCTTAACAACGGGTGAGTCATCAGCATGTGGCCTGGTATGGTCAGGGGTGGGGGGGGCATCCGCTTGTCCCCTTCCTTTCCTGACTTGCTGGGCTGCATGCTCGGATAAGGGTCTGGTATGGATTTGGAGGGGGGACCCCACACCGATTTTTGCCATTTTATTTTATTGCCAGCAATGCTTGTTTTTGCATTCAGCTGTCAGTGGGGATCAGTCAGTTGATAAGGACACAGTGCCCAACTTCCCAGCGCGCTCCTTAACAGCCAGCTATACACAGTGTGTTATGGAGAGAGAAAAAAAAAACACAAAACGGATTTAAAAACGCAACACATGCGTTTTTGCCGCAGGTCCATTGAAGTCTATTACATGCAAAACGCAATCTGTTGCAGGTAAAAAAAACAGTCCCTGAGCCTTTCCAAAAACGCACCGGCTGAAAAGCACATATATGTGAACGTGTACCATAGATAACCATGTTAAATGGACTGTAGTACAATTCTGCAAACTGTAAAACGCACTAAAAATGCATAGGTGTGAACCTAGGGTTAGTATGGGCTGGTTATTTATATAATTTGAAATATATATATATATTTAACCTGTGGCCCTGTGGATCAACTGAAGGAGAATAAGGGTCCAAACACCTAGTAAGCTGCTCTAGATAGTAAAACAAAAATAATAATACTTTCAGGAGAGTAAAATGTTTGGGTGTAGGAAAAAACAGTTATCATCACACTATAGAGCTGCAGTAGTAAACTCTCTATGTGAAAGCAAAGCCTCTCAGACTTCCTTTGTGGGTAGAAGGGAAGCAACATGCCGTACTCATTATTACACATACAGTCTTGTGACTGAGCTAGGAGGAATTCTTTTTCAGTAGAACATGTTCCTGTAATTATTAACTTCCCTGCTCTTTGGTTGTAGTACACATAATCGCTATTTCATTTGTTTATTTATTACGTGTATTTATATATAGTAGCACTGACAATTTACTCAACACTTTAGAAAATGTACATTCACATTAGTCTCTGCCCTGAACAAGGAGCTTCCAATCTAAGGTCCCTACCTCATATGCATACACTGTATATACACAAACTAGGGACAATTTAGACAGGAGCCATTTAACCTACCAACATTGGAGTGTGCAGGGAGACCAGAATATTCGGAGGAAACCCACTCAAGGACAGAGTGAGCATGCAAACTCCATGCAGATCTCCCTGAGTTTGCTCGCGGATCGTGCAGACTCGATGTCCGCTGTCGACACGCAATCGCCTAATACAGAGGCAGAACAGGGAACCGCCAATGTAAACACAGCGGTTCCCCGTTCTGACAGGGGACATGGCAGTGATCTACTGATCCCTGTAATCAGGATCAGTGAGATCTGTCATGTCCCTGCCAGCCCAGCCCCTCACACAGTTAGAACACAGTGAGGAAACACATTTAACCCCTTGGTCGCCCCCTTAGTCTTAACCCCTTCCCTGCCAATGACATTTATACAGTAATCAGTGGCTATTGTTAGCTGTGATCGCTGTATAAATGTCAATGATCCCAAAAAAAGTGTCAAAAGTGTCTGATCTGGCCGCCGCAATATCACAGTCCCGATAAAAATCGCAGATCGCCGCCATTACCAGTAAAAAAAAATATATTAAAAACGCCATAAATCAATTCTCATAGTTTTGTAAACACGATAACTTTTGCACAAACCAATCAATAAATGCTTATTGCGATTTTATTTACCAACAACATGTAGAAGAATACATTTGGCCTAAAATCATGAATACATTTTTTTTTTTTGGATATGTATTATAACAAAAAGTAAAAAAAAGGTTTTTTTTTCAAAATTGAAGTGGTTAACCTCTTCAGCCCCGCAAGGATGTCCCATGTTAGGACAAGAGCACTTTTTGCGATTTGGCACTGCGTCACTTTTTTTTTAACAGGTATTTTATTGACAATTCAGCATTACAGAGCATGTCATTGCAGAAAGTAATTTCAAGCACATTGCAGTATAATAACAAAATGCTCAGTACATACGAGGGGTGTCCCTTCAACAGTGTTCCTCACTGTATACAACACTACTGGCATCACTTCGCGTAATACAGCATCCAGCTACACAATACATGACTGCAAGTCATCAGGCTGAGGCCCATAACCCCCTCATCCTCCAGAGCGGAGGGGGAGGGGGGGGGAGTAGACCAGGGCACCTATCCACTTGCGTCCACCGAACTGGACCAAACCTTATCAAACTTGGCCGGACATTGTCTGCTCTTATGTGAGTTGATACAGAGGTAGCACTAATCTAATCGATTGCTTCCACTCCTCACAGGTGGGTGGGTCAATCACCTTCCACTTCAAAAGTATCTCCCGCCTGGCATAGTCGAGAGAGAATGTGACACAAAGTTTGACGTATCTGTCTCCCTCTATGTTCTCCAAGTGGCTAAGTAGAAGTACTAAGGGGTCCATGGGTATCTGGGTGTTGCATAAATCCACCATTATGTTAGTAACTGCCTCCCAATATGCCTGAATTCTAGGACAGGACCAAACTATATGCATAAAGGTTCCATCCTCCATCCCGCACCGAGGGCACGTAGAGTCTCTCTGGGGGTATATCTGAGCTAGCTGGTGGGGCGTATAGTAGGCTCTATGGAGGAATTTCAGTTGGATAAATCTATCCTTCACCGCGATCATAGATGGGATATATATGGAGACACATTCCTCCCACTCCTCCTCCCCCAAGATAGGTATGTCCTCTTGCCATCTATCCAGGGACCTTGTGGGTTTTGTGTCATGTGCCACCGTTAGGTAGAGATAGAGTGTGGAGAGCAGCTTCACCATCATACTGGTTATCAACAGGGGTTCTATGGAATCTGATTCAAGGACTATGAGGTTTGGGAACTGTGCCCTAAGGGCGTGTTGCAGCTGTTGGAAGCGAAAGCTAAAGGACCCAGGGAGTAAACATGTAGATTTCCTGGTAGGGCATAAGTTTGCCATCCCGGATCACATGTCTCAAAGTGGTAATCCCGCGCCTGGCCCACACTGAGGGGTCTGGAATTGTCTGTAGGTGAGGGAGCAGCGGGTTACCCCAAAGCGGTGTGTACGGGGAGAGATGACAAGGCTTTCTAAAGATCGCCCTCGCCTCCTGCCAGACTCTAACTGTGGTTCTCATGGGAGTGGTCATTCGCCCCTCTGAATGCCACGTTGCTCAGGGCCGCATAGGATCCTAGAATGGCAGCTTCTAGGTTATTTGCCGGGTTCTGTCTGGGTTGGGAGAACCACCAGCACACCATGACCAGCACGGACACCCAATAGTATAACTGTAAGTTCGGGAGCGCCAGTCCGCCCCCAGATAAGGGTAAATAGAGGATCCGTTTTGCAACCCTCGGTGGTCTCCCAGCCCAGATAAAAGAAATCAGCATCCCTTCCAGTTTCCTAAAAAAGGACTTGGGAATGGTGACCGGGGTATTCCAGAAAAAGTAAAGACATTTTGGAAGGAATATAATTTTCAGCAAATTAATTCTTCCCACCGGCATCAGGGGGAGGGTCTGCCAGGCCGTGCACTTGGTCAGGAGCTGTGCCATAAGGGGTTGCATATTATGTTCCGAATACTCCCTAAGGTCTGTACTAACCCTAACACCCAAGTAGATGAAGTGGTCCAACTATCGAAGGGGGGAGTCGAGGGGTGCAGCGGGAACAACACTGACTTGTCTCAATATATGCGGATTCTGGAGAACCGTGCAAACTGCTCAAACAGGGTCAGTGCCATTTGCAAGGACTCAGAGGCGTCAGCTAAATAGAGGAGGGTATCATCCGCATAGAGAGAGATTTTCTCCTCCAGCGGGGGGACCACTACGCCTTTCACTCCCTTGGTGGCCCTGATGCACGCAGCAAGCGGCTCCAGGGCCGAGGCAAACAGGCCCGGGAACAGAGGACATCCCTGACGCATGCCTTGACCGAGAGAGAAGGGCTCCAAGAGAGTACCATTCGTGTGGACTCTGGCTCGCGGGGCAGCGTATAACATTTTCAGTCATGTCTGAAAGCACGGTCCGAACCCAAATTTGGTCAACACTTCCCAAAGGTAGCCCCACTCCACGGAGTCAAAGGCCTTCTCTGTGTCGAGAGAGGCCACCACCCCCTGCGATCCCGGACGCGTGTTTGCTATATGGGTAAAGAGTCTTTTGATATTAATATCTGTCCCCTTACCTGGCATAAAGCCCATCTGGTCGGGGTGGACCAGTTCCGTTATAACTGTATTCAATCTGAGGGCAAGGACCTTAGCCAGGACCTTAGCGTCCGTGTTAAACAGGGAAATGGGGCGATATGAAGAGCACAGAGAAGGGTCCTTTCCCGGTTTAGGATTCACCACTATCACCGCATCTCCCATGGATGCCGTTAGGGAACTGGCTCCGTGCGCTTCACAAAACATAGTATGAAGTCTGGGGGCTAAGTCATCCGCATATTGTTTATAGAATTCAACCGGAATTCCGTCCGGGCCGAGGGTCTTTCCTGACTGAAGTGTTTTTAGTGCCTTAAGTATTTCGTCAACAGTAATGGCGCATCTAGCCTATTCCTATATGTCGTGGTCAGGACTGGGACGTCTACATCCGCCAGGTAGGAGGTCAGTTCCTCCTGATCGTATGTCACTTGGGTGGCGTAGAGCGCAATGGTTAATATCGCTCAGGGTAGTTACTAGGTTTCCCGCGAGGTTGCGAATGTGAGGGATACTGATACCACCCGACTGCTCTCTGGAGAGCCACGCCAACAGTTTCCCCGATCGCTCCCCCTGTTCGAAGATACACTGGGATTGTGCCAATAACTGTTTCTGCATGAGGGAGGTGTGGATTTGCATGACTTCACCTGTCAGGTTTTGTAAACGTACATAGTGTTGCGGGTCTCTAGATCTGACATAGAGAGCCTCCTGTTCCCTGGCAGCCCTCTCCGCCCTACACAAATCTAACCTTCTCTCTCCACGAACCTTAGCAATGAGTGACTGATACTGCCCCCTTACAAAAGCCTTAAAAGCCTCCCAGACCGCTAACCTGTCAGCAGAGCCCAGGTTGGCAGCCCAGTAAGTCACCAATGCTCCCCTGAATCCCGCGCCCGTGCCTTCATCCGTGGGGGCAACAGAGGTATCCAGCTGGAGAAGGATCGGAGCATGATCAGAAATTCCCCTGGGTAAGATCCGGATATCCGTGACTCTAGGCAGGACAGAACCTCCGGCGAAGACCAGGTCAATTCTAGAAAACGTGCGGTAGGAAGCCGAGTGACATGTGAACTCTCGAGCGTGTGGGTGTCGCCACCTCCACACATCAGTTGGGCCATATGTTTCCGTCCAAGCCATGAGCCCAGAGCGCTGCGGTCTGGATGCCGTCAGTCTGTCCATACCCAAGTCAGGGACCAAGTTGATATCACCCAATATTACTGTGTTTTCAGCCTGAAACTCCACCATCCTTGCTGTAATTCGGTTCAGAAGCGACAAAGATGCCGGAAGAGGCAAATAAATTCCCACCACTATCCACCGGAGAGAATAGATCAGTGCGTGAATAATGACATATCTGCCATCCGGGTCCAGGGCCAGATCCAGGATCTGAAAGGGAAGAGTTTTGAGCACCAGAATGCTGACCCCTCTAGCAAAGTTGGAGTGAAGTGGTAGTGGTGGCCCACCCATGGTTTTTTAAGGGCCAGGGTTCTACTGCCCACCAAGTGGGTCTCCTGGAGCACGCATATGTGTGGATTATATATTTTTAGGAACTGGAACACCAGCGAACGCTTAATAGGGGAGTTCAGTCCCCTGGTGTTCCAGGACAAAATGTTAAGGGAGGGCATGAGAGGTAGCAGAGACATACTTAACAGGATCAGGATACCCAGCTGCTCCCCTGGAGAACCCCTGGACCCAGATGGAACAGATCAACAAACGGTGCAATGTGGAAATAAGCGGTAGCAAACACACAGAGAATGCAGTTGTCAATAAACATATTACAAAGGTAACCCCTCTAAAAAACTTAGCCCTTAAGGGTTAGGTAGAAAAAGTCACGTTGTTCACTTAGAGGTCCTGAGTCAGCGAGCAATCGGGAGGGAGTCAAGCCACGTGGAGACCTCTCCTGGAGTGTTGAAAAAGCGAACTGTCTCTCCATCTTGGGCTCGCAGGTGAGCCGGGAACAGGACACTGTATCGGATATCACGGGCCCTTAAGGCTGCTTTTACTTGATCTAAGGACTTCCTGAGTTTTTTGCAACTCCACCGAGTAATCTGGGAAGATGAGTATCCTGCTGTTCTGGTACCGCAAGTCACCCAGGGCTCTGGATGCTCTAAGGATCTCATCTCGGTCCCAAAAGTTCAATAGGCGAAGGATAAAGGTCCGGGGAGGGGTCCCCGGGATCCAGGCTTCGGTGGAATCCGGTGGGCTCTTTCCACTACAAAGTGGGGGGACAAGTGTGTGTCTGGTAAGAGATCCCTCAAATGACCTTCCACAAACCCTGTCAGATTCTTCCCCTCCGTCCCCTCGATCAGTCCAATAATGCGGAGATTGTTCCTCCTATTCCTATTTTCTGCATCCTCGGCCCTGTATTCTAGTGCCCGCACTTTGGTCTGGAGGCTGCATAGAGAGACAGCATGCTCCGCTATGGCGTCTTCAGCCGTCCCTATCCTTTGCTCTGTCTCCGAATCTCTGGAGCACAGCTTGTCTTGATCCTGTCTGATCAGACTAACCTCCAGCTGAACTGCCTCCAGTTTGGATGTAAGAGCGGACTGGCAGGTAGCTATAGCCCCCATCACCTCTGCCAGCCACGGCGGGTCCTCCTCCTCCTTGCGGCTCGTCTGTGAGACCTTACACGTGTCGCGCGCCGAGCGGGTCTCTACACGCGGGCAGAGGGGCAGCGGAGTCTCCTCCATAATTGCAGGGAATCGCAGCCTTTCTCCCCTACATCGTCGCCCGTCCGAGGATCTGTGCTGCATCAGGAGTAGCGGGAGAGTCCGGGCTCAGCAAGCGCTGGAGACGGGCAAAAGCAGAAGTACCCGGCAGAGCTCCGAGAAGATGCGTCTGCTCACGGCGCCATCTTGGACACGCCCCCGGCACTGCGTCACTTTAACTGACAATTGCGCGGTTGTGTGACGTTGTATCCAAACGAAATTTGCGTCCTTTTTTTCCCCACAAATAGGGCTTTCTTTTGGTGGTATTTGATCACCTTTGCGTCATTTCTGATCACCGCCATAAACAAAACATGAGAGACAATTTTGCAAAAAATACAAATCCAAAAAAAATTTAAAAAATTATTTATTCATTGGTTTTGACCGATTTATATTCTTCCTCATATTTGTGGTAAAAAAATTTGCAATCGGCGTTTATTGATTGGTTTGTGTAAAAGTTACCGCATTTTTACAATTTTTTTCATTTTTAGTAGTAATGGCGGCAATCTGCGATTTTTATCGGGACTGTGATATTTCAGCGGACATGTCAGACATTTTTGGTACTTTTTTGAGACCAATGACATTTATACAGTGATCAGAAATGTAAATATCCACTGATTACTGTGTAAATGTCATTGGCAGTGAAGCGGTTAACCTGCAGGGGGAGATCTAGGGGTTAAGTGTGTTCCCTAGGCGTGTTCTAACTGTGAGGGGGCTGGGCTGCCAGGGGCATGAGAGATCTAACTGATCGCAGTGACAGGGATCAGTAGATTTAGTTACATTGTTAGGTTAAAAAAAAATCTATCCAGTTCAACCAAAAAAAAAACATTTATATATATTTAGATATATATATATATATATATATATATATATATATATATACA